>PVJX010000637.1:109619-227874 GCA_004027295.1 Dolichotis patagonum | reverse complement strand
GCTTTGTTCCTCTAATTTTTTAGCTGTGTTTTCACTAGATGCGTTCACTATTTCTTTCACTGTTTTTATCAATTCTTCTTTTACCTGGGCAAGTATTTCTGGTTTGAATTTCTCCATAGCTTTCCCTATTTGCATATTTATTTCATTTGATATCATTTCAGACATTTCAGGTGTATGGCTTCTTTTTTCTTCTGTGTACGTGGCTTCTAAGCTTTCTTGGGGAGGGCTAGGGCTTTGAGCCTGCCTTTTGGTCTTTCCTTTTGTCATTTTTCTATATTTCCTTACTTTGAGTGGTGTTCCAAAGCTTTCTCTGCATGTGTGGCGAATTACCTGTTATACCCTCAGTTCCTGGAGGGGCAGTGGCTCCCCCACAGGCTCTTGGCTTCCTCACAGGGTCCTAACTCCCCTCTGTGGGCTCCTGGCTCCCTAAGTTGTAAGGCGAATGCTGGGTGTGGTCACCCCAGAACCTGTGGAATCTCGGGCAGGCCAGGCCACCATGCTTTGTCCCAGGCAGGTCTCCAGGAGGTTCCCTGTGAGTGAAGGGTGGGCCTACAGGTCCCAAAGAGTCAGGCCAGAATGTTGGTTTCTGCAAAGTTCCTGGTCACAAACAGACCTGGCCAAGATGCCAGTCTCCACAATATCCCCAATCCAAACAGCCTGGGCCACTCTGCGGGTCCGAGAGGTTCGGGTCCCAAAGAGACAGGCTATCATGCTGGTCTCTGGGAGACTTCCTGGGGGTGAAGGGCAGGGCTATAGGCCCAAAGAGACCTGGCCCAGATGCCGGTCTCCGGCAGTGCCCTGAGGTTGAAGGACGGGCCTACCAGTCCCAAACAGTCACGCCGAGATGCAGGTCTGCGCAGACTTTCAATCCAAACAGCCCGGGCCATTTTGCGGGTCCCAGAGGTTCGGGTCCCAAAGAGACAGGCCGCAATGCTGGTCTCTGGGAGACTCAGTAGGAGGGATTATTAAGGAGGAAAGAAATCCTCTCCACAGGGGTGGAGGAGAGGCAATGCAGATGCAGGCAGAGTGAAGAGCAAGATGCCCAGTTTTCTTTTGCGGTAGTAGATATGATGATGTTTTCTGCCTATATATCTATCTTTACTAGTATGTAGTTATGCCATGAAGTAGGTAGCAATGCCTTAACTGTACATGTGTTGTTAGGCCTGAGGGCCTCTTGCATCCTTGTCTAGGAGAGTGCTAACCTTCTCTCCTTTCATGCAACACAGTATGTGTTTACCATACATGATGAATACGTTGATGGTTGGAAGTTGGGTACATATACATATTGCATCTCATTAATTTTTACTCCCTCTTCTTCCCAGTTCCTTCCCTTTTTTGTTCACTCTTAGATCCTCTTCCATCTCTAAAAGACTTACCTCCCTATTTCCTATCATCTATCTTTTATTTTGCTCTTTATAATACTTATATTTTGTGTTTCTCATATAAGAGAAACCATGTGATATTTAACCTTATATGTCTGATTTATTTCACTTACCATTAGGGTCTCATAGTGCATCCGTTTTCCTACAAATGACTTGAGTTTATCCTTCTTTATGGCTGAGTAGTACTCGATTATGTATGTAAACACACATTTTCTTCATCCATTCATGTGGTTATACTTCAAGAGTAATTGGGGCAACAGTAGGAGAGGGATCTGAGAGTAAACACTAGATTTTAGAGCAGATTCTCTTGTTCCCAGCAAGACAACATGTCTCTTTCTTTCTTTTTTTTTTTTTTACGGTACTGGGGATCGAACTCACGACCTTGCACTTGCCAGGCAGGAGCTTATGCTGCTGAGCTAAATCCCCAGCCCAACATGTCTCTTTCTTGATTCTACTAGTGCTATAACCTCCCATTTATGACATGAGCTCTCTATGATCCTACTACTGGCCTTAATGGGACATTCAACCTTGGGAGTTGAATAGCTTGTATTTGTTTATTTGTTTCAGTACTGAGATTTGAACCCCCAGGGTGTCACCTATGCTAGGCAAGAACTCCACCACTGAGTGTTAGTCCCAGCTTGTTTTTTTCTTAACTTTGATACAACATCTCACTAAAATGCCCAGGCTGGCCTTGAATTTGTGATCTGCTGCCTCAGATACTCCAACAGCTGGAATTACAAACATGTACCACCATACCCTGCTATGTAGCTTTTTAATGTACTTGATGTTCAAACTCTTCAATAAGACAGAGCCTGGGAGTGGGGCAGAGACTCTTCCAAGTGATTTCAAATTATTAAACAATTTCTCACAACCCTATGAGACAGGCACTATTGTTGCCATGATGAAAATGAGGCACAGACAGGGTAAGGAACTTGTTCAAGGTTGTATGGCCCATAAATGGAAGACTGGCTAGGAGGAGAACCTTAGGCAACTGGCTCCAGCGTCCACACTCTTGTCTTTCTTCAGTAAGAGAGAGTGAAGGTAATCTGTAGAGCAAAGGAGAGATAGTGGGTAAAAAGAGAAATGGTTCTAATGGGATTTGAGTCCATGCTTCTAGTCCTCTTACAGTCCCTGGAAGTTTTCCTGGTTCCTGCTTTCTTTGAGATTTAATTCTTCAGCTGTTTTTCTGGTGCTGTCAGATACTTGTGGTCATTTTAATAAAAATTCAAACTGTGGGGTGTCAGCTGAAGGTACTGAATTGTTTATGGGAGACTTAGGCTTCGTTACTCTGTGATCTTAAGGAAGTCTGAGGGGCAGAGTGAGGAGGTTGTACAGGACTTCTGCTTCCTTACTTGTGAGAGAGGATGGGACTGTGAGGGGACTGAACCCAAGTGGGTGTTGGCATGTTGGCTGCATTAGGTGTCCTTTGTCTTGGACTGTCCATTCCTGGATTGCTCTCATGCTTGATCCCCGATTCACTGAGTTGGGGGCGGGGTGGCTGTAACCTGCAGAGAGGCACAGTGACTACTGATGACCCCAGAGGCCTCCAGAGAAACACACCAGTGGAATGGAGTAGTGGACAGGGAGGACTGCATAGCTGGTGAGTTAATTGGGTTCAGATGGCCCCCAGTAGAGGGTGACTGTAATAGTAGCCATCCTGGAGAGGGGCTAACTGAGCTCAGAACTCCCTGGCTCTGTATAATGACTTGCAGTGTCAGGGTGAGGTGGAAATTCAAGCTGGTAGGAGGTCAAGGAGCCCAGTTCAAGCCATCAGGGAGCCACATTCGAGCCAGCAGGAGGCATTTGGAGTGTTTCAGGCTGAACAAATTGGGTTCCAGCCTCACAGCCAGAAACCAATCTGAACTTCAGTGGAACTAAAAGTGCAGGGAAACTCGAAGTTATGAGTTCTGGGATTATCCACTGCACTGCCATAAATCTACAGCTGGCTTGCTGGAATTAATCAACATGGATCTAGACACCATCTGTTTACTTTGTCTACCAGTGACAGCAGAGACACACCTTAAAATGGACATTTCTTTTCCTGTTTTTTTTCTTGATTGCTCTTGTTTTTATATGAATGTGAATATTGTATTTAGTTGTTTTGTTGTTCTGCTCTTGTTTTTATTTCTTCCTTCTCTCTTTCCTTCCTGTCTTCACCAGTTTACCAGAGTTTGTGTAATATTCTCATGTCATCCAGCCTTGCTTCTAATTCTCTATTTTTTCTTCTTCTGTTTCTCTATTTCCTCCAATCTCTTTAACTTCTTTCCATTTTTTATTTTAAAGTGAAAGAATAAAAACAATGATACAAAATTTCAAACAAGATAATAGGAAATTAACAGTGGTTAATATGTTGCATATTGTTATCCTCAGAGTTGCTCATATTACAAGACAGAGGGATGCAAAATTGATCAAACAATATAAGCACAAACCATTCTTTTCAATGAACTAGAAGAAATTAGTCATATAATTATCTCAGCAATCTTATATGTATGTATGTATGTATGTATGTATGTATGTATTTTTCTTTCCCTTCTTTCTTTTCTCCTTTTCCCCATTCCAATTTTTCTTTCCTTTTGAGCAGTTTCTTCTCCTTTCACAATACCTAGTGGACATTTTGGATATTATTGACTCTTTGAGTTTCTTACACTAAGGAAACAATACCATATTTACACATGCATGACTGGTTTATTTCACTTAAGAGTATGGTATCTAGTTGCATTCATTTACCTATAATATACTTGAGTTTATCCTTCTTTATAGCTGAGAAATACTCCACTGTATAAAAATAACACATCTTTTTTAATCCGTTCTGTGGTTGATTGGCATTTGGGTTGTTTCCAAGATTTAGCTATTACAAATTGTGCTGCTATAAACATGGGTGCACATATATCAGTGTGGTATGATGTTTTTATTCTTCTGGGAAAATGCCCATAAGAGAAATAGCTGGATTGAATGAGACTGCCAATCCTAGTTTTTTGAGGAATATCCATGCTGATTTCCACAGGGATTGTACCAGTCTACATTCCCAAAAACAGTGGAGAAGGGTTCCTTTTTTCCCTCACAGCCCTGCCAGCATTCATTATTGTTTGATTTCTTGATGATACCCATTATTTCTGGAGTGAGATAAAGATCTCAGTGTGGTTTTAATTTGTAACTAGAATGACCAGTGATGCTGAACAATTTTTCATATATTTATTTTCCATTTGCATTTCTCTATCTGAGAAGAGTATATTTATCTCAGATGCCCATTTTTGGATTGAGTCTTTGAATTTGGGAAGCCTGGTTTTGTTCAGTTTTTTATACTTTTTAGATAGAAGTCCTTTCTCTGAGGGACAGTTGGCTAAACTTTTTTTTTCCTACTTTGTGGGTTGTCTTTTCATTCTATTGGTGATTTCTTTTGATGTGCAAAAACTTTAATAAGATGAGATTTGAGTTGTTGACTCTTTGAAATACTTCCTATGCAGTTTGGTTTTTGTTTGTAAATTCTCTACCTATATCTATAGCTTCTAGATTTCTGCTTACTTTTTATTCCAGTAGATTTAGTGTTTCTGTTGTAATATTTAGATCTGTAACCCATTTTGACTTTAGTTTAGTGCATGATGATAGATATCAGTTTAGTTTTAGTCTTCATCATATGGAAAGCCAGTTTTCCAGCATTGTTTATTAGAGGCTATCTTTCTTCCAGTAAACATGTTTTTTCCCTTTGTTAAGGATAAAGTATCCGAGTGTATTGGTAGTTGTATCTTCATCTTCTAATCTGTTTCACTGATCCTTGGGTCTGTTTTTTTTTGCTAGTACCATGCTGATTTTATCACAGTAGCTTAGTAGTATTATTTCAAGTCAGGGATTGTGATACCTCCTGCCTTCTTTGTTGTTGCTATGCTAAGCCTATTCTGTTTCCAAATGAGTTTTGGGAATATTTTCTCTAGATCTATGAGGTATGCTAAGGTATTTTGAAAGGGCATTAAATCTGTATAACAGTTTTGGAAGTGTGGCCATTTTCACAATGTTGGTTCTACCTATTTATGATCAAGGGATATCTTTCCATTTTCTGATTTCCTCTTCAATCTCCTTTTTCAGAGTACTGTAATTTTCAATGTATATATCTTTTACTTTCTTTGTCAGAGTGATTCCTAAGTATTTCATTATTTTGGATTTGTGAAGGATATGATTTCCCTAGTTTTTTCTCTCAGTGAGTTTGTTGTTTGTGTACAGGAATGCTATTGATTTTTGAGCATTGACTTTGTATCCACCTATTCTACTGAATTTGCTTATTAAATCTAGAAGTCTTTTGGTGGAGCTTTTGGGGTCTTCTATGTAGAGTATCATGTCATATCATATCATGAATAATGATAATTTAACTTCTTCCTTTTCTATCCTTATTCTTTTTATTTCTCTCTCTCTCTCTCTCTCTCTCTCTCTCTCTCTCTCTCTCTCTCTCTCTCTCTCTTTTTGTCTTTTTGAGACAGGGTCTCACTATGCAGTTCAGGCTGGCCTTGAGCTTACTTTGTAGCCCAGGCTGGTCTCAAACTCACAATGATCCTCCTGCCTCAGCCTCCCAAGTGCTAGGATTACAGGTGTGCACCACCATGCCTGGCTTTATTTTTCTCTTTTGTCTAATTGCTCTGGCTAATGTTTCCAGAATTATATTAAATAGGAGTGGTGATAGTGGAATCCTTGTGTTGTTACTGACTTTTGAGTGAAAGCTTTCAGTTTTTGTTCAGTTAGTAGGATATTGACTGTTGGTTTGTCATAGATGGATTTTATCAGATTGAAGTAAAGACCATCTATTCTGATTTTCTCTAGAGTTTTTATCATGAATGAGTGTTGGACTTTGTCAAAAGCTTTTTCTGCATCTATTGAGATGATCATGTGATTTTTGTCTTTGGGTCTGTTGATATGGAATATTACATGTATTGATTTGCATATGTTGAACCATTCCTGCATTCCTGGGGTGAATCCCCATTGGGCATAGTATATAATCTTTTTGATGACTTGCTGCATTGTTTGATAGTATTTTATTGAGGATTTTTGCATCTATGTTCATTAAGGAGATTGGTCTGTAGTTCCCTTTTATGGTTGGTTCTTTCTTTGGTTTTGATAAATATATATGCACCAAACATGGGAGCACCCAATTATTTAACACAACTATTAATAGACATGAAAAATTAAATAATCAATAACATGATTGTAATGGGGGACCTCAATATCCCATTGTCACAAAGTAGTAGATCAATTAGACAAAAAATCAGCAAAGAAGTAATAGAACTGAACCAAACCTGTGAACAAATGGACTTAGTAAATGTTTACAAAGTGTTTCACCCAACATCAGAACACACATTCTTCTCAGCTGCACATGGGATGCTCTCTAAAATGGACCATATACTAGTCCATAAAACATGCTTATGTAAATGTGAAAGATTTGAAATTATTCCCTGTATATTATCTGACCATAGTTCAATAAAATTGGAAGCCAATGACAAAAGAAACTGCAAAAACTACACAAACACATGGAAATTAATTAACACCCTCCTGAACAACCAATGGGTCACAGATGAAATTAAAGAAGACATTAAACAATACTTACAATCAAATGAAAATACAAATACCTGAATGCAATGAAAGCAATCCTGAAAAGGAAATTTATAGTGGTGAACTTTTGCATCAGGAAAATAGAACAAGCACAAATAAATAACCTAATGCTGTACCTTAAGCTTCTAGAAAACAAAGAGTAAATCAAGCCCAAAGACCATTCAAGGGAGGAAATTATAAAGATCAGAGCAGAAATTAACACAACTGAGACTAAGAAAACAATACAAAGAATTAATGAATCAAAGAGTTGGTTCTTTGAAAGAATAAATAGAATTGATAAACTCCTAGTAAACCTTATTTAAAAAAGACAGAAAAAACTCAAATTCATGCAACAAAGAATTAAAAGGGTGAGATCACTGCAGAGCCTGTGAAATTCAAAGAATCATCAATACCTACATCAAAAATCTTTACTTGCTTAGGATGAAAAACACAGAAGAAATGGACAGATTCCTAGAAATGTATGAATTACCAAAGCTGAATCAAAAAGATTCTGATAAAAATTCTGAATAACGCAAATCAGTTTACAAAGTTGAAACTGTAATTAAAAACTTACCTACAGGGCTGGGGATTTAGCTCAGTAGCATAAGCACCTGCCTTGCAAGCGCGTAGTTGTGAGTTTGATCCCCAGTACCAAAAAGCAAACAAACAAACAAAAAAGTACAAAAAAAAAAAAATCCCATGTCCTGATGGATTCACTGCTGAATTTTACAAGAAATTCAGAGAAGATTTAATTCCAATACTCCTCAAACTCTTTAATGAAATTGAAAGGAAAACAATACTCCCTAACTCATTCCTGGAGGCAAGTATTACTCTGCTACCAATCCCTTTTAAATTTTCTCCCCTGAGGGTAAAATGGCCATATCAAGGGCATATTTACTGTATACAATTTTCCAGTTTGCTTTAGATTTTGTTATATTATCATAAATCTAGTTCATATGGTTAAAGGTGGTGAATTAATGGTTACCACAGCTTGTCATTTTCTTTTTTTTTTTAATTTTTAAAAAAATTTTACTTTAGAGAATAATATGAAGCAAAATAAAACATAATAAAGCTGCTCAAAATAAGATAGTATGACACCAGATTTCAGAACAAGATAATAAGAAAGCAACAATGGTTACCATAATTCTTCTGGTTGTCTTCAAAATAGCTGCCCATACATTCAGACATAGTAAAATCAAACAAATCAGAGACAGAATAGAGCCAATAAAAACAAAACAACTAATGCAATACAGCACTTCAAAACAAGATAATAGTTAGTCCAAAATGGCTACCATGACATATCTTGTTATCTTTGAAATAGCTGCCTATGCCATCAGATACAACAAAATCAAATAAGATAAAACACAATAAAACCCAACCAAAAAACCCAATGAGAATGATATAGGATTTAAGATCTCCTGTGAGTTAGCATCATAGACTGTAGGGGAGGAGAACAGGAAGTCTACAAGAAGCTAAGATCTTCTGTGAGTCAATGCCATGCTTGGGATAAGTTGGGGAGAGCCAGATGCCACCCCTCTCCTGTGAGTTGGCAACTTTTGTGGGCTGCAGGGAAGCTTGTCATTTTCTAGGCTGTGTTTGATGTTATTGTTTTGCTAATTTTACTACTTTAGCTGAGCTGACACAATTGTTCTAATCAGTTTTCCTTCCTGGTATATCAAGACTGAGACTGCCTAAGAGTCCTGAGAAATATTATAGGCCAGTGACTAAGAACCAGGGACTAAATAGGCTAAATAGGCAGCAACTTCTCATCCCCAATATCTACAATCAGATGAAAATGCAAATGCAACTTACATTTTATAGTAGTGAAATAGAAGAGACAAGATCTTGCAATAGACTCAAAACCCAAAGCCAGCTATAGCTGGAAGACATTTCTGATAAGTAGTCATTTCTTAAGGGTCTTAAATACTAGCAATAAAGCTACTTGCCATAAGCAATTTATAAGCACCAATCCAGGAATTAAACTAAAAAAAAAAAAGAAAATGAGAAGATACTTAAGTAAGAAAAACCTTAGACTTTCAGTTCACTGAAGGCAAACCCAGAGGGCAATAAGGTGGAACAATTCAAAGCCACCCACCTAGACTCTCTGACATGGTAACAGCTGATGTAAAAAAACCAGATGAATGAGGCTCTAGAAAAAAATCAAATCAGATATAATTTCTCAGATAACTACAGAGATAGTGACCTTAATGAAAATATGGTTAGCAATTCTAGAGCAAATATAGATAAACAAATGGAGGAGCTTAGAAAAATGATAGAAACCAAAAACTCCCAACATGGGAAAGAAATGGAATCCATGAAACAAGTTCAAACAGTTATGTGGGAGATTAAAAATTCTGTTGAAATTATATACAGTCGATTGGACCAATATGAAGACAGAATATCAGACATAGAAGACAGGATTGTGGTTAGCAATCATAAAAAGAAAGACTCTTCTTGGGAGGTTGTTGCAGGAGGATCATTGTGAGTTTGAGGGGAGCCTGGGCTACAAAGTGAGCTCAAGGCCAGTATAAATTGGTATAGTGAGACCCTGTCCAAAAACAAAAAGATTCTTAACAGCAAGAGACCATGAAAAAGCAATCCAACAGCTGCTAAAAGATGCAAATAAGCATAACATAAGATTAATCAGAGTCAATGAAGACACAGGAGATAGCACAAATGATATTAAAAACCTGTTCACAGAAATAATGGCAGAAAACTTCCCAAGCATGGAAAATGGATTTGGCATCAGATAAGTGAGGCAATTCCACTTAACCATCATAAAAAAAAATCTACACAAAAGCATGTAATAGTCAAGATTCCAGAAATTCAACACAAGAACAGAATATTAAAAGCTGTTAGAGAAAAGAAACAAATTACCTATAAATAAAAGCCCATCAGAATCACAGCAGACCTCTCAACACAAACCCTCAAGTCAACACTAGCTTGGAGTGAAGCATTTCAAGCCCTAAAAGAGAACAACTCCAACCCAGATTGATGTAACCTGCAAAACTATCTTTCAAAATTGATGGAGAAATAAGATATTTCAATGACAAAAAATACCTAAAGAAATTCAGGACCACTAAACCAGCATCCGAAAATGTTCTGAAGGACATCCTAGAAAGATATAACAAGGACTACATCTCCATGAACTCCAACAGAATGAAGAAACAGAGGGGAAAAAGGGAGCCAACAGCAGGAAAACATGATAAGGATAAATCAATACATATCAGCTATAACATCAGTTCACCAATCAAAAGAAACAGCCCAGCAGAATGGATCAAGAAGCAATATCCAACAGTATGCTACATACAAGAAACACATTTAATTCAAAAGAAATTCATAGACTGTTTTCTATGGAAAACAATACTCCATGTCACAGGAACCTGGAAAAAAGCAGGGATCGCTATTTTATTTGCAGACAAAGTAGATTTCAAGCCAAGACAAATTAAGAGATACAAAGGTCACTGCATCCTTGTAAAGGAAACAATACAAGAGAAAGAGATAACAATCATAAATATAAATGCACCAAATAGCAGTGCACCACATTATATTAAATAAATATTGTTGGATATGAAATATCGGATCAAAGAAATTCACTGAAACTTGAACTCTGTAACACAGCTGCTGCAATCCAGGGGACCCTGCATCCTCCACATGGCACTTTCAAAAGCACTTGATACAGTTGGAGGCTTTGACATTAGGAAGGAAAGCTGCTGGGCTTGAGGCATTTGCTTTAGACAAAGTTCCATGCTGTTCTGGACTCCAAATTTCTCTGCTCTGTTGCTTGAACTTCAGACTTGTGTATTCAGTTGTTCACAGAATATAGTATCTGCTCTTGGTGGCTGAACTGGTCTCTTGAATTCAAGATGACATTTAACCCCTGCCTCCATCTATAGTCATCTCTGTCTAGTTAATGCTGAAAGTGAAACTAAAATTCCTCATTAGTACCTAATGAAGAGACTTGACCAGGAAGTTATTTTAGTTTATTTTCCTGTTATAAGCTTAGCCTCAGTTAGTTCTGTGATTAGTCACTGATTTTCAACCCTTCCTGGATACCTCCAGACCAGTCACTTAACCTAGAGAAAGCTAGTTTGGTCTGACCAGACTTGACTTCAGAAGCAATGACTTCAAGGCAAAAAAGCTGAAGTAGAATTTTGGAAATGTGGTTTTTATTCAGTCAATAAGCAGATTGTTGATCAATTTTTCTGGCTTGGGTCTAGGTTCGAGCTCTGCCACTAAGCTAACTGTGAGTGGGTAATTTCCCTCATGGAGATTAAGATTTTCATCCATAAAATGGGATTGTGATAGCATCAATCTAGTTGAAGGCATATTGATTAAATGAGAATATATGTATTACTATTGCCTAATAAAAACTGAGTTAACTTCTGTTCTTTATCCTAGAATGTGCTGAGGTAGAAATAGAAGTTTATTTGAGATCCTAAAGAAATTCTCCTGAAATTAATAGAGAAATACATAGGATATTCACTGATAACCTGAGATGGAAAAAGTCATTTTTCTCATGAATGATACTTTGCTAGATTATTCTTCCCTAATTCATCTAATAATTCAGCATGGATTAGTTAATCACCTACTACTGTTCATAATATCAAGCACTGTTCTATGTGCTGGAGAAAAGTCAGTGAAAAAAAGGGACAAAAATCCCTGTCTTGGGCCAGGTGTGGTGGTGCATACCTGCAATCCCAACACTGAGGGGGCTGAGGCAGAAGGATTGCCTAGAGCTTGAGGTCAGGTTAGGTTATAAAGTGAGTTCAAGGCTAACTGAAACTGCACAGAGAAACCCTGTCTCAAAAAAAATATCCCATCTCCTTGGAGTTAATCTAATGGGGGACACATATTAAGCAAAATAAATAATTTATATTTCAGGGTGGAGAGGAAGAAATGATTCATTTGGAGTTTTAAATAGGGTAATCAGAGCCAGGTATAGTGGTGCATGCCTGTAATCTAAGCATTCAGAAGAACCCCAAATCCCAGGCTGGTCTGGACTATAGATTGAGACCCTAAAAAATAAAATAAAATAATAAAATAATCATGGAAGGCACATTATACCACAGTCTCAGCACATGAAGATATGAAAACATCTTAAAATACAGTCTCCGCGAATGCACAATCTGGTAAAGGAAACAAAAGCAGCATTAATATGTCAATTGGAGGAGAAACAAACCACGCATTACATGCATGTCTGAGAGAGATAAGCAATATTCAGAAGGTCAGAGAAGCTACAGAGCAGGGGAGGGATGTAGTCCAAGGTATTATTGGCAGGAGAGGTTTGGAGAAGTTTCACTAAGGGAGCAGATTCAGCTGGGAAAAGTGAAACAAGTTTTCCTGCCCTCCCCACCCATTAGCTGCTGGGAAACAGCTTGTGATGCCATGGGCCAGACTGAAACACTAATCTTGGCTTTCTCCAGGAAGATGAGGTCAGGAGGAAACACTAACTGGAACGGACAACTGTAATATTGTCATCATTGACTTGCTTCATGCTGTGGTCCGAATTGGTTGGAAAGTGGAGAAATCTTTCAGTTCAAGCCCAGGCTTTGAATACAGTAAGAACCAAAGCCCTGGGGATTTAACAACAACCTCTACCTTCTTTGTAGTATGAAAATCCAGGGGAAACTGAGCATGGTGATGCATGCCTATAATCCCAGCATTTGGAAGGTGGAGACAGGAGGATTGTTGTGAGTTCCAGGCCAGCCTGAGGGTACATAATGGGTTCAAGGCCAGCTAGGGGACCATTTGCCTAGCTGAGGTTTTAACTCATTCAGAGCCTTGTTCTTCAGAGGCAAGCACTATGACACTGAGCTACAGCCTCCAGGTCCCATAGTGCCATTTTATTTTCTATTATTATTATTATTCTTATTATTATTATTAGTAGTATATGTTTGGAGTACATAAATGATTATGTTTATTGTGGGGAATTAATACCTGTAGATAATGCATCATAATTCTTTTATCTTGTTTTTAAAGTACTGGGGAAGGAACCTAGGGACTTCACATTAAGGTACATCTCCACCCCTTCTACAGTTTTAAAATTTTGAGATCAGGGTCTCACTAAATCACTAAGTTGCCCAGGCTGGACTTGAACTTGCAATTCTCCCACCTCAGCCTCCCAGACTGCTGACATTTCAGGTGTGTACCATCAGGCTTGGCCTCTAGCACACATTTTAGATTGGACTGAACAAGGGAGAAAGCAATCAGATATGTGAATCAGGAAACATTGGATTTTTGGTACAAAATGAACATCAAGCCTCAGAGGAGTGAGGTATACTATAGTCACCCCTGTTTGGAGAGGCACACACTGAGTTTCTCTAAGAGTGGACATTTGGATAATTTGGACCTTAGGAGGGCTGCTGGACTGGGCTGGAGAGAAGGATGGAGGCAGGATTGGTGATTTTTCTTCAATCTCCACTGGTCTCTTATTTTCTCATGGCTGTTTGGCCTTCACTTTGAAATACTATCTAGTATGACTCATGCACTGGAAAGAGACTAGCCGTTGCAAAATATTGTGGTTACTTTGAAGACAGACAGGCCTGAGTTCTTATTTTGCCACCACCCCACCCCTTCCTAGTTGTGTGCCGCTGCATGTCTCCAACCCTGTTTCCTTTGCTGTAAAACGAGGAGAAAGTGCAAATTCATGGGGTCCTTACAAGGGTCAAATCAGATATAATGCACGTAGATTATACGTGCTGGATGCTGGAAAGTGCTCAACAAATGTACCTGCTTATTTTCTATCCAACTGGGGATGAGGAAAATGATTATTAGGGACAAATATTATATGAAGGACTGACATAAGAGCAAATAAAAACTGTACCTAGCCCACCTATATGGGCTAGATTCAAACCTAGTCAGATATCTCAATAGTTCTCTCACTGGCAGAGCCCTGTAGCCTTCTGAATGGTCATAAAATTATCCCCTCCTATTCTCTGTGCCCCAAACCAGGCCTCGTGGTCCTGACCTTCCTTCCTGCCAGCCCCAGAGTCCCATGATTTGCCCTACTCCTCTTCCTGTCAGCACTGCAAAAGTCTTTGTTCCTCTATTGGGTTGGTCCTCCACCTGTCTCCTAGCCAAGAGTCAGTCAGCTTCACGCAAATTATGATAATTTTCTCCTCAAGACCATTCATCCCAGACAGGCAAAGCCTGAAAATATGTAGATGGATTTAGAATGTGGGTCAAGACGGACAAAAAGTACTTTATTCAGTTCAATATTTACTAAATGCAGTGAAGTTATTTTTTAAAAACAAAGGGACTAAAATAACCATTACATATTATTTTCTCTAGGCTAACAACAAGAAAATAGTCACTATATACCTTGAGTAGGAATATATATGATGTCATCTTTTTGGAGAACAATTCAGCAATGTGTTATCAAAAGCGTTAACATTATCATGTTCTTTTTTATCCTAGCAATACCACTCCTAGGAAGTTAATTGAGAATGAAGCCAACCTTGATCATCACAGTAATTACTTAGAAACAGTGGAAAAATTGCAAATGATCTAAATGTTCAAAAGTTGGAGATTAGTTAGTGAGTTGAAACATATCTCTATACAGGATTACTCTGTAACCATAATGGATGTTAATAAAACTAATCATGGAGAATGAAGATGTTTGCAGTATATAACAAAGAAGATTATAAAACATTGTGTATAAGATAGCATAATGAATATGTATTAATACTCTCTAATTTACAGTGGCTCAACCCATGATTTTTCATGATGTGCAAATTACACCCACACAACCATTCTATTTTCCACTTCCAGGATAGTATTCAATGAATTATCTAAGATAGTCAACACCTTATTATAAAATAGGCTCTGTATTACATGATTTTGCCTATCTATAGACTGATGTAAGTGTTCTGAGCACGTTTAAGGTGGTTTAGGCTATTTAATGATGTTCAATTGTGTAGGTGTATTAAATGTACTTTGGATTTAAAATATTTACAATTTAGAATGAGTTTATTGACACAACCCTGTTGTAAGTTGAGAACGTCTGTATTTTTAAAATTTTGAAAGATAGGTTCCAATGTATATGCTACTATCATTGTCTTTGGGTTTGGAAATTACAGATGATTTTTTACTTTTTGTTTCCCTATATTCTCTGATTGCTCTAAGATGAATATGAATTAGTCATGTAATTACAAGCCATTATAAGGTGCATAAAATTACTGGCAGTGTATTTTAGGCTTTGGGGAATTAAAAATGAATGAAAGGACAACTAACATGTATTCAAAGTTTCTAATGTGGCAGATACCAGGCTGAGTCCTTTGCATTTCACGTAACTTTCACCATAACTGCATGGGATATTAAGCTCCCAATTTATAGAAACTGAGGCTCATAGAAGATTAAGAACTAGTTTATGGGATCTGGGTATGGTGGCACATACCTATAATCCCAGCATTGGGGAAGAGGAGGCAGGAGGATTGCCATGAGTTTGAGGCTAGCCTGAGCTATGTAAGAGCTCAAGAGTTCAGCCTGAACTACATAGGGAGACCCTGTTTCAAAAACCAAACCAAGACAAAACAAAACAAGAAAGAACTAGCAGAAGATCATATGTTCATTGGGATTCAAAACCAGGTCTGATTCCAAAGCACTTATTACTGTTCACACAGGTTTAAAAGTTTTCTGTGATGTCACAAGAGCTGCAGTCTAGGAGTGGCTCAGAATCCACAAACATGAAGGCTTCAAGTCTATCTAGGCAGATACTGATCTGTGGCATATGAATGACACCAACTGAAGCCTCTGGAGATGCAGGGAGGGAGCTCTTTCAGCTGCACAAGCAGGGAGGAAGATCTAAGGTGGACTTGACATCAGATTTTAGATTTGGCAGCTGGGGCTAGGACTTTCCCACTGGGAGCTGGGGGTGGGCAGACAGTGGGGAGAGAAAAAAAGTGCAGTGGCCAGAGAGTGGGAAAGGGTGGGAAAGGGTGAGAGTACGGAGTAGACAGGAGGCTTCTGATACAAGCAATACTGGGTGAGGTTTGTGTCTCATGTTTCACAGTTGATTCCTTTGCACTTCATTTATTTTCTAACAGGATAGCTTTTGCCTCATTGATTTTTCACATCTGTGTTTGTCTATTAATTTGAAATCTCCTCATTTTTTTATTACCTTTTGGACTCCATTGAGGATTGCTGAGTATTTCTACTTCACATTTAGAGTAGAACGAGGAGGGGATACTTCCTATCTGCAGGGACTGGGAGTGAGTCCCAAAGGCAGGGGCCAAACAGGATGCCATTCCTCTTACCACTCAAAAGCCTCTAGAATACCAGGGACATTGGAGAAGAGGCAGAGAGAGGAACAGAGGGCAGAGGTAGAGACTAGGGAGAAACTAGGGCAAATTAGGGGTGGGGCTGGGGTTAGGGATAAATACTAGCCTCAACCTAGCAGAGCAGGCTGACATCTTACCTCCTCTATAATCCGGCATTTGACTAAATATAGATTCATTTGGATTTTATTTGAAAATATATCTTCAATTAAATAAATGCACTTCATGATTCTAGATTGGGAAAAATTGCTATAAAATATGCTGGCAAAATTTGAATGTAGACAATGTATGGTATAATAGTTTATTATCAATGCTAATTTTTGTGAACTTATTTGTGTTTATATAAAAGAATTGTGTTCTTTTAAAGCAGTGGCAAATTTTATTCAAGTAAACAAAAATGAAGAGTGGGAGAGAAATTAGTTTTGTAGAGTGAGCTTGCACTGAGTAAATAGAAAAACAGTGAAATCAAAGATAAAAGTTACACATTTCATCTGTGACACAAAGTGTGGGCTATCATGGAGGGTATGCTAGCTAGAATTTGTGTTCTTAGAAGATAGGTACTGAAGTACTTAGGGTTAAGAAGCAACTTATTCTTAACTGGTTTAGCAAAATGATGATATGTACATGTGTGTAGATTTATTTCTCTCTAGCAAGAAGTAAAACAAGATAAAACGTTAACAGTTGGTGGATCCAAGTAAGTATTCATTGAACTATGCTGCAATTTTAATGAAATTTTCTTTTCTTAAAATAAAAAGTGAAGCCAAGTGTGGTGCCGGGTATCTATAATCCCAGCACTCTGGGAGGCTGAAGCAGGTAGATTAAAAATTCAAGCCAAACATGGACAATTTAGTGACTTAGTGAGACTTTGTCTCAAAATAAAACAGGGAAAAGGGCTGCTGATATAGTTCAGTGTGAAGGCTCTATGTTTAATCAGAAGTACTACCACCACTACACAGGTACGTGCGCGCGCGCACACACACACACACACACACACACACACACAGGTTCTCCAGGAGACTTCTGCTCCTGGTTCAGATGGAGTAACAAAACAAAACAAAGAAACAACAACAAAAAGATGGAGTAACAGGCTCAGATTATTCTCTTCCCTGAAATAAGAATGACAGTAACAACAAATTCATAAAGATATGAAAGACTGTATTTTTCATGACATAGACATCAAGCAATGGACAATAATTCCCCAACAGGTGAGAAACAAACAAGAAGAGTCCTCTAATTGCTTTAGCATTTTTCTTTGAAGGAGTCCTAGGTCACAGTTCAGGGAGAGGGAATCAAGATACCCAGGTATAGCCTGGAATTGAGGAAACAGGGGTAAGAATCTGGGGGAAACCAAAGCAATTAGAGTTTATAAGACAAAAGATTGGAGAGAAGAGAGCTTCACAGGAGAGAGGACCTGGGACATTCTAAAGTTTTCCACAAAATCAACTCAGCTGAGTACTGACCAGTGTGTGTGTGTGTGTGTGTGTGTGTGTAACTATCAGAAGGACTGGACACAACAACGGTTGGTACTCCCAGGGTTTGGAAGGACCAGCCAGACTAGAAAGCTTCATGATTCACAGAGCACTCTGGACTGTACACTGGAGAGGATTGCCTCACTAGGCAGGAGCAAATAGCCCCCCACTGAGCATTTCTAGGACCCTCCCAAAATATCATGAAATTATAGCAGAATAACAAGGAAATATCCCTAAATTAGCAATGTCTAGAACTCACACAAAAATTTACAGATATGTAGAGAAGCAGAATAATATGATACATAAAAAAACCTTGATTGAGGCCAGGGACTTAGCTCAATGGCTCAAACACTTGCCTAGTAAGTGCAAGTGGGTTTGATTCCCAGTACAAAAACAAACAAACCCCAAACCACAAAATACAAAAAAACCCTGACTGATCCCTATCATTAAAGGTGAAGTAGGTACCCTAGACATCTATCCTTACCTAGTTTATAATAAGACATCCTCACTTTTCCCTGCTGGGGTGCTTACCCCTTACACCTATATGTCAGGGAAGGCCATGTGGGGAGCTGAAACACTCAACTTCACCCAGCAGTATGGAGACACTCCTTCCTCACTGGAGTGTCCATGGAGGCCAAGTGAGGAAGGTGGACTTCTACTCCCATTTGTCAGTAATGAGGCAATAACCCACTCTTCCAGCTGCCATGGCGTCTGAAGTCCTGGAGGATCATCTGGATGGCTCTCCTTGAAAGAAGAGCCACTCTATTTTGGCTAAACCTGGCCCTATTTCCATGTATTGATATGTACAGAGCTGGGCTAGCACTTTGCCTTAAAACCTTCAATTGCCTTTAAGCAAAACAAATTGGTCAAATTGAAGTGCTGGTGTGCAGTCTTTGAAGCAAGGCAACAGGTCAGTGTTGCCAAGCCCTTAGCTCTCAGGAACTATGTGAACTGAGTAGGAAGGAGAGCCATGTGCCACACTCCACACTGTCAGCTGGGATCAAGCTTTGAGATAAGAGGCTATCACTTCCCAGGGCATAAAAAGTTACACATGAGAGCTAAAACACCAACCCCAAAACATTAGATACTACCTCCAATTACTTTATGCAGATTATTCTTTCTGTATATCCTTCTCTCTGCATATTGCAAAAGTGATTTCAGGCCACCTACCTAGCCCAGCTCATGGCACTAATGTACTTCCTGCCATTCTCAGATCACTCATCCCTGAGCCACTCCCCCTCCTCTCGAGTTAAAATCTGGGTATGGCCTTGAGTGGGGGCCTTTGTTTCAGTTAGTCATCATCCTAGCTATGCTTAAGACCCCCTTGGCTCCTCACAATCTTGGATATTGTTGTAGTCAGGGGTTGTGAGGAGAACAATTAGAATCAGGACATGGAGTTTATAATATTATTTAATGATGGTCACCCAGAGTTAACAGAAGAAAGTGCAGGAAATCTATCCACAACACTAAAGACAGAATATTCGGCCAAGGGCCTGGATCCTACAGCAATGTCCCTCATGAGTCCAGATGAAAACCTAGAGCCCATGACAGTGCCTCCCACGAGTCCAACTGGAGGTCTAGAGCCCATGAGAAGGACTCACATCAGTCTGTTTCAAGGATCCGTGCTAGGAAGGCCCAAAGGTCAGCGGTGGAAGCTAGAAAGTCTATGCCAGCCGGGTGAAGGAGCTGCGCTGGTAGGTTGAGGGTTCTATGCTGGAGCCGAGAAGTCATGCTCAAAACAAAGACCAGGGTTGTCCTGAAAAGCACCACAGCCATCCTCAGCGACAAGGAGGCCCCGAGCTCCTCTGATGATAAGCACAGTCGAGTACATGCCAGGAAGCCAGCATGACAAGTTTGTTCTGGAGATTAAATGGCATATGTCTTCCTCTCTAGAGCCAGGAAGTGATGTTCGATATAAGGACCAGAGCTCTCCCAAAGGAACCACAGACACTCTCACCAACAAAGTTCCAAGCTCCTCCAATGACAATGGTTGAACTCACACTGGGGAAGCTCGTCATGAAGAGCTCCTCCAGGAGAACCAACAGTTTAAACAGCAGCACATAGGAGAAACCCACAACGCCTCACCTCTCATTCTCCATGTCTCTATTTATGCTGGCAATTTTCCTCAGGTGGAACATCTACACTCAGCATGATGGTCATTTAATTTAGCTGGCATTAAGTTGACTACCAATTTTTAATCTATACCAGATATATTTGTTTTTATTTACACCATAGGTTATACTGAAAGTGGTAGATTAAAATGAACTCATGAAAAGTCCAATAGCTTTCCCTTGGGATTACGAATATAAACTTCCTGAACTGTGACAAACATTAAGAAGGGCTCTCTATATTAAGTGCCTGGCCAAAAATTTCCAGAGCACAAGAGAAAATCACTTAAGGCCTAGGAAAAATCTCAATATGAGTGAGAAAAGATATAAACAGGTACCAAATTTGAGATGAGCAAGACAATGATGAAAAATTATATTTATTTATTTACTGGTGACAAAAATGTTTAAATAACTCCAATAAAAATGTTTCAATGAGCAGTTATAAACACACTTCAAACAAAAATAATGTCTCAGCAAATATGTAAAAAGGAGTAAAATGGAAAATTTATTTATTTAATTTACTTATTTATTTGAGATACTCTTTCTATGCAATTCAGCCTGAATCTGAACTCACTCTGTAGCCAAAACTGAACTTGACCTTGTGTCAATCCTCATGCTTCAGCTTCCTGAGTGCTGGGATTACAGGCATATGAGCAAAGTGGAAAACTTAGAACAGAAAAAATAGAACCAAAATTTGAGGAGATAATGAGTAGATTGACAAGACACATAAATGTAATTGACAAGAGAGATAAACACAAAGAGTCAAGAAATGAAGGAATTTAAAACAGGAAAAAATCCAAAGAAATCTATTACAAGGCACATTATAAATTTCTGAAAAGTAAAACAAAGTACAAAGAAATAGCTGGGCATGGTGGCTCACTCCTGTAATCCTAGTACTTGGGAGACTGAGATAGGAGGATTGTTGAGAGTTTGGGACCAGCCTGGGCTCCAAAATGAGTTCAAGGCCAGCCTGAAGTATATAGTGAAACCCTGTCTCAAGAAGACAAAAAAAAAAAAAAAAAAAAAAGAAACCATAGAAGCCTGAAGGAAGCATTGCTACATCTTTCAAGTGGTGAAAGAAAAATATTGTTAGTCCAGAATCTTGGCTCATTCAAGAATACAGGAAGACCTGACATTGCGGCAATCCTCATGCTTCAGCTTCCTGAGTGCTGGGATTACAGGCAGAATATAGTACTAAAGGAAACTGTCACCAGCGCACTTTCCCTACCTTACACTAAAGAATGCTGAAGGAAGTCCTTATACAGGATACAAGGAGAAATCTTGGACTGCCAGAAAGGAAGAAAGTACAAAGGAAAAAAGTAAAAGTACGGCACAACTGTGCACCATTTGAAGAGGTCATGGCAGTGCTTAGAAGATAAGCAGCTAGTCAAAAATGATGTGTGCTTTTCAAAAAGACCTATGACCCTTCATACTATTTGCATGTTCTTAAACCTTCCATTGTAGTAGTCAATCACATCGTATAATCCCTAATTTTCCAATTGTTTTGTCCCTAGTGCTGGGGATTAAACCCAGGGCTTTTACACTGAGCTATATCTCTAGCTGTTTTTACTTTAGTGAGACAAAGTCTTACTAAGTCACTAGGCTGAGATCTTCCTGCCTCAGCCTCCTAGAATGCAAGACACTATTCCAGTATTTGGCTTTTAAGCTAATCATTCTTGCTGTTGTTTCCATTTAAAATTTTTCCTAGAGCTTGCCCTAATTTCATTTGTTTAAAGGTTTGAATGTGATCCTTTCTTGTATTTATTTATTTGGAAGATTTTAAAAACAGAGCCAAGTAGAGTTTTGGATCTAGATAAGTATTTGATTTAAAAGTCATCTTGGAAGTATTTATTGACTTTATAAACATTCTATGCTATCCTGCAGAGAACTCTTCTGAGTTTTTCACTTACTTTCATTTTCTTTATCAATTGTGTATCTTTAGGGCAAAGCACTTAATGTATGAAAATGTCTTTATAAGACCATAAGTTAAACACACTGCTCTTGGTTTAACCATGTGAGAAAGAAATCCAATTATAATAAAATGATCCTTTTTAGCCCCTAAATAAACCACATATTTGAACTTCCACTTTACCAATGACTACATATATATAGGAAGTAAGTATGTGAGAAGTTACTGAACATCTTATTATTAAGGAAATATAAATTAAAACCATAAGGAGACATTTTTGGTTACTCATGAGAATTATTAAACTTAAAAATACTGATCATATAAACTCTTACACATTATTGGCATAAATAATACAGCCATTCTGGAAAACAGTTTGGTAGTTTCTTTAAAATATAAACATACACCTAATGCATAATCTAATCATTCCACTCCTAGATACCCAAGATGAATGAAAACACAAAAAGACTTTCTATCTATTTTCATAGAGGCTTTATTTGTATAGTAGAACAGTGGAAACAGCTCAAATCTTCACGAACAGGTGACTGGATAAACCGTGGGGTATCTATGCAGTGGAATACTTCTCAGCATTGAAAAGAATGAAGCATTGATTCATATAGCAACATGGATGAGTCTTACAATGATTATATTGAATAAAAGAGCCAAACAAAAAATCTACATATTGTTTCCATTTATATAAAATTCCATAAAAATCCTATAACAACAGAAATCAAATCAGTGGTTATCTAGACATGACAGAGGGCAAGATACAGTGGGAATAGGATTACAAAAGGGCATGAGAAAAATTTTTGGGTATTAAAAGTTTATTTATTATCTTGATTTTCAGCATGGATCTCCATTGCATCCATATGTGAAACCTTATCTAATTGCACAATTTAAATGTGTGGAGTTTATCATATGATGTATCAATTGTACCTCAATAAAGTTATTCTTTTTTTGTGTGTGTGTGTTTTTTGAGACAGGGCATGCAGTTTAGACTGGCCTTGAGTTCACTTTGTAGCCCAGGCTGGTCTTGAATTTGCAATGATACTCTTGCATCAGTGTCTCGAGTACTGGGATTACAGGTGTGTGCCACCATTCCTGGCTAATAAAGCTGTTTAACAAAGGTCATCTTTAGTAAGATCATTGATTAAAATTCACTCATATATTAGTTAACATCAATCAGTTTTCAAAACTTTTTTATTCTGTGTGGATCAGATAAAATAATAGGAGGTCTATTTTGGTTCAAAAACAAATATAATTTTAATATGGAGAATTAAAAATGGGATAATTGGCTGCAAACATTTAAAGTGGTGCTGACTACTTTCTGGAATGTAGGATTTATGAGGAGGAGAAAGAGCGTCACTTACACTTCCCTTCAAAATGTGGGATTCTGGGATCTCTGACTGTTTTACTCATTTATAGTACGAGTCCTCTCTGGCTTCCCTTCTGAACAGTTTCCTGTGTTTCCCATGCTCCAGTTCCATCTGTTGTCGGCCTCTTGTGCAGCCTTTCTCTGAGTATAATCTGTGAATCTTTTGCTTGGGAGAGATGTAGTTGGTCCTGAAGGTTCTGGGTCCACTTTTTTTTTTTTTTTTTTTTTTGCGGTACAGGGGATCGAACTCACAACGTAGCACTTGCCAGGCAGGCGCTTATGCCACTGAGCTAAATCCCCAGCCTGGTTCTGGGTCCACTTTAGGCCTGAGTAATCAGAATCTCTGGGGAGGGGAGAAGGGGCCTGGAACCTGCATTTTTGGATGCTGGAGATTTACACTGAGCAGCATCTCCAGCCTTTAAAGAATTCTTTAAAGTGTGTGATGCAAGGTCTTACTAAATTGCTAAGGTACCCAGGCAGAGTTTGAATTTGCAGCCCTCCTGCCTCAGCCTCCCAGAGAGCTGGAATTACAGATGTGGAATCTGCATTTTGACACACTCCTGACAGTTCCTCTGCACCTGGAAGTTGAGAAGCGTTTAGTCTCCAACCAGAGAAGTTGCTCTTGAGCCCTCTGCAGAGTCCCTGCTCCTCAGCGGCCTCCTCCAGCTGGAGTTGTTTTTCCTCAGGCGCTATGTTGGTGTTCCACAGTCTTCCCTGCAGGTTTCCAGCATGTGATCTCTGGTTTCTAAGGTTTGCCACTGTTCCTAATGATTGTTTAGAACCACATATAACAGGACAAAGGAGTGTGGAATTATAAGCAGAACTTAAAAACTTTTAAAAAATCTTGAGCATAGAAGCCATTGAATGGTCTGGGCCTGTTTGCATGGTTACTTTGATGGTACTGTTGAGTATTTGGAAACTAAAAGGTCTGGCTCTGGAAGCCTTGATGGGAAGGGACAGATGGGGGCACAGGCAAAGGAATGGAGAGGCTGTAGGACCACATGAATCAAGTGGAAACATTTAGCCTTTGAGGTCAGGTGCACGCAAGGAGCAGCTGCGGTCTGTGACCTGGGCATTTGTGACTGGCTGAGGAGGGAGGAGGCCTGTGCCTGGCTGACTGCCCTTGAAGCCACTTGTTGGAGGCATGGATCCAGCCTGCTGAGGAGATGAGTGCCAGTCTGTCTGGTGGTCACATGAAGGGCTTTGCTGACCCTGACACTGGATATTGCCCTGGCCCTTATGCCAGGGACAAGGGGAGAGAACACTATAGACCTTAGTCAGGGCCAGGAGTGCCAGGCATGGCCGAGAAATGAGACAAAGAAAATGGTTTCAGTACAAGCCCCAGCCAATGAGGTGCAAAATAAAGAGAAGGAATCCCTCAGTGTTGTAGAGGATTGGGTCCAGGACTCCTTACTTTAACCAAAATCCACAGATGTTCAGGTCCTTTATATAAAATGGTGTAATATCTGCACATAAGCTATACATATCCTCTGGTATATTAAATTGTCTCTGAATTTTTTTATGATTCCTAATGCAATGAAAATGCCATGTAAGCAATTATTATACTATATTGTTTAGGGAAAAGTGACAAGAAAAATGTCTGTAACACAGATGCATTTTTTTCTAAATATTTTTGATCCATTGTTGTAGAACTTCTAGATACTGGGGGCTGTGTATGGAGTCACTGTAGAACTCAGTTGTGCAGCATGGTTAGTGTGGTGTTTGCCCATGGTTGGAACTGGATAAATGTTTGTTGTTATTACTAACAAGGAAAGGAAGCTCTTTGATGGAATATTTGACCAAACAATTAAATCTATCCCTAATATCTTTAGAGTACGTTGAATCTGTTATTCAGTTTAAAGAAATGTCATCCCCACCCCCAACTCCTTCTAGACCAAGTGTTTCTTGTTTGGACTGATTTTTTATGGTTAAGAAAATGGAAAGAACTTTTAAGGACTGATATGTTAGACCCTGTCTTGAGCTTCCTTAGAGCTCACATTGTGTCAAGAAAGAAAGAGGATGGAAATCAGTAACTGCAGTGCAGCAGAGGAGGAGGAGGAGGGTCTCAAAAGGGGAGGGGCAAGGCTTAACCTCAGCTCACTCTGAAATACCTATCGGGGCTTTATTTATTTATTTATTTATTTTAGCACATGTTTGCAGTGCAAAATGATTACATTTATCATGAGGAGTTGGTATATGTATATAACACATCGTAATTCTATTTTTTATTCCCTACCCCTCCCAGCCTTCTCTGCTTCTTCCAATTGTTGGTCTCAAAGGCCTACCTCCTTTCTCTCCCTTCCCCCCCATCTCTTCTTCCCTTTCTTATTTGAAAGAGATCTCCCTACTTTCTGTTATCTATCTTTTATTTTGCTCATTAGTTTTGTTTCAAGTTTCTCATATAAAAAGAATCACGATATTAAAGCTTTTGTGTCTGCTTTATTTCACTTAAAATTTTGGTTTCAAGCTACATCCATTTACGTACAAATGCCTCAAGTTTATTGCTTTTTATGGCAAGTAGTATTTTGTTGTATATAAACATTTTCTTTATCCATTTGTCTGCTGTTGGGCAAATAGGCCATCTCCAAAATTTAGCTGTTATATATTGTGTTGTTATAGTTATGCATGTATCATTTTAATGTGATGACTCTAATTCTTTTGGGAAAGTACTTAGAGGGGGAATAACAGGGTTGAATAGAATTGCAATTTTTCATTTTGTGTGTGTGTGTAATTTCCACACTGATTTCCATACCAGGTGTACTTACTAGTTACATTCTCACTAACAATGTAGAAGGGTTCCTTTTTTCTTCATTGCAGCCTTGCCAGTATTTACCATTGTTTGTTTTCATGATCATAGCCATTCTTTCTAGATTAAGATTGGATTGTATTTCAATGTTGTTTTAATTTTCATTTCTCTAGTGGCCAGCATTGTTGAACATTGCTTCAACTATTTATTGGCCATTTGTATGTCTTCTGAGAAGTGTCGATTCATGTTGGTTGCTTCATTTTTTGACTGAGTCTTTTATTCTGAGGGATCTAATTTTATATTACATATACATATAATATATACTCTAGGTGTTAAGTCTTCTGTCTGAGGAACACTCGGCAAAATTTTTTCCCATTCTGCAGGTGGTCTCTTCACTCTGTTGGATGTGTCCTTTGCTGTGCAGAAGCATTTGGAGTTGATATGAGCCTAGTGGGCCATTAACATGTCACAAAGAAGGTTTTTTTTTTAAATGAAGAAAGAGCTTTATATGTATTTTTTATAGTTTCCTTGAACTCTTGAGGTCTAGTTAGGAACTTTTCATAACTTGAAAGATTTCAAAACTGCAAAAGAGTATAGAGTAAAAAAATGCGTACACATACACTCCGAGGCATCATAAAGAGCAGTGATACAGTAAACACAGCCCTGGTATGGGAGAGAGGAGCTGGGTGGGTGGCCCGATCCCACTTGCTGCTGATTTCACACAAGTCACTAAGCCATGCAGAGCCTTAGTTTCTTCATCTATAAACTAGGGATGGGGATATCTACTTCCCAAGGTGGTGGTTGGGTCACTGTATGATTGTACTGGAGACAAAGGTAAACTGATGATCAAACAGGTAAAGATTATTTATCTGAGAGCCTAAAAATCATAATATTCCAAAGAAAAGAGTGCCAACAACAGCAAAGACTAGTTAAGGTTGAACATTTATTGAGTCTTTACTGTATCAATATGGTAGACATACTGTCTTATTTAATTCTCACAAAAATCTAGTGAAAGAGATACTTGTGTCTCCATTTCATAGGAGAGAAACCTGAGGCTCAGAGAAGGGAAGTAACTCTTCCCATACCCCTAAGCCAGTCTGTATTGAAGTCTGAACACAATACTGTAAGTCTGTACACAATAGTTGTGTATTACTTCACTTAAAATGCAGGAAAATCCCATAGGGACTCTATTGCCATCTCCAGGCTGTAGTGGTGGACACTAAGACAGAATAAAAAATTCCCTCCAAGTCACTAGAGTCAGGATTCAAACTCAGGGACAAATCTTTCATAATTTGAATGAAATTAATTTAAAATTATTTTTACAATATTCATTCATTTTCAGAAACATGGAACTGGAATGTTTGAAGAAAGGTTGTTTTTAGCTCATAGCAAGAGTAATGGGGTAACCCGCTGGGCTGTGAATGACTCAGATAATGACCACTGGTGACGTCACCAAGAGTCGTAAGCAACGGCTGGAGCTGACTGTGATGGAGATCACAGTGCCATCGTCGTAGTGGCTCCGGTTATAAAAAACAAACCCAGCTCTGACTGATGGGCATCAATTGCATGTTTGGTGGTGAACATCTGTTTTACAGCACTGAATTGCACTTGTGCAAATATTTACTATGAAAATACAAACCAAAGGGAAACCGCCAGAGGATGTGAGGGCTAGACCAAGCCTTTGGCCAACTCTTGCTCTTTTTGAAATTATTTTGTTGAAACGCCAGCAATCCCAGTAGTTCTAGCAAACTGCAATATACACAACTGTGTCCTGAAATCCCTGTTGTAGTCGTGGGTCACCCGGGTACTGTGTTCTCAATCTCTTCCTTCACCTGCAGGTGGCAGCAAGAGGAAGGGTCGCTTCTGCATCAGGGCACCCAGGCTGTGAGCCATTAAGGGTAACTTGGGGATAGAGGATGAGAACCAGGTTAGATAGGGAAATACGATCCCTTGAACTCCACTTCGGAGAGAACACGTCATTCATTTAAACTTCTCCAATCCAACCCAACTTGAAACTCCGCCAGAGCAGGGCTGATGAACCTGGAGACCTGCAGCTGGCCAGGGTGGGCACGGCATCTTTGGGCAAGTCTGTGCGAGCCCCAGCCGCCAACCCCCTCAAACATCCCCCACCCCACTCCGCCCCCGTAAGCAGAGAGCTGAGCAATATCCTGCGTGGGTTTGAGTCCTCCTTAGCCCGACTGCGGGCTCCAGGACCGGCCCTGCACATTTCATAAGACCTTACATAATTGCATCCACTGCCACTGAGCAGTGCCACGGCCAGCTGCCCTCCCACGTGCTGCCCCTCCTGGGGACGACGAGGCCTGCCACTCTGCACGTCCAAGGGTGGGCTGCCTGCAGGCTCCGCCAGGCTGGGTTCTCGCCTGCTGCAGGCTGCTGCAGGAGCGGAGGAACCGGTCTTGGGTCTGCCCTTTGGAGACAGGCTTTTTTCTTTAGACCAGGCAAGGCTTTGGTTATTTTGCCCCCACCTTTCCTGTGTGGGAACCTGTATTTCTTCCCTTAAAATCAGGGTTATCACTGTCAAATTCAAAGATTCAAAACTTCAATGTGCCTTGTACAGGGATGCTTACTTAGGTTTCTCAGACAGGAACTGGTACAGCTAACTGTGAAATAAGACAGACACATTTCCGACTCTTGGGGGAAATCTTTTGGGTAGGTTTCTTTCTGAAATTACATTTCATGACTCTAAATCAGCTCTTACCCTACCTACTTAAGACCTACTCAGAGACAAATTTTCTTATGCAAAGCATGAAAATGTGACCTTATTGTTTGTGACTTGGAGACTTAAAGAATAAGCTTTGTTAATCAGAGCTGATTCTCCAGGAATTATAGTTGCTTTTATTCAGCTATAGGTTTACGAAACACCCCATTACTCACCCAGTCTTCTGACAAATAAATATTGCTCCCTGGTGTTTATAATTGTCATAATTGCTACATGTGAGCCATGCAGCCAGCATCTGTTGTCATCTACTTGTAATACTCCAGCAAAAAAACTGTCAACCAAGTAGTTGGCAGCCTGCTGCTAGTTCACCCCTACTCCATGAAAGCAGGTATAATGACTCTTCTGTGAAATTTTTCCTGTCTCCATTTCTTTACCTTGCATCTGGCTACCTTTTTGGACTTCTAGTAAAGGTTTCTGCCTCCAGCCCTCTGCACCTCACTTCTAACTCCTACCGACCCCTCTTCATCTTGCCCACCCAGGAAACTGTCTTTCTGGATTATACACTATGGAATTTGATTATGGTTGATTAGATAGATTGTTAAAATACTGCCCTAAATTGTTCTCAGTTTTCCTTCTAAAAGTATAATTTTCTAAGCTAGGCTGTAAGCTTTGAGAGGACAAGGATCATATTTACTAACCCAGGCTTAATAAGATGCTTAAATAAATATTTGTTTAATAGGTGTGTATCAAGATAAAGTCTTATTGATGAGACACAGGAAACAAGGACTGCTTTTTTAAAAAGAAGTATGCCATGATGGAAAATTTTAAAACATACAATAATGTAGAAAAAATAGTTTAATGAACCTGATTCACCCATTGCTCAGCATCGCCAACTGTTAGTACATTGCTAATCTGTTTCACCTGTTATTTCACCTACTCCCCCCCACCCATAAGTATTTCCATTGACATCTCTAAAAATGCGTGTTATTTTAAATAATTTATTCTATGGAAAAAAGATAAAACAATATCTCATAACAAAATAATAGGAGAATAACAATATTTAATACATTACATGCCGTGTTGTTATCTTTAAAGTAGTTGCTCAGGGCACAAGATATGAGCATAAAAATCTTTGCAGTCAGAGACAGTAATAGTGTAACTGACTTGCATTTTTACCCTTTTCCCCCACTGTCCTTTCCCCTTTTAGCCATCCTAGTTCCTTTTTCCTTTTGAACAATTTCTTACCATTTCACAATATCTACTTTAAAACTTACTTATTCTCTCAGTTTCTTGCACCAGGAAGACAGCACGATGTTTACACAGGTGAGTAAAATGAGTATTCTTTAGATAAACATTGTATGACTATCACACTGAAAAATTAGTAATTCTTTAGTATCACCAGATAAATATTCATGGTTCAGAGATTATTGTCTTAGAATTTTTTGCAGTATATTTAAACTTGAATCCAAGCAAAGTTTACACGTTGCAGTTGATTACTCTAACCCATGAATCTCTTAAGATACAGGTTTCTCTTTTATTTCTTTTACTGTTCCTTGACTTTTTCTTTTTGCTTGAAGAATTTCACAGTCTGTATTTTGCTGATGCTTTCTCTATGGTGGTGTTTTTCACCATGTTCCTCTGATGCTTGTATTGTACTTTAGTGTTTTTATCTCTCAGACTGTAGGGAGGTTGTTTTCTTGTTTACACCTTTTTATAGTTTCTAAGTTTTGCATTCATTATTCCTTATTTTTATACTCAGAATTTAAGACATTTTGAAAAAAGTTCTTTAAGATGAATTTAATGAAAACCATTTATAAAAGAATGGCTTTAGAAATTAGACAACAGTGGGACAATAGTTGAAATTTTAAGAGTCTGTAGTTATTTACTTTGTAACAATGCTAATTTCCTGGTTTTGTTAAATGTACTCTGGTTATGTAACATGTTAATATTTGGAGAAGCTGGTAAAGAATATGTGGGAACTCTTCACATTTTTGGCAGATTGTTAAAAGTCCAAATTTATTTAAAAATAACAAGGAAGAAAAATCAAGAAAAATTCCAACGAATGGTAGAGATTGAAAGCTAGATTGTAGAGAGTTAAAAAACTAGAAAAAGCAACAACAACTTCTTGGAAACAGACATTTAAAAAATAGAAAGAGGTCTGGCATGGTGCACAACTGTAATCCCAGCATTCTGGAGGCTGAGGCAGGAGGATTACTGTGAGTTTGAGGCCAACCTGGGCTACAAAATGAGTTCCAGTCTAGTTTCCTGAACTAGGAATCAATCCTGGAATAATAAGGTTAAGAATAAGGTCATTTAAATTATATTAGAAGTGACCTGAGCTTGCAGGATTAAAAAAAAGGCAGAGAATTTTGATTTTATAAAAAATAAATAAAATAATGTGCATGTGTTTATCTTAGATAGATAACACTGTTGAAGTTGTACTGAGGAATGGGACGCAGAGATGGTTTTGCCTGGACAAGGAAATGAACACATTGCTTCTCCTTTGGAACAGGTGAGGACTAGGAGAGGATGCAGGTGGTATACGCCTGGAAAGCTTTTATTTCAAGGAAGATTAAAGTGAATCCTTGACTGACAATGAAAAGCATGGAGATAGAGCTGGAGACTTGATGCGGGGGGTGTCTCGAAAAGTCTTCGCAAGGGTCTGGAAGGAAACAACAGGAAGCCAAGCGCAAATGGATAGCCATGGGAACAGAATGGGATCAGATATGGTTGGGGAGTGGGAATATAGAGCAGAGCCCGTGGCATCAGTTGGGATACTTTTTCCAGCAAACTTGGCAGGACTGGAGGGAGCAGGTGGTGGGTGACCTAGAGTGAGGATTGGCATGGGGAACATTGGCAGGTAAAAGGTCCAAGGGGCCCAAGGGCAGCACTGAGTTGCTGGCCTTAGGTTCAAGCTGCGTAGGAATGTGAGCGAGGCCAAGAATGAGTTCTGGGACAAGTTCACCTGTCCCTGGCCCTATGAGTCATATTGTCCGTCATGCCACTGACCTTGATATATTGGATTCTTGGAAATTCTTTGGTTAGCCAAGGAGGTTAGTTATTTCAGCACAGCCCAAGACACTCAATGATAGTCAGGGTTTGCGGTTTTTGTTTTGCTTCATCTGTTGTTTCATTTGTGTTGTTTCATCTGTTGCAGCTCCTCCCTCTCTGGAGCCACCAGTGAGATATTAACGACCCCAAAGAAATGAGTCTGCTATTTCCTATGGGGCTTTAGCCATAGTCTGTTTCACAAACTGGCTGCTGACACAGAAAAGTTACCCCATTCACTCTTCGGATAGAAAATTTCCTATAATGTTGGAAAGTCAATCTGCAATCACTGCTTCCAGACCCCTCTGGAGGGTGACTGAGAGAAAACCTGGGGTCCAGAAAGTTGTTTCCAAAAATATTTTACAATGGCTGCCAAAACAAAGTACTGCAAACTGAGTGAGTTAAACAACAGAAACACTTTATCTCATAGTTCTAGAGATAAGAAGTCTGAGATACAGGAGTCATCCAGGTTGGCTCCTTCTGCTGGCTGGGAGGGAAGGGTCTGTTCTAGGCTTTTCTTCTTATAGAGAGCTCTCTTCTCCCTACTTCTTTTCATATCATCTTTCCTGTTCTGTCAAATTTTCCCTTCTTCAAGGACACTAATTACTGAACTCATGTGGGAAGTTTAGCAAATTAGGTTCCTGGGCTCCACACTGAGGTTCTGATTTTTGAAGTCTAATGGGGTTCGTGGCATCTTTTAAAGCTCTCTAGTGATTTTAATCATCAGAATCATTGATTCAGAGGACAGACCTGAACTCTCCATAATCTGATCCCAGCTTACTCTCCATCTGCATCATTTCCATCATCTCCATCTGCTCACTGAGCCCCAGACGCACTGCGATGATCCTGCCCTAATGTGATCTTCGTGTTGGACTACCTGCAGGGACGCGCCACTTTTCTACCTGTCCAGCACTGTCTCATCCGTCTCAAGTCCCATAAAGACTGAACTGAAGAGGCACTGGAGTTGTGGACTCAGGTTACCGCAGAAGGCAGAAAAAAGTATCATGTTGAAGTGTGATTAAATAAAAGTCAGTAGGCCAAGCAGACCTCCTTTCCTCAGTACACCAAGTTCATCAGAAATACCCAAAATACATTGAATTACTTTTCTATGGGCAAACTGAGCAGTCTAGAGAAAGAAAGAAAGAAAAATTATCAATAAAATGCCTGAATCCTCCTTAATCATCCTATATAAAGGCAGGACTTGCCAATCTACAAGCCCTACTTATGTACAGTGAACTACCAATAACCTTACAGTCTCTCATTTTTCGTACATGAGTAATAATTCACGAGTTACCACCAGAGACCAAAACAGACAAACAAATCAGCAAACACCACAGGAAACAAGGAAAACCATAGAGTCCAGAGAGGAGCACCAAAAAAAGGAAATCAGGTCACATAAAAAAAGCAGAGCTGGGTGTGGTGGTACATGCCTGTAATCCCAGCACTTGGGAGGCTGAGGCAGGAAGATTATTGCAAATTTGAGACCAGCCTGGGCTACAAAATGAGCCCAAGTTCAGCCTAAACTGCATAGGGTGACCCTGACTCAAAAAGACAAAATACAATACAATGCAATACAATAAGGAGACAGAATAACATAGAACTTTCCAATAACAATTTGAAGCATTAGAAGACCATAGAAAAATATTTTCAATATATGGTGCTAGTTTCCAACTTGAATTTCCATACCCAGATAAACTATCCATTAAGTCTGTGAGTAGACAAGTTCAAATATAGGAAAACATTCATCTCCTGGATATTTTTTCTCAGAAATATACTAGAGGCTGTGAGCCACAAAAACAAACCAAGAAAGAGAAAGATTGGGATCATGAAATATTGGATTCAATAAAGACAATAGGGCATTCAGGATAATGGAGAAGAGCAGATCCAGAAAACAACCATGCAGTAGGCCGCAGGAAAAGCATAATCCAGCCTAAAGCAAGAGATACACAGCTCCAAGAGGAAGGAAAGTAACAGAACAGATGGATTGCTTGATGTATTAGACTATGTGGAAAACTGTATGGAGAGGCTGTATTGGGAAGACTTAGCCTTATGAATAAAGAAGCTAAGCAGGTAAAAGTACAAGGCAAGAAGACAAAGGACTGCATGGAAAGGATGTGGCCCAGAGCAGCAGTAAGATGGCAGATTCCTGTTTTTTTTTTTTTAATTTTTATTTTTTTATGGTATCAGAGATTGAACTCACAACCTTACCCGTACCAGGAAAGTGCTTGAGCTGCTGAGCTAAATCCCTGGCCCATCATGTTTTTATAGTCAGAGGAATTTTATGTGAAAATTTTCAGGATAAAATGCACATAAAATTGAGACATAGAAAAATAAAACAAAGCCAGGCATGGTAGCACATGCCTGTAATCCCAGCACTTGGAAAGCTGAGGCAGGAGGATTCTTGCAAGTTTGAGACCAGCCTAGGCTACAAAGTGAGCCCAAGGCTCTGAACTACATAGTGATATCTTATTTCAAAAAATAAGAAAAAAAAAGAAAAGAAAAAAGACAATAATTAATACATCCAGGAAAAAGTTTTATAAGAAATGTAACAATGCTACATTATATGTAGCTATGAATAATACTCTATATAAAAGTACTATAAATAACAATATATATTTAACAAAAAATGAAATATAAATATATTGAGAAGATTAGTGTGGCATGATGATGTATATGTGCGCGTATTTTGCTTAGTATGTTCTTGTCTCTTAGCTCTAAATTATCCTGTTATGTTGTATGATACGGGGACTGGAACTCTGAAAACCCACAGTTTTTCTGTGTTATTGGCTCTGAGTTGGGCCCTGTCAGTGAGGAACTATAGAGATGCTTCGGTCCTGGTGGAGAGGGAACTTACTGTCTCTCTGCCTCCTTCCTTTTCTGTAAATTCCCATTCATTAGTTCATCCATCCATTCATTCAACAGGTATTTAAGGTCTATTGTGTGTCAGGTTCTGTTCTAGGTTTTTACCTCTGAGTAGGGAAAGTAGATATGATATACAAAATAAATTCATACAAAAGTGTTGTGGGGTTAAAAAAGAACAATACAGGGAAAGAGAGAGAGAGTGACAGGGAGCACGGGAGGTGTATCCGATTTAAAGTAGGATGGTCAGGGCAGCCTTGGTTGGGAAGGACATATGACAGAGGCAGGCTGAGCAAAGGGCTGGCATGTCTGAAGAATAATTCAGAGGCCACATGACTGGGCAGAGGGGTGAAAGGGTGAAAGAAATGGGAAAGGTGACGTTATTTGTCTTTGGGAGAAGGAAACTGGAGATGAGGAAGGCATGGGCAAGAAGGCTGCTTTTCTTTGTTCTAAGTTATCTCTGGTTATTTTACTTTTTCGGCTAGGACTATGTGTACCTTTTATAAAACTAGAAATTAAATTTCAAAATAATAAATCATAAAATGGGATGTAGTGTGCTGGATTAGATCCTGGAATATAAAAATGGTGTTGTGGAAAAACCAGTGACATTTGAGCAAAGTCTAGTTAATCATAATGCATCAATTGTGTTTTCTTAGTTTGTTAACACTGAGGGGAACTGGGTGAGATGTCTAAAGTAATTTTCTGTATTACTTTTCTGTAAATCTAAAATTATTCAAAAATAAAAAGTTTGGGCTAGGGATATAGCTCAGTGGTACAGCACATGTCTGGCAAGTGTGAGGTTGTGAGTTTGATTTCTGGTACCAAACCAAACCAAACCAAACAACAAAAAACCCCTTCAAAAACAAAACGTTTTTTCTTGAAAACCTTAAGGTCCAAAGGAGGTGATCCCCGCCTGGAAACCAGCGCCATGTGCAGGCCGCTGCTGGAGGGGGGCAGCCACACCCAAGCCTGTCTCCATGAGTCACAGCCATTTGTGGACTGCAGAGGGAGAGAACCAGGCCTCCCAAGGAGGTGATCCCCACCTGGAAACCATGTCATTTTCATTTTTTTCTTGGGTTGGGTTTTATTCTCTTTTGTTTTGTTTGATTATGTTAAATCTGATGGCAGAAGCAGTTATTTTAAAAGATAGTAAGACATATTATGATAGCCATTTTGGATTTACTATTAACTTATTTTGAGGTCCTTTATTGCACTCATTGCTTTGTTTTTATTGTTCCTACTCTATTTTGTTCTGTTCAATTTTTACCATGTCTGTAGGTATCTGCAGCTAATTTAAAGACAACAAAAAGCATTATGGTAACTATTGCTGATTTTGTAAGGTTTTGAAGTCCTGTATCACTTATACTAGTTTATTTTGATTGGTTTTATTCTGTTTTATTTTCCTTGGTATTATCCTCTTTAAACTTAAAAAAAAAAAATAGGACCAGGGATTTAACTCAGTGGCATAAGTGCCTGCCTGGCAAGTGTAAGGTCGTGAGTTTGATCCCCAGTACAAAAAACAAAACAAAACAAATAACAAACAAACAAACCCCTTAAAGTCCACACAATTGAATCAGATGGTAAGATGAGGCCTTTCTCATCTCCCAGCTTTCAGTCCTACATTCTTCCTCGGATTTAGTCAGGTAGGAAGGTGTGATTTATCTGTGGACTTGGGCTGATCCTCAGATGGGAGGAAAGGGGTCAGGAGGGAAGGCTGTGCAGGACACATCTTGGTTCCTTGGTGGGTGGCGTCTATGAGCTGAGAAGCAGAAACCAGGCCAGAGCAATTATGCAGAAAAAAACATGAAGTACAATTCCCTTAAGTTTACAGAAGGCAAAGTACCAAAAATATCTTCCTAGGACTCCACTTCACTTCACTTAATCTCTGTCTCTCATGAGCTGGAAAATTAAAAGATGTAGGTTCAAAATAGAAAGAACTTGAGAGCCTTGATTTTAGGACCTTTTCACCTCTTTAGAACTTTCTAACACTTTCTGGGGAGCGTTCCTGTTGGTGGGGCTTCTTTTGTTGATGCTAAAATATTTCTTTAGAATAATACTTCCCGTGTCTATTTTGGCATTCTTCAATGTACGAATTACTAGCAAGTTGTTTTTAACTGTTTTACACAGTTCTCTAATATAAATTTAGAAAAGAAAAGAAGAAAAAAGAAAATCTTCATGTTTGGTGCTGGTGCTCTGAGACTGTTGTGCCCATCCTCTCTCTGGAAGTCTCTTTAGAATCTTAAGGAAATTCTTTCTGTTCCTGCATCTGCCACAGTTCTTTTCTCCTTTCCAATACTTAAGCTTTGGAAATAAAATCCAGGAAAGAACACATCTTGCATGCTATTTTTGTTTTCTCCTGTCTGATATACCTCCTCTGAGATAAAGCAGACTATGACTTAAATTGGGGTAAAAAGAAAAGGAAATGAGAGAATGAGAGAAACAGAAAATTTGTGACAACTCCTGCATATTATCCAGCCGCATTTTATCTTCTCTTCCGGTCTCCAGGATCTGTCTAGTGTGTTTTTTGGAATTGTTAGCAGTGAAGTAGTGATGAATAATTAACATTTTGAGTTTGTTTTGATTTTTTATGCATAATTTTAAAAAATTATGTAAGAAATACATATATTACAGAAAAACTAAAATAAAAGACAAAATAATAAAATAAATAAAAATTGCCTGCACTGTCAGAAGTAATTACTTCAGTCTAAAATACCATCAATCATTCAGTCTAAGAAAGTAGCACATATAGAGAAACAGAAATTTCTCAGACCCAGCTTTCTACCTTTCTTGCAGTTTGGTGGTTTCATACTTTACCCACCATACTAATTTGCTATGTTAAATGGCACCCTTTTGATTGTAAGTGACGGAAATCCAAGACGAACTTATTTATACTGAAACAGAAACAGAGGCCTGCTCAGATCACATAAGCTGGCCTACCCGCTCTGCCTGGTATTTGACTTGTCATTTAACCTCTTGAAGCTTGTTTTCTCACCTGGAAAATGGCACTCATCGTCTTGTGAGGTTGTTACAGGGATTGAGTGAAATGAGCCATGTGCCTGGCATATGGTAACTGCTCAATAATGGTGCTACGATCAGCAGTAATTGAGCAGTAACTGGGGTCCTGAGGGGCAGGCATGGTTGTGTTGTTATCCTGCTATTACTGGAAGACACTGGAAGGCAGAGAACTGGGAAAGTGAAGCAGGGCCTCTCCTCACACGAGAACACTCCTGAGATGACCATGCCCCTGCTGCTGACACGTCTCCACCATGAGCCCCCAGGGTGAGCATTTAGCAGGCCCCAAATGACTGCTGCCTGACTAAGGGGTAGCCCCTTGCAACCAGGACCAGGACAACTTCACACTTCACCAGCAAGGTGGGAGACTTTGCTACATATTATCTGGAGAGCTGAGAGCTTGGCAGCTTAAAATGTTGACTTCTGAGACGCTGAAAGTTCTGTAAGACGCCTCTGAGGGTTTAGAGCTGCTGATTCTGTTGAGGGTACACTTGCACACTTCATTTATGTCCTATTCCATCTTTTTTTTTTGTATTTTTGAGACAGGGTGTCACTATGCAGTTCAGGCTGGCCTTGAGCTCACATCATAGCCCAGGCTGGTCTCAAACTTGCAACAATCCTCCTGCCTCAGCCTCCTGAGTGCTGGAATTACAGGTGTGCATTGCCACGCCAGGCCCCTTGAGGTTTTTTTTGGTTAAATTCATTTTGAGAGGGGGTACAGTCTAGTTAAGATGTGTAATGAAAACCAACCAATGTCTGATAGATTCAGAAAAGATTGCCTTAATGTCTGCTTTGTAGCTCTTCAGCTGTTCTTACTAAACATTCAAAAGTTCTCAGCACTTTTTTCTTCCCTTCTTTTCGCCTCCCCAATTCTCTCTTCCCCTCCTATTTTCTCCTTTCCCCTTCCCCCTCCTTCCTTCCTGTTAGTGTGTAGACTTTTATTAGAAGGAATTCTTGAGATCAGGACCTGGTTAGGAAAGGAAAAGAAGGAAGCATGGTTGAACAGAGGGAAAGCTTGGCTGTGATATTTTCACAATACCCTCACTTGGCTCCACAGAGTGATGAAGCTGGATTTGTTCAGAGTCATCCAGAGCTGGGGTGAGAGGTGAGCCATCCATTATCTCTTCCTGCCATCTACCCTAATGGAAGAGCATTGAACGTGGCGCTTAACGTTACTTCCTGAGATAGTTACTGAAACACATCTAGGCTGCAGTGTATTTTATTTAGCAGAGTCAAATTAGTGTTATGTCTTTTTTTTTTAATTAGTGTTATTTCAATCAGAATTTGTGATGAATGTGAAAAAATCACCAAATCTGAGTTAAGAGACTACATTGAGTATAAACATAGGCTGAAAAGGGGCCTTGTATTAGTCACTTTCTTGTCACTGGGACAAAATACCCAATACCAGCAATTTAAAGAAGGAAAGGTTCATTTTGACTCATCGTTTCAGAGGGTTCCGTCCATGGCTGTAAATTCTAAGACAGAATAGCACAGTAGAAGGGCATGGCATGGGAAAACCGGTCAACCCACCACAGCCAGGAAGCAGAGAAAGAGGGGAAGGAAGATCCAGGGACAAGGATATACTTTTTCCGGTGGTGTCTCCTCTTATGGTTGATACATTGTGTCAACTTGAACAGTTTAGAAGTTTACCTAAGAGACTCAGCAGGGAGCCAGGGTTCTTACTTGGTAAACATCCCCATCCTGTGCAAGAGGAAGGCAAGGAGATTTTGTAAGTGCTACACTAACCCTGGAGGGAGGGCGGTGGTCTGTGTACAATATAAGCGGAAAAAAGAGGTTTGTTCTCTCCCCCCACCCCCTTTTGCTCTAGCTGCTGCCTTAAATTTTTGCCCCAGTGCCATACCACTCTGCTTTGAAACCAGCTGAATATGGACTAAAACCTCCACAAACAGTGAGCTAAATAAACCTTTCATTCCTTCATTTTAGGAGTTGGTTATTTTGTCTTATCAAGGAGAGAAAAGTAACCAAGACATCTCCAGCGATTCACCTCTTCTAATCAGGCCTCATCTCCTAACAGTACATCAGCTATGAAGTCATTAATGCTTTAATCCACAGGTGAGTGAGTATAACGCTACATGATCCAATAGCACTCTGAAAGCCCCATCTCTGAACAATGAGACTTTTGGGGAAATGTGAAATTTAAACCATAGCAGACATTCATTCTCATCTAGTCCTGGGTTTAGGCAAAGCTAATGTAAGGCCACTGTTCTTTCAGAACACCAGATCTCAGCCCAGGTAAAGCTGCTTCTGTGTGAGCAGTGGAGTCTGGGTTCTAGGTTCGTGATCCAGGCAGATGAAGTCTTTTGTAAGTGTGGTTAACTGAGTCATAAATCACAGTCTCATATCCCACATGACCCGTCTGTGTTTCTTCTATCAAAATAAAGCTCTCCATTAACACTGAAGGTCAGTTAAACAATCTGTAATCTTTACCCTACATACAAGGCAACCTGTAATTTGTAGTAAGATTTAAAGAGGTAAACACAACTCTTCATTTTTCTCACAGATTTGCTTCAATATCTAGGAATTTTTGTTTAATATGAGTCCAAGTTTTTCTTTGTGTTTGAGAAGAATACTCAGCCTACATCTTTAGTGGCTTCTCCATGTCCCAGTTGCAACTTCAGCGCTTGATCAGTTGTAACTTACAGCTATCAAAGTTGTAACTTAAAGCTTTCAGGAGGTCTAGGCTTTCTCTGTGTTAGACAGTTATCAGTCCTCATTATTGATATCATTCATCCTTTTTTGTTGCTCGTTTTAATAGAGAAAGTGGCTTCCTTCTTCTGGTGACTTAGCAAAACACGAATGAGAGAGACAGAGAAACAGAAAGACAGCGAGACAGAGAAACAGAAAGAGACAGGAAGACAGAAAGAGAGACAGAGACAGAGACAGAGAGACAGGGGATGGCAAGGGAGGGGAGGGGAGGGGAGGGCAACAACAGCTGTGCACAATAGGATCATTCCCCAACCCTTTCCTCTCTCGCCCCTTTCCATCAGGAGGCTTTGGTTTACTTTTCAAAATAGCTGGTCTGCTTTGGTAGAGCATAGCTCATTGATTAAATTTGGCATCAGAATGCAGTAGCTGTTCCTGCTTTAGAAATTTCCTTTTTTTTATTTTAAAAAGGGTAAAATTAAACATAACAAAACAGAAAAAAACAGAACATAAGAAAACAATTTAAGAGACACAAATTTCAAAGCCAGACAACTGGAGTTCTTCACTATCTATCATATTGTCTCTTGTTTTCTTCCAAGTAGTTGTCCATATCTTCACATCCAGAGAATTCATACAAAACAACACAGTATAAAACTGATCTAAACAGGATGATGAAGGCATTTTAGGTCTTCAAGACCAGACAATAAGGAAGTCAACAATGGCTGTCATAGTGTCTCTCATTCTCTTCAAAATAGCTGTCCATACCTTCATGTATGCTGAGATTAAACAAAACAAAACAGACTAAAATCACTCTGAACAAAGAATAATAGTATTGCTGGATTTCACATCATGATGCTATGGAATCAGCATTAGGTACCTTAGTGTCTCTTTTTCTTCAAAGTAGTTATTCATTTCATCGTGCATTATATAATCAGTTCTCATAAACTGTTTAGAACTTCTACACATGCATGAGTCTCTACATATATATCCATCCTTTCTGTATTAGAAGGAAGAACAAAACAAGACAAAACAAAACAAATTCCTATAAAAACATGAAATGAAAAAGTCATATAAAACCACAATACAGGTGATCTACAATGGTTACTATGATGTCTCTTGTTATCTTCAATAGAACTGTCTATATCATCAGGCATAGTGTAATTGAACATAGCAGTACATAACAATATTAATAAAAACAAAATATTGGAGACATTGTAAGACTTCAAAAGCAGGTAATAGTCAAGCCAGAGTGGGTATCCTAGTGAATCTTGTTATCTTCAGAGTATTTGCCTATACTCTCAGACTTGATACTATCAATCATAACAGATTTGAATAAAATCAGTGAATACAAAACAATGATCTAACAAACCAGATTCAAATAAAATCAGTCATAATAAGACAGTGTAAGTAAAACAGGGCTTCAGATTAAGTTAATAGGAAAGTAAGAATGGTTACCGTAGTATATCCTGCTATTTTTGGAATAGCTGTCTGTGTCCTCAAGTCTAGTAAAAGCAGACAGACTGAAACAGAATATAACCAAACTAAACAGAGTGATGAGAACTATGTGGATTTTAAATCCTGATACACTATTAACAGTGTCCTCTGCCTGCCTTTTTTAGACAATTCCTCCCCTTTCACTTTCTTTCACAAGGTGCATTGTACATTCTGGGTTCCACTAACTCCTTTAGTTTTTAGGTTAGGGGTACAACCCACCATTTACCTAAGTGGTTCTGAACCTCTTTACCCCTGGGTTTATTCTTAAGTTGTATTCGTTTACCTACAAAAGCCTCAAGGTTTTCCTTCATTATAGCTGAGTAGTTCTCCACTGCACAAAAGTGTCATGTCTTTCCAACCTATCTGCAGGTGCTGGACGAGCTGCCCCTTTTTCTCTCTGGTTCCCTGTCACATAGAGCATTGTTTTCTCATATTTACTTTTGGTCTATAAACCCTCTTTCAGGTTAATTATATTTCCTATACAGAGCATCTCAATAAACCCTATCTCCTGATCTACTCTGCCTGTGTTTCTTTTTCTTAGTGTTAAGGCCATCTATATTAGAGATTATAGCCAACCTTCTATGCCTCATTTCTGCTATGCTATTTTTCTGCCATTGGTTGTCTACTTTTCTCCTTCGTTCCACTCTCTGCCCCATTCACTGAGGCCTCTCTGCCACTGTTCCTGAAATTCTGGTTTTTTTCCCTCCCTCTCTAGAATATCCTTCAATATTTTTTATAGGATTGGATTGGTGGTCACAAACACCCCCAGTTCTTCTTTGTCATGGAAGCATCTTGTTTCTCCATTTATTTTGAGAGACAGTTTTGCAGGGTACATCAATCTGGGTTGGAGGTTATTTTCTTTCAGGGGTTGGAATACGTCGCTCCAAACTCTTCTTGATTTGATGGTTTGTGTTGAGAAGTCTGTTGTGATTTTGATGGGTTTTCCTTTAGGTGACCTGTTTCTTTTCTCTGACTGCTTTTAATATTCTGTTCTTGTGATGAATTTCTGGGATCTTGATTATTATGTGTCTGGATGTAGCTCTGTTTTGGTTGTAGGTGGTTGGAGTTCTGTATGCCTCATACACCTGAATATCATTTCCTTTTCCTATGCTTGGGAAGTTTTTCTTAATTATTTCTGTGAATAGCCTTTGTATTTCCTTTGTGTTTATCCCTGCTTCTTCATTCACATTTTTTTTAATCAAGTTATAGATCCTTTTGCCATCTTTTAGCCTTTGTATTGTTACTTCCTGGTTCCTTGTTATATTTAAGAGATCTTTCCTTTTGCATCACACATTGCAAACCTATCTTTAAGTTTTGTTAATCTAGCTCTAGTTTCTTTCAGGCAATTTTGCCAGCTTTCAGTGTTGTTTTTAGTTTCCTGGTAATCTCTTTGAATCTGTTTCATGTATTTTAGGTTTTTTAAATATTCTTCGTTGAAAGTTTCTCTCCTTTTTTTGTGTTCCTCTATTTTTCCATCTGTGTCTTCTTGAGAGGTGCTTAGCATTTCTTTTATTAATCTTCTTATATCTTGCTTTACTTGTATCAATATTTCAGTTTTGAGCTTATCTATGATGTCATGAAGATATTTCTTTATGTCAGCTGATGCCATGTCTGATATTGCATGTTTGTTGCCCTTGCTCTCTTCTGTATTTATCTCTTTTGGACCCAATTTCCCTGGGTTGTCTGGAGGCTTTTTAAAATTTCTTTCTCTTGTCATGTTTCTTGTTTTTCCACACAGGTGTATGGTGAAGGTCCCAGCTCCTTTCCATATTGGTTACGGTTCTTTTGAAGTGTGCTGGCTAGGGATTTCTGCCCTCTCCAGTTTGCTGTTGGTCACTGAGGTGCAATCAGGGGTGGTGTAAGCTGGCTCCTGCCCTCCAAGCCGGTCAACCAGCGGGGGCTTTTGACATGTTAGTGTGTGCCTTGTGGATGGAACCAGTTTGGGTCAACTTTGGGGACAATTTTGTCCCTTGCTATTGTGTCCCAGCCAGGGGTATGACCCAGCCCAATCAGATCCCACCAATCTGCTCTGGGCAGGGAGCAGCTGACTGAAGTCACGCCATTCCTTGTTCAGGCCCATCCTGCCCTATACCAATATATCTTCCGGTCGGTCACCCCCCTCTCACGGCGTGGGGTGCTGGTGGTGGTGTTGGAATTCTGAGCACTCACCATGGGTTCCCTCCGCCAGCTCTGTTCTCTGTTGGGCTTACCAACCCCTGACTTCAGCGTGACTGTGACTCCAGTGAGAGAGCGTCTGGCTCCAGCCTTCTGTCCACGTTTTTCTTTTCTTTCTTTTTTTTTTCTTTTTCTTTTTCCTTAGTTTCTCCCTGGGTCGTGAGAATCCCTCTCCTTTCATTCAGTCTTCTCCATGGTGGTAAATTCTAGCACCTGAGCTGTTTCTCTCAGAGAGGTTCTGTACCTTGTTACTTATTGATCCACCATCTTATAGAGTCTCTGCTTTGGAAATTTCCAAGCCTCTTCTACTGCAGTCATCAACTTCTTTAAATTAATTTTCAGTTTTATCTAAGAAGCACACACTTGGTTTAGTATATGTTCTGCTGAAGCAAGTATAAACATTTAGTTTTAAAATTTACAATGTCAAAAGACTCATAAAGGAAAACAGCTGACTCCTGCACATCTACTCTGAAACTCTTCCCCCATTAAAAATTACCTTTTAATATACATATTTTAATTGACATAATAGTTATATATATTTATGGAGTACAGTATGATGTTTTGATGCATGGATACACTGGGTAATGATCAAATCAAGACAATTACCATACCCATTGCCTCAGACATAATTTCTTTGTGATGAAAGCACTCAAAAACCTTTCTTGTAGATATTTTGAAGTTTATAATACATTATTATTAACTATAGTCACCCCACTGTACAACATAACACTAGAACTTACTACTTGTAATTTTGTACTCACTGGCCAATCTCTTCCCTTCTCTAGTTTTTGGTAATTGCTATTCTATTCTCTACCTCTGTAAGGTCAATTTTTTAGATTCCAGATGTGAATCTCTCTTTGACTTATGTCACTTAATATCTTCCAGGTCCACCCATGTTATCACCGATGAAGGGATTACATCCTTATTATGGTCAAATAGTATTCCATTCTGTATACATACCATATTATCTTTACCCACTCATCCATTTTTTGGGGGGGTTAGTTTTTTTGGAGGGAGCTTCAATTTATGACAAAGTAATTATGGGTTCTCAGGTGGCAATCCAGGGAATCCCTACCCCACACTATACAAGACAGCCTTCTGGTGACAGGCAAAATGCAAAGATTATAGAATGGTCATGTGAGGAACATTTTTTAAACAAGGGGAAAAAAGACAAACACATTAGCTGGGCGTGGTGATACATGCCTGTGATCCCAGCACTAGAAAAGCTGAGGCAGGCAGATCACTCAAATTTTAGGCTGGGCCACATAGTGAGTTCAAGGCCAACCTGAACTACATAGTGAGACATTGTCTAAAAAAGAAGCAAAAATAAGGAAAATCAAATGGGGTGAGGTGCCACATGCTCATAATCCTAGTTACTCAAGAGGCTGAATCAGGACAAGAGGATTCTAAAATTAAGGCCAGCCTGGGCTATTAGGTGAAGCTCTGTTTGAAAATAAACAAGAAACCAGGCATGGTGGTACACACCTGAAATCCCAGCACTCAGGGGGCTAAGGCAGGAGGATCATTGCAAACTCGAGACCAACCTAGGCTACAAATTAAGCTCAAGGCCAACCTGAAACCCTGTTTCAAAAAGATAAAACAAACAATTAAAATCAACAAGAGCCAGTCATGGTGGCATAGGCTAATGATACCAGCAACTCTGGAAAGCCAGGCAGAAGGATTGCACATTTGAGCAGTATAGGCATTGTAGCAAGACCTCATATCAAAATAAAAAGTACTAAGTAAAGGAGCCCGGTGAGGTAGCACACAACTGGAAACCCAGCACTGAGGGAGGCTGAGGCAGGAGGATCACGAGTAGAAGCCCAGCTGGGCCTGACTTGTCCTGGTTCTCAGGGGTTCCTCCTTCCTGGACTCTGGGGATCCTATTGGAAATTGGAGCTTCACTGGGCACCTGGGACATCCTGGCAGGGAGTGTGGCCCCAGGGCCCTTCTGGCCCTTGAGCCTGGGCTTGTATTCCTTCTGCAGGTCAGGAGCTGGGCAGGCAGAGGGTCTGCAGCAGAGGAGAAGTGGGTGCTTTTGGTGGGGGTTGGCAGAGGGCTCAGACCCTGCAGACACTGCATGTCTCTTGAACCACACCTGCACGTGGAACTCCTTCAGGTTCAGCCCGGCGGCCAGGGCCTCCTGGGTCTCTAGTGTGGTTTACCTGTCCACCCCGAAATGCATTGCTCCTCACTGTAGATCTTGACCATGGGACCTGGGGCATCCAAGAAGTCACCAGCCTGCTACATCCTGGCTCCTGCACCCTCATCCATTGTTAAGACATCAAGTTGATTCAATTTCTTGGCGATTGTGAATAGTGACACAATAAACACAGGAGTGCAGATGTCTCTTCCGTGTACTAATTTCATTTCCCACTAGTGAGATGTCTGGGTCCTAAACTTTTTAAAATTCTTTCTTCTATACTATTTATGTCTATTTTTTCTGTGTAGTATATGTATATTGTTGGTTTGAGACATCAATTTAGCTTTTATCTATTGACTCTTTTATAGATTCAATGAGGTATAAATTTCTTTCTGTCCCTCATATCCATTTTCCACTCCTCTTTCTGCCAATAGAAATTCTTTGTAATTATTGGTTGAATATGATTTCACTAATGATGAAATCACGCTATAGTGATTTACACTATTATAATTGTGTAAATATTGTTCAGTGCAGAGACAAGAAATGTATTATAATTGTTTTTTTAAAAAAATCTTTTGAATATGCTTGGAGTTAATAATTGTCCCTCTCATTTTAATTTCTCATTTCCCTTAACATGTCTATTTATATGGTTACACGTATTAGATAGTTTACCAGATGACTTTCACGTAACTCTGCCTCTACTCTTTTGCTAACTTGTTGCTTTCTGGGAGACCTGTGCTGCATGGCTCTGGGACTTCCCTTCACAATCCCTAGAATCCTCTTTCATTCTCACCTATGTTTGGTCCTATTTCCTGGATCTCCAAACATTATTTTATTGACTCCCTCATTATCACAGAACACACTCTCAAAAGGCTTCCTGAGAATGACCACAAGGGGAAAAAAACTCTTTTGAGAACTTTCAAACTTGTATTTTTCATTGTCCTCATACTTGATTGATAATTTGGCTGAGTATAGAATTTTAAGCTGAAAGTGATTTTTCCCTTAGAATTTGGAAAGCATTACTCCATATCTGCTAGCTTCCCATGTGTGTTACTCCTAAGAAATTGCTATTGTTAGTTTTAGTTATTTTGGTGAGATCTTTATTTTTCTCTTTAGAAATTTCTGTTTATCCCCAGAGCTCTGAAATTTTAACATGATATAGGTTATATACTTTATGCTGATATTTGATAGAGTCTTTTACAAACTCATACCTTTCTAAACATTTTTTTTTGTTTTCTTTTGTTTTTTTGGTACCGGGGATCGAACTCACAACCTCGCACTTGCCAGGCAGGCACTTAAGCCACTGAGCTAAATCCCTGGCCCTTGTCCTAAAAGTTTTATTGAATTATTTGCTTGATAAATTTCTTCCCTACCAAATTTCCTGTTTTAGTTTTTAGAATTCTTATTAATTGGATATTGGGTTCTCCAAATTGATTTCTCTAATTTTCCATTTCATTCTTTCTTATTATCTACCTCTTTTATTTTTTCACTTTCTGAGATATGCACTTGAATTTATCTTCCACCCCTTCTATTGATATTTCTTGTTTCTTTCCTTTCCTTTCCTTTCTTTTTTTTCTTTCCTTTCTCTTTCTTTCTTTTCTTTTCTTTTCTTGTTTGTGTGTTTTTGAGACAGGGTCTTACCATGTAGTTTAGGCTGGCCCTGAACTTGAGGTGATCCTCCCGCCTCAGCTTTCTGAGTGCCAGGATTGCAGGCATGTGCCACCCTACCTGGTTGATTTCTTTCAAACTCATTCCTCATGTACTTAATTTCCAAGTGCTTTTATAAGTGTGGTCATCATCTTCATCCTTGTCTTTCTGTATCATCCTCTTCTTGCTATTGTATTTCTAAAATTGCCTACAATATTTTTTCCTAAAGTCTTTTTCTTTCTTCCTGATCTTCTCTCTAAGTCCCACTTTTCTTTCTGTTTGCTCTGGCCTTGGTCTTTCATCTTGAAGATGCTTTTCAAATGTCTGTAGACCCTTCTCTGTTCACTGATATCTAAGTCAACTACTAAGAAGCTGATGGGGTTCTGTGTGTAGTGATAGGTCTTACCTCTGGAAGTTTCACTGTAGGACAGTGATTCTCAATAGAGGCAGCCAGTAGGGAATATTGAAAATTCATGATGACTTTTGGTTACCACAATTATTAGGGAGTTAAGAATGTCATCTGATTTAAGGGACAATTGCATTCAACAAAGACTGTTGTGTTTAGGGTTACCAGATAAAAATATAGGAACCCAGTTAAATTTGAATTTCAGGTAAATGACAAATGTATTTGTATATCTCAAGTACTGTATGCTTAATGGCTAAATCTAGAGAACCTATTTGTGTCATCTATTTCCTTTTTCTTTCTTCCTTTCCCTTCTTTCCTTCTTAACCCTTTCCTTCCTTCTAATCCTTCCTTCGTACTCTTGACTGTTTTGCTCTATAGTCAGGCTGGTTTGGGACCTGTCATACAATGCAGGCTGGCCTTAGTACTGGGATCACCAGCATGCACTTTCCTGCCTGGCTTCCCACTCTATTTCCCGGTGATCTGCTGGATAGCTTCATGGATGCAAATATGTTTATAATTACTTGATCTACAATATCAACTCTGATTTATATACATAATATCAGATACAGAAACAATTTCAGGCATACTCAGCTATCTTTGACAAAGAAGCCTAATACTTTGCCTGGGGGAAGATAGTTTCTGGAATAAGTGGTGCTGGGGAAACTGGCTATCCCTAGGCTGAAGATTTTGTCTATGCCCATTTCTCTCACCACATGCTAAACTAAAATCAAGATGGATCAAAGATCTAAATATTAAAACAGAACATTCAATCTGCTAGAAGACAAAATAGTAACACTTTTGAAGACATAGTCATTGGCATACTTTCTGAACAGAACCCCAAGTGCACAAGAAATAATACCAAGAATCATCAAATGAGATCGTATCAAATTAAAAATCTTCTGTGCAGCAAAGGAAACCACAAGCTTAAATGTTGCACAGTTTCTCTTATAAGAGAGATACAATATATAAATAAACTGTGAAATAAAAGACAACAGAAAAAAGAGAAAAAATCTAGCTGGACAATGTATCTAAGAGTGTACCTTGACTTAGTATAACTGTGCTGCATATTTTATGTTGTTTGGTCTGTTAGCCTGGTTGTTAATCTGTATTTATCATGATTAACTTGGTAAAGGCTTATAAATAAATTACAATGCAAACAAAAAGTTTTAAAAAAAATAATGGAAGGGAAAAGCAGAAAGAACTGAAATGTGTTATGTATATGTACCAGTTCCCACAATGAATATAATCATTATGTATTCAAACAGGTACTAAGAAAGTAACAAAATTTTAACAATTTTGCATGGATTTAATATACCTTGTGATTTTTAAGAAAGCAACAACTGTGTATACTGAAAGGAGATTAAATTTTTTTTTTTTGTATCAAGGATTGAACTCATGACCTCACGCTTGCCAGGCAGGTGCTTGTGCCGCTGAGCTAAACCCCCGGCAGGAGATTAGATTTATAATTGTAACTTAATCAAAGATTGTCACATTTAGGAAAACATGCCATTGACATTATCACTGCTTGTGATTAAATATACTAGTATCTGTGTACAATTGTCCCCTTTACTTATGGGGATTCAAATGCACAGATTTAGACCTTATTTCAAAATGGCAAATGCAGTATGAGAAATAGGACAATATATAATTTCAAAAGTGTCAGGGATATTCAGTTGAATAAGTTATGACATCTTAAATTTGAACTTACTCTCTTTGAGACGATGAAAGCATGTAACTATATTAGTATGTTTTCTAGCATGTGTGGCTCATGTGCTCACATACTAAAACATAATGAAACATAACATATTATACAATGAATTATTTTTCTCTTAGTTATCATTTTTCAGGGTAGTATAATTTTCTAACAAAATTATTGCTAGGTTAAGTATTTTCACTGTGAATGTCATTTCAGATAGTAAGGGGGCTATTTCAAAATAGCTATAAATAAAGAAAGCTACCTATGTTATGGGCCAAATCTCAAAACAATTACAGTGAACGAGAAAAGTCAGATTAAAAGGTACAAAGTGTATGAGTCCATTCTAATAACATTCTTGAAAGTACAAAGTAGCCTAGAGTGACAGAAACAGGCCAGAGATTGCTTGAGAGTAGGCAGTGGGGCTGGGAATGGCAAGAGGTGGGGGACAAAGGAGAACAAAGGAACTTTGGAGGATAGTTTTCTACTCTGATCATGATGATGGTTTCATGAGTGTATGTGTGTGTCAAAAGTTTCCAAATTGCACATTGTACACCTTAAAAATAAATAGCATATTATATATCAATTGTTCCTCAATAAAGATGTTAGAATATGAGAGATAGAGGGAGGAAAGGAGGGAGAGAGAGACAGGCAGACAGAGAAAGGGAAAGAGACAGACAGAGACAGAGATGGAGGGAGAGGACTTAGGGAGCTGATAAGAGTCAGGCGCAGCTGTGCTATGTAGGCAGTGGGACTTTTGCGCTGAGGTGTTTCCAACCATCACTGTCTTTGGATCTGTAGGTCTTTCTCTTAGTGTGATTCAGTTCTCTAGATCAAGCTCTCCTTGGGAGACTGAAACCTCATAGCCAGCATTTTTGGAACTAAGCAAGGGAAATGTAAGGCGGTCTCATCGTTCAGATATTACATAATCCTACATTTTTGTTGTTGTTGTTTTTGACAGGGTTTTGCTAATGTAGTTGAAGTCAGCCTTAAATTCAATAGGTGCCTGGGCTGGCTTCAAACTTGTAACAATCCTCCTGTGGCAGTCTCCTATGTGCTGGGATTACAAGTGTGTACTACAACACCTAGTACTCATAATCCCGTTTTCAGTCTGTCTCCTTACCCAACCTTCTCTTCTGTTGGTGGTCCCCGGTCTGGTGCCTTTTTTTAATACTGCTAATATTTGCATGTCCCTTTCACCTAGAATACAGGCTTTAAACATGTTTGGGTTATAAAACAACTATAAAAACACAAAATATTTCTGACAATCATTCATTTAGATAAACTCTTCATATTAGAGTTGGTTGGTTATTAAGTAAAACTAGGAGAGAGGTTTGATGGCATTTTAATCTTTTTGTGTGTGTGCTGATAAGACAACCTGTTACACACACAGACACATGCACACACGCACACACACTCACTTGCTGGCACTGCCAGAGACAACACAACACAGGATGTGGCAATTCAGATTTTCTTACACCTGGATGTCAGCAAACACAGAGAAGGGGCCTGGAAAATTTCAGGCCACACAGTGCCTACCTAGCCTCCAGGTGTTTGTGCAAAGACTAGAGGCTGAGGTGAACAGGAAGATAGCGAGTGTCTAGGGCTCGGCCTGTAGGCAGCGTTTTTGGTGTGTTTCTGGGAGGCATTCTTGATCTTTTGTGAAGGCAGCTGTGCTGCAGCCTAGGAAATAGTAAGGTTCGCTTACTAAGCACTCACACTGTGCCAGGCACCATGCTCATCACTTTTCATAAATTATGTCAGTGATTTCACAACAACCTTATTGCTTTTATCTCACTTCACAGGTAAGGTACCTGAGACACAGATAACTTAGATATCTTGGCCAAAGCCCCTGAGCTGGGAAGCACCTGAGATAGAACCATATCCATGCACACAGGCTCCAGAGAGTCAACCTAAATGAAATGCAATTCCCTCAAGAATTTCAGTTAGGCCTAGGTGTGTAGCTCAGTGGTAAAGTACTTGCCTGGCATGCATGAGGCCCATGGTTCAAAGCCCAGCACTCCAAAAAAACCAAAAACAAAAACCAAAAAAGCCCCTCCAGCTATAAGAAGTATAAGTAAGACTTGATTAGTAAGGGTGAACTATTTTGGGGTTACTCTTTTTCTTTTTCCTTTCATTTTCTTTTCTTTCTTTCTTTTTTGTCTTTTGGGGACAGGGTCTCACCATGCAGTTCAGGCTGGCCTTGAGTTCACTTTGTGGCCCAGGCTAGTCTCAAACTTAAAACGATCCTCCTGCCTCAGCCTCCTGAGTGCTGGGATTACAAGTTTGTGCCACCATGTTGGGCTTGGGGTTACTCTTGCTAGGTCTGTGTGAGGCTACAGTAAAGCTGAGAAACAGTTGGCTTTCTGCCTGAAATACAGAGGGCAATGTTGGCAATAGATCGTCCTCTCCCACTTTATGATGATCTATTGCCAACATGACTTGCTCTCAGGACACTCAGGTTCAAGTCCCCATTCTGCTACTATCCCACTGTGTAAGCTTTTTTTTTTTTTTTTTTAATTTTTTTTGTCTTTTTTAGACAGGGTCTCACTATGAAGTTCAGGCTGGCCTTGAGCTCACTTTGTAGCCCAGACTGGTCTCAGACTTGCAACGATCTTCTTGCCTCAGCCTCCCAAGTGCTGGGATTACAGGTGTGAGCCACCATGCCCGGCTGTTAACTTTTTTTTTTTTTTTGACTACCGTGTAACCTTAAGCAGTTACTAAACCCTCACTGAGGCTCAGTGTCCCCATCTGTTAAAGGGGAAGATTCAACTATATAAAGTTCCCCTCAGCTTTGAAATGCTAGAGGTCTATGTATCACTTCTTCCAGGGACATTTGCATCTGTGGGATGAAAGGTGTTTTTCTGCTGTCAGAGAAGTATTTTTACGAGGCAGGGGCACCCTGCCAATGCTCTGAACTCACCGTCTTGGATCTACTCAAGGGCCGACCCTGCTGCACTGGCTCAAGGCAGCAGAGGGGTTAATCAGCACACCCTGCCTTGTTCCAGGCAGAGGGGTTGTAAGGACTTAATCATGTCTCAGCTCTGTCGGCTGTGACTCACAGTTGCCCTGTGAGGATGTAAGCGCGCAGGAACAGGCAGCATGACATATGTGCTGGCAGCCTCAGCATTCTCCTCTCCCAGGCACTACTATTTTTTTTTTTAAATCCTCGTGAATGCAAGCTTCTTAGAGTTCATCTTTGGAATAGATATGGAGAAATTATTAGAGAGCAGGCAGAATGGGAATGTCCATCAGTTGGCGAAAACCGGGGCTTTAAGAGGAGCTGGAGCAGGAGGCAGACGCCCAGCCCAGCCCTCTCCCCGTGCTGCCCTGCCGCGTGTGCTTTTCTTCCCTTTCCTTTCCCCAAGGCGGCCCTATGCCCTCCAGAAGCCTCAGGCAGGAAAAGTGAGGCCCAGGTCAAGCACAGATCCCAGGGACCCAGAGTGAGTGCATGTGTCTGGGAGCCAGGGGGGTGAAGTGCTAGGGCTGTAACGCTGGAGCAGTGACCTCCGTGTGATTCCTGGAGGGCAGGGGATAGAAGTCTGCTTCTCAGATGCTCTGGTCAGACTGTGCACTGAGCTGTCACTCTAAGGCAATCCCACAGTTCAGATTTTCAATTTCCTCCCCATTCCTAAGGCCACAATCTCATTCTCCCTCAAGGGGTATCAGTCCCTTCATGCTTTCTTTCAGGGTTCCTTCACTTGTCGGAAGCTCTTCTTTCCCTCCAGGTTCATATCCTTCTAAAACCCACAACACCAACCAGCAGTAAAAGCCCCTCTCTTTCCTTCACCTCCATTCACTGACTCTTTCCCTTTGCAGATTTCTGGCGCATGCCAGTCTGACTTTGCTGTCTGTATGTCGTTATCTCTCACTTGGGTCTGGCTCAACAGAGCACAAGACTGTCCTTGTGGTTCCTGGTGACCTTCTGGTCGGTCAATCCCAGGGCCTTTTTTTAGTTCTCATCCAATTTAACCTCTTGGCAACATGTGACATGCCAACCAGCTGCTCCCTCTAACTCTGGCTGCTGTGACCCATCTGTGCACTCTCCTCCAATCCCTCTCTCCATCTGCCTCGCCACGTTCTCTTCCCTGGCTGTGTCTCACTGTGTTACACACACACACACACACACACACACACACACACACACACACACACAGAGGAGTAGGCCCGCAGGTTCCCAGTCTCCTTATAAGAAGAATTTAAACAGTAACAGAAATGTATACCTCACTAGGATAATAAGATACAGAGCAGTATACAAGGGGTAGAGAGTAACTCGTAGCCATAATAAATGAAAAATGCAAAACTTCATTGTAAAAAGCACCATATACAATCATCAGTTCATGTAGCAAATCTGGCCATATGACTCTCTTACTCAAAAGTGCTTGCACAATTCCTTTACTTACACTCTCAGTCTAATCCTACTTTGCTTTTTCCAGCTCATTTCCTGGTTCTGGGATTAATAAAAACTGCTCTTTCTGCTTAGAACATGCGGCTTCATCTTGTTGCCTACTTAACAGTTCATTTTAAAGATTATTTTAAAAGATACTGCTATCACTACCTCTTCTCTAAAGCTCTTCCTATGGTAATTGCTCACTTTTTTTTTTGGTAGTGAACAGCTAACTGCTGTAAATCTCAGTCTCAGCACCTGGACAATGGGAACAAAAATAGAACCCTCTTCTATGTGAGGATTAAATGAGGCGCATATACAATTATTTTAACACAATGCCCAGTTTAATTTTACACAGTGTGCAGCATATTGTGAGCATCCACTAGATATCTGTAGACTATTATTTTGCACTCTGATAATTGGGAAGGACTATAGTCAGGAGGACTAAGCTGTTTCCCCAGTGGTGAAGTCTGGAATGAGCTCCTCGCCCCTCTAACAGGAGTCACAGGCGATTTTGTTCCTGCCTATCTGTATAGTTACTCAACCACCGCTTTTCACGTGTTCTCCTCTGGAAAATCCTTTCCTCCCTGAACGTTGATCCCTTCAAGTTTAGGCACCACCAGCTTGTGTAACTTTCTCATCATGCATCTGAGCAGTGCTGCTCTTGACTGCCCTCAGCCCTGATAATCCCATTGCTGAGGTCACTCTCTGTAATTTGCTGTCACAACAGTCTGGTCTCAATGTGTACCAAGGTTGCCAAATAGATTCAGAAGCCATGGAGAAGGCGTCTCATTGCCAGCAGCCATGCAAGTACAGGGGCCACCAGCCCCGGCCAAGACATTTGCTAGCCCCTGCTGCCAGGAAAGTCTGAATGACCTGAAGTCCACTTCACAGGGATGGGATAAACTGTCACAGCTGCTTGAGGGTGGGTTTCCGAGGGCCACTCCTCAGAGGCCTTCTGCTGGGCACTGTTTGGCAGTGCTTGCATGAGTGTAGGTGCCTATGTGTCTCTCTGTGCATGTAACACTCCCATTGGTTGGATCCAGGAACCTTGTGCCATTTCTCAAGATGTCACTTGTTAACCAAGAAACATTCTTGGACTGGACTCAGGGGCCAAATATCACAATCCCTCAGCAACATGTCTTCAACTGGGAGCTGGGAAATCTCCCAATAAATATAGAGCACAAAGCATAGCTAGTGTTATTCAGAGCAAGAAAAGAGGAGGCTGAAGAAGGCCAAGTGCCCACTCCCTGCAGTGTCACTTGACTTATAAACACTGTTTACAGGGTTTTTCGTCCTGCCTCGTGCCCTTTTGAAAAAAGTAGGGAAACATATTGCAGCCCTAAAATAACCACATGAGGTACCTAATAATTGTAAGCTGCTTTCCTGAGGTTTTGGTGCTACCTGCACGTACAGAAGCACCCTCGTAAGGATATATTTGGATTGGGATGACACATGGAAACACCTCATGGAGGAAATCCAGGCCTTAACTGGACAGTGACGTTGGAAGAACACACTTACTAGGCACATGGAGAGCACAGTGTTGGGTTACAGCTCTGGGATCTTGAGTGGATTTCTCTCCGTTTCTCCATCTATAATAGAAGAGGTTGAGGAGATGACATTGAAGTTTCTCCCTCTAACAAGGAGTTTTCATGTGGTGTCAAAGGTCTCCCCTGAGATGAGTATTAGAAATTATATGAAGCACAGAGTACTTCATCTTACACACATATCCAACCTACTTCTAGTGCATATTTATAATAAAGGGTGCCTTTCATGTTGTCTTATAAAGCACAATTTTTCATCCTCCATGGTAACTGAGTAATTTTTATGGTAGCTTCCTTCTAAAATGCTCCATGCAGAATAGCCATCATCTATATTGTTGAATTTTCCCACCTACAAAGCAGAACAACTGGGTGGCATCCAGCATGGAGACATACAAAACCAGGCCTAGAGAGGTTTATGTAGTTGGCAGGCACTGAAGGCTTCTGGAGTGGTAGCTGCCTGTAGCTGGGTCTAGTCTGGTCCATGCAGTTTTTTTTTTTCTTTTTGGTACTGAGGATCAAACTCAGGACCTTGCACTTGCCATGCAGGTGCTTATACTGCTGAGCTATATCCCTTGCCCTCATGCAATGCTTGAACAGCTGCTAAAATTGTAAATCAGAATATTTCATAGTTTTAAAAAATCATCACTGGGAGCTTCTGCTGAAAAATGGGCAGATTCTGTTGGAAAAGAAAATATGTGACTCCACTGAGCCTGTGTCCCACTTGGCTCCCTTTTGCCAATTGCTTTTCCATGGAGGAAGGCATATACTGCTCAATCCAGTCTGTCTACCTGCTTCCTTCTTGGTCACCTGCACTTGTGGGCACCTTCTGTGAGTGGCCAGGCACATATATCCACATGGAGGCTAAATGGTGCTCAATAAATTTAGCAGCAAGCTGGGCATGGTGGTGTAAGCCCGTAATCCCAGAATATGGGAGGCTGAGGCAGGAAGACTGCCAGAGTTTAAGGCCAGCCTGAGGTATACAGTGAGTTCAAGGTCAGCCTGAGCTACTAGGTAAACCCTGTTTAAAAAAAACAAAATTTACAATTAAATTCTCCAAATGGGATGCATTGTATGAGATGAGATATGATCAAAATATATGATGAATATTTCCATTAAAAATGTATTAAAGAAAGCCATACCTTGCCATTAACTCCTCTCAAAATACTCTCTCTCATTTTGAACATGCTTATACCAATATTTTTAGTATTTAGTATTTTATAAAGCAGTTCTGAAAGTTCTTTTGCATGTCTTTACAAGGTATAATAAAAATATGAAGATATGGACAACTATTTTGAAGAAAACAAGAGACTTTATGGTAGCTAATGTTGATTTCCTGTTGTATTGTTTTGAAATCCTGTGTTGCTTGCATTGTTTTCTTCTGATCTGCTTTGCTGTATTTTGTTTTGTTCTGTTTTATTCTCTTTAAGATAAAAACATGATGACTGCTGCTGCTATATACCATCCAACAAAAAGGCAGGCTTGCAAAAAAAAAATTACGGTGTGTCTTCACTTTATTCACTGGATCTGGCACCATGCAACTGCTAGCTTTTACCCAAAGCCAAAGTGGCCATGAAAAGTAAACATTTTGGATCCATTCAAGACATTGAAGGACCTGTGGAACTAAAGACACTCACAAGAAAGGACTTCAAGAACTGCTTCAGTAAGTGGCAAGAATATGGATACATGTATTTGATCAAAGGAGTACATTTTGAGGGGGATTAAAAGCAATGTATTTTTATTGTAATACATAAAAAATTAAACATTCACTGTATTTTTGGATCATATCTCACATGTGCTGCAAATGGGCTGCTGCAAAATATGAGATTTCATACAAAATGGTGGATCTGGGAGTCCTTGTCCATGCCAGGCACTGTTCTAAGTGTTTAAACTACCATGACCACTTCATGCAGGAGGTAGCTACCAACATCTCTATTTCTAATGAGGCTATGTGCAATTTGTCACAGCCAGGAAATGGTAACCCTGCCATCAGACTCCACTCTTCCATACTCCCTGCTATACTTCCTGGTCACGTAAAACTTCTCAGTGTCTGTCTACTCATTTTTGAAGGGCCTGCCTGAGATGAAAACAATCAGGATTCCAAAGAGAGAGAGAGAGAGAGAGAGAGAGAGAGAGAGAGAAGGAAGACACATGGTGTCACAAACAGCAGATGCACAAGGAGAGGTGAGACATGTGGAAGGATGCAGGTATAATCTCTATCTCAGGGACAGCACGTCAGGGAATGCACATGGAAGTATGTGGGATTGCAATGTGCTTCATGAATTTAGTTGTAACTAGGAATTACAACGTCAGGTCAAGATTCTAACTGGAAGCCCTAGCTGAGTCTACCCAGTTTATCAGCCTCTTTCCGCTACGGTTCTGGGGCTGCAAGGTGTGGAGGGGGTGTGGTGTTATTCACACTGATTCTTGAAATTCCAACATTGTGTGAACAGGGAATCAATCACAGGCTATACTGCAAGGTGGCAGGTGAGGTGCAGGCACTGGTTTTCAACAACACAATGGCTGGTTTCTTCCAGTACCACTTCCTGTGCTGCACTAAGCCCACCCACAGTCCCTGCTTCCATTGGGAGGTCTGGCTTGCCCACTGTCAGGAAGAACAAATGGGTTCCATCCATATATAAGTGTCCATCTGTGTGGACTGCATACAAATCCTGGCCTTGTGGGTGCTGAAATTTAGTATCTGCTCTGTCCTCCAGTTCTGTGCCCTGTGTTGGGCTCCACTGCCAAGAAGAAATGAAGCCTTTCTCTTCCTATGCAGGACTTGTGTGTACCTCTGGGGGATCTACTGCCTTGGTCTTCCAGTGTTCCATGTGGCCATGTGGCCTTGATTATGCCTCCCCAAAGAGCCTCACTCCTTTCTCCTAGCTCCTGATTCTTCTTAACAGAGTGAATCTCCTCCCTTGCAGTCATTATCCATTTTCCCCAAGACTTTGGCTGTTCATTTCTCTTCCCTTTAACAGATCCAAGACATGGTGACCCAGAGCCATGTTTGAAGATCCAAAGCCTTAGCCGCATGTGTTTCCCTTTTGCCTGTATTCCTGAGTCCTTTTTCTGGTGATGCCTTAGGGCCTTTCCTCAGTGCCATACCTCCTAATTCCCCAGCCTCACACCGGAGGACCCTCCTAAACCTGCAACAAACTTGCAGATTTCCCAAGGTGGACAACACACCTGACCAGACTGCCAGTTGCCACTCTGTTGAATCTACCTTTGCTGCCCTTCACCCACCTGTGATCACATCCAGCCTGGGCTTTGGTCCTATGGTTCATTGTCTGCCTCCTGTGACCAACTCCCAGCCTCACCTGCCTGACTGAGAATATGGGATCAGGTTGGGTCACTTCCCTTAGTACCCTCCCATCCAGGGGTGAAATTGGGCCTCTTCTGACCCTCCTTTGTTGTGACTAGACTGTCTTATGAGTAAACAAACTGTCATGCTTGGACAAGTTCAGAGTAATGATACAATGCACTGTGGCTCTTTACCTATTCTGCCCCTGAAGAATACGCACATAGGGACGAGAACGCAGGAGATGTTTTGAAGGCAATTGCTGTACTTTTTTGGTTGTTGCCCTTGCAGGTATTTTAACCTGAAAGGTGATTCAAAATCTCTGCAGGTGAGCATGGTGGTGTCTGGAGGGAGTGAAAAACTCTCCCTTCAAGCCTGGTGCAGTGCGCTCAGCTGTAATACCAATCTTCAGTAGGCTGAAGTAGGAGGATGCAGAAATTTAGCCTGGGAAACATAGCAAAAGCGTGCCTTAAAAATGGGCTGGGGATTTAGCTCAGCTGTGGAAGCACCTGCCTGGCAAGTGCATGGTTGTGAGTTTGATGTCTGGTACAAAAAAAAACAAAAGGAAGAAAGCAAGAAAGAAAAGGCCTCTCCTCTTACCAAAGCACATTTTCTTAGAATCACTGCGTAAGTTTCTTTGTTGACTTTAGATGGATGTCACATGCTTTAGGGATAAGCAGGGATAGACGATGTCTAACTTTGCGCTCTCTCCACCATCTGTAACGATATGGCTCTTGTCCACTTGGCTTCCTGTCTTTTCTCAGAAGATGGAGATGGTTGGATCCCAGATGTGCTGGCTCTGGGGCACCTCTGTTCCACCCCCACCTCAAGACTGAGCTTGACTGGTGGCCCAGCACTCCTGATTCCTTTCTCCTCGGATCCCAGCTGGCTAGTGACCCCAAGGCCAGTCTTCTTCAGCTCGAGTCCCATTCCCCTGTGACAGAGACCCGGGGAAGCCCCTTGAGATGTGCTGATGATGCTGTTCAGCTTAGAAGGGCCAAGAGCCAGAGGAGGCACAAAAGGTCAAGCTTGGGGCTGACAAGGGTGTTGGCTCTTACACCTCCTTGACTCTTGTCTTACCTACTGAGGCAGGCAAGATCCAGCCTAATTATTCCTACTAATAGAGGAAGTGACAGGACACATCAGAGGACCTACCCAGACAGGAGGCCAGGAATCCCACTCCCTGAAGCCCCTCCTTTCCAAGTCTGGAGGAACCACTCCAGGGCTTGTCCAACAGCTGCACTCCTCGGATGACCTCAGCAGCCCAGGCTTGTGTCAGTCTCCTGGGCTCCCTCCCACACTCATGCCTCATGCAGTCCGGTGTAGCCCTGACTCATTCCCATGTGACTGAGAAACCAGCTTTTGGAGACTGACCTTGGGCGGGGGAGCTGTGAGGCTGGCTGAGAGCTAACTGGGGGTAGCTCTCTAGTGTTTGTGCTGACCTCAAGTGGCACTGGTAATGCTTTATCTTCTCAGCTCCTACCCCATCCCATGCTCTGGGATCCTCAGCCTCTAAGTCGCTTTCACTTCCTGGTGGTCAGATCTTCTGCCCAGACGTCCCCAGAGGGGAAAGGTTCCATGCTGAAGATCACCCATCCAGTTCCTCTCGTCTCACCTCCTGCATTAAGTTCCATGGCCCATTTCCCCGCAAAGGCCCTAGTAGGACCCATATCCTAGTGCCTCCAGTCCTCATTGGACACTTCTGCATGTCGTATGTCTCCACTGTGTCTACTCTTCGTGTCCACCCCACACACTTTTTTGGAGGCTTGAAAAGGCACTGATAAACAAGGTCATTGCTCTTGGAGAAAAAAAAAATCATTGTTATCTATTGTTTTCTTTCCAAGAAGCACCTGCATCCCTTAATTGTAGAGGCGCTGATATCGTTTTACAGAGGCAGGATTTCATACATGAGCTATAGGCAGTGGGAGAAAGTTTACAGTGAAGAAGAAGAAACTTTCTGTTCACTGTCAAATCATGTTTTGTAGAGAGGGGATTACCCAGGCTGCCTAAGTATGATTCTTTCCCTGGCCCCCAACTCTCTATGTTTTTAAAATCCTGAGTCTAAGCAATATATGTGTTTTAAAACTGGGTCCTATTGCAGTGTTTCCTAAAGTGTTTGGGGTCTGGTAAAATTTTCAGTGTTTCTCTCTTTACTGAAATTGATATGTCTTGGACTCCAATTTGTCACTCAGATGTTCTCAGTATAATTCTTTAAAAAAAATTATAGGTGACAAAGAAAAGGAAAAAAGCAAAACTTTCTATAAGCATAGACTCTTAACTTGAAGTCAACCAAGAAGTTGAGGGTGGTGGCACATGCCTGTGATCTAAGAACTTGGGGTACTGAGGCAGGGGAATAACCACAACTCCAAGGCCAGCCTGGGCTACATAGTGAGATCAAAGCCAGACTGAACTACATAGTGAGACCTATCTAAAAAAAAAAATCAACCAATAAAGAGTTAGAAAATACCTCATATGAGCTGGGCATAGTGGAACACTCCTGTCATCCCAGCACTTGGGTGGCTGAGTCAGGAAGCTTGCTGTGAATTCAAGGCTAGCCAGGGCTATAAAGTGAGTTCAAGGCCAGCCTGAACTCTGTAGCAAAACTGTCTCAAAAAGACCAAAAACAAACAAACAAACAACTTACATGAATGTACCTGTACAAGGGATCATTGTATCATTTATGTATGTCCCCAGATTACCCATGCTTTTGACTTGGCTGCAAACTGGGGCTCCCACAAGCTCTGCCTCAGGTTTGTTAATATGCTGCAGGGTACAGAACTTGGGCAAGACTTACATTTGCTGGTTTATTATGAGAGAGGTGACACAGGCCATAGATGAACAACCAGATGAAAGGGTACACAGGGTGAGGTCTAGAGAGTCCTGGGTATGGAAGTTTCCATCTCTATAGAGTTGGGTTGCTCTACTGTCCTGGAATGTGGATGTGTTGTTCACCACTCCAGCAAATCTCCAAACAGTGTATTTTAGAAATGTTTATGGAGTCTTCATCAGTTTGGCACTGATGGGTCTGAAAATTTCAAGGTTCCAATTATGGTTTATTCCTTTTCACCATAAGCTCTCCTCCTGAAGCTAACCGAGGGTATATCTAGAGCTACTTCACTGGAACAACAGACAAGCACAACACTCAGGAAATTCCAAGTGATACAGTGCATGGCTTCCATTCTATGTTGCTCATGGTCTAAGGTAGCTGCTGATAGCATGTGTGTTCCAAATAGGAAGCAAGAAGAAGGACAAAAAGAGTCTGAGAATATAGACTCCAACTGTCTAAGGAGTCTTCCCTGCGCACTGGCCTCTTACCCAACCTCTACCAGTATCGACTCATAGTTCCTCAGCTAAAATAACATCACATGGTCATTCAATTTTTTTTTATTTAAAGAGAAAAAACAAAAAAGAAAACAACCAAACAAAACAGAAAAAGGGTGGCAACAATACAGATTCCCAAGGCAAAAAATAAAAGAACAACAAGAACAACAACAAAACAAAAACAAAAACACTAAGAAATCGCCACTTGATAAGTTACATACTGTCATCACTGGAAATAGTTGTTCAAGTTACAAAATTAAAGCATACAAAGTAGATATTCAAACAGTGAGACTGTTAACAGTTCTGCTCAACAATCTAACAAAAACAGTAATATGGTCATCTATCTTACACACTTAAACATACATGCAGTTATATCCTTTAGAGCACTTTCTTTTCCCCTCTTTTTTAAAATATTTTTTTAAATTTTATTTTAAAGGGGGTAAAATTAAACAGAACAGAACGGGACATAAGAAAGCATAAATTTCAAAGCTAGACAACCAGAGATCTTTACTATCTGTCATATTGTCTCTTGTTTTCTTCCAAATGGTTATCCATATCTTTGCATATGGGGAACTCATACTAAATAACATAGCTAATCTTTTCACAAGATGGGTAGTTAACTGGCTCCCACTTGCTAAGGGGTGGGAGGGACACGGGACAGGGGACAGGATGACATGAGATGTCTGATTCTCAGCCTGCACGCAGGCAGGATCACAGCCGCCCACCAGAGAGGGGAGGAGTTCCTTGTTCTGGCACCCTGAGTCAACCAAGCAGGTTCTGAGGCACCAGGGTCTCTCTCCTTCAGGCTGCCGAAAGCCTGCCACACTTTCTGCCGCCCTCCAGAGAGGGGAGGAGCTCCTTGTTCTCCCGGCACCCCAGTCAACCACTCAGTGCAGGTCCAGAGGCACCAGGGTCTCTCCCTTGCAGGCCCCCTAAAGTCTGCCATACTCACCTGCTATTTCTTTCTGATGAATTGACCATTCCATTTCCAAAGTTCTAAAATGGCCAACAGACCATAGAAAGAATTCTCTTTAGGCTCCTGTTTGAAACCAGCAGCTACAGCAATCTGCTGGCCTTGCTTCAGGGTTAGACTCAATTTTAAAAGAGGCTAAAAATATAGTCACTCCTAATAAAATTGGAATTGTGTTACTCAGGAAGGAGAAGAGAGTAGTGATGTTTGGGCAGGCAACCAGTAGTTCTTGTCTGGTTATGTCCAACATTGGAAAATTGTGTCAGGTAGTCTACATTGGATATTTTTACATGCTGAGAATTTGGGGGATGCTGAGTTGAAAAATATGGGTATATACACAGGCTACTGATGAAACTAATTGTGTTTAGAAATTAATGTGCCTCTTCAATACCTTTAAGAGTATCTTTGATCACAGATTTGTTCTAATATGTTTGGTAAGCTTTAAAAGCAATGACTGAGAGGACTTCTGGCTTGAAAGTACAACTGATTAACAGCCTGAGACATAGTGTCTTTGGATTTTTCAATAAAATGTCTGGGAAGCTATGGCAGGGAGTGCTGGCAGGAAGAAGCTTATAATCACCTTGAAAACTAAATTTAATGGAAATCATGTACCCAGAACTTTAGACACATCTTTAGTGGAAAAACAGAATATATAACAAACCTTCCCCTCATTTGGCTCACAAAACAGAACACACTCAAAAAGCCTGAGACCCTCATACTTGCCTACTAGTTAGTTACCTTTTAAGCCCCAGATCCAACTGTTCTCTAACGACAAGGTAACGTACAAGTAACCTCTCATTATCCCTTTTTAAAAAAAAAAATCTCTGTTTCATCTATTTAAAGACAGCAACAATTCCTCAGAAGTTAGCCAGGCAGTAGGTAGTGTGGTGGTGGTGTGTGTGTGTATCTGGAGATGCCAGAGTGAGGGATGGGTAGTAGTATTTACATCCTGGGTCCTATAATCCTTATAAGTAAAGAGCTGCCCGAGTGGGAACTAAAAGAACTCTGTTGGAAATATAACTTTTTAACAATCATTTTTGTTCCAAGTATCAGGTGCAGAGCTCAAATAGATAAGCACCCAGCAGAAGTCAGAACTGGGCAGGATGAAGCTGAGAATGGAATTTGAGCTTCACGCAGGTAGAAATGGACTTAGATGGGGATAAAAAAAAAAAAAAAAGAAACAGAGTTAGGTGAAACCTGTATACATTACCTGCTGTCAAAATACTGAGTTAGATAGCATTTGCCTTTTAAAAATGACAAAGATGACAGTGAGGCATTACAGCACTGGGACTCTGGAGCCAGACTGTCTGGGTTCAAGTCCTGACCCCTGTGCTCACAGCCCTATGACCTTAGGCAAGTTACTGAACCACAATGTCTCAGCATTTGCACCTGTAAAGTAAGGTTAATAATGCTTCTTCATAGAGTTGTGAGGATTACGTAAGTTGACACACGAGCAAAGCTTGCAACAGTCTATAGTAAGTACTTAATAAATGCAAGCTATACTATGACGATGAAGATTATGATTAAAGAGAAAAGCAGTTTAATATGGAACCTGTAAATAAATTATAGAAACAAGGGAAAGGAAACAGATTGAAGATTCAAAGGTCAAATATATCTTCAAAAATAATGTAAGCCAGGTGTGGTAGTGCATACCTATAGTTCCAGCACTCAGGAGGCTGAGGCAGGAAGATTGCCATGTGTTAAAACTAGCCTGGGCTACCTATTGAGTTCAAGGCCAGCTTTAAGACCCTGTCTCCAAAATAACAAACACACAACAATATATTATAGAAACAAAAATAATGTATTGTAGGCTTCAGATGAAACTTTCAGGAAGTTGCTTGAATACTCTCTAAATTAAAAAAGTAGATGTAGTCTTTATGAAACAGGACAGAAACCCACAAAGAGGTAAAAGAACTAGATTACAACAATGTTAAAATACAAGTAAAGAACAGAACTGCTCAACGGAAGATGACAACAAGAATATGTGAAGATGTGAAGCTTGAAAAATTTTCCTAGAATGCTGAGGAAAAGGAAAAAAATATGTACGAGCATATAGACACAGAGAACAAAAATTTGAGACAAAACATAAATAGTTCTAAGTTACTAATAACTAAAGCATAGAATAAATGGAATAGAAGTGATAATTATGGGATAAAATAATTTTTCAGACTGTTAGAAAGAACTTGATACATTGTTTTAAAATGGTTTGCTCCGTCACAGCAAGTCAACAAAAAGACTCATATTTAAACACAAAGCATGTGAAATATTCAGGCTGGGCAGCAAGCTTGAAAGTGGGTCTGGCTGTGTACAGTGTCTCCTGTATAATACAAAGTCATATCATGTAGAAGAGACAAACACATGATTATTGCCAATTATATTATTATCTACCTAGAAATTGCAACAAAGACAGCAGAAAAATATTTCCAGAATTAATGAGCAAGGCCGGGAATTTAGCTCAGTGGCTCAAGCACTTGCCTGTTAAGTGTGAGGTTGTGAGTTCGATACCTGATACCAAGAATTAATGAGCAAGTTTAGTCTCATGACTAATTTAAAACTAATATATCTAAACAACAATTTTCTTATTTCCCATCCATAAAAGTTAATGTGGTGTTTGTCAATCTTGGAGGAGGCTGAGCAGTTCCTCCAATAGCCTCATGGACTGGGTGATACGGCCTGGTACCTGGGGTCCAGCAAGAGAGAAGCCTGGTGAGACACCAAAGATGTCCCCACACCTAGAGTGAGTCTGAACCAGAAGTACATAGTCCTTCAGAGGACTACAGTGCGGTTTTAATTATTCAGTCTCTGAAACTGGGTTAAATTGATCCCAGATTACATGGCAGAAATAACACAAATTCACTTTGGCAAAAGGCTCAATTTAAAGTTTTAACTCCTTGGGAAGATATAATAATTCCACAAATGTATGCACATAGTATTGTAAAATAGCAAGATGAATAATAATAAAACTACTATATAACCCGACTTGTGGGATGCAGATAAAACTGCCTAAAAGGAAATATGCATATTAAAAAGATAAATGTATAAAATATACATTGGTAATATGCTAACACATTACAGTAATATAATATATGATGTATAAAATATATAAATATATAGAAGTTACATATTTAAAAATAAGATTAAATATTAATATGGGATAAATTATTCCCAGTAGCAATATACAGGTTAATTACAAACTATCATAATTAATACTTTACGGTATTGGGTTAAAGATGAATGAAATTACCAGTTGCTGAGAATAGTAAAACAGATACAAGAACAATTTTTTCTGTCAAAGGTGATGCTATAAAGCAGAAAGGAAGTCCTGTCAATAAGTGGGCTGGGGCATTTAAATGCCCATTTGGAAAAAAATGGAACTTGATGTTTTTCTTTTATAGGATTTTATACTCAGCCTGCTGTGGTGGTGCATGCCTGTAATCCCAGTGCTCAGGAGGCTGAGGCAGGAGGATCGTTGCAAGTTTGAGACCAGCCTGGGCTACAAAGTGAGCCCAAGGTCAGCAAGCTCCTGTTTCAAAAAGAGAGAGAAAAAAAGATTTTTTACACATAAAATGATATATATAATATATCATTTAATACATTATGTAATATATTATAACTAATAATATATTATATAATACATTATACAGCATGTTAACTGTGTTTGTCAACTTTCTGTCACTATGACAAAATATCTGAGTTAGTCAGTTTAAAAGGAGGAAAGTTAATTTTGGCTCAGGGTTTCGGTTCATGCTCCTTTGGCCCTGTAGCTTTGTGTCACCACAAGCCCAAAGTTACAGGGCCAAAGGACATTATGGTGGAAGCTCATAAGAGAGAAGATTGCTCACTTCATGATGGTAAGAAGCAAAGAGAAAGATAGGAAGAGGCTATTGGGAAAGGGGCCCCAATATTCTCTCCAAGTTCACACCCCAAATGACCTAACCTCCTGCCACCAGGCCTCACCTCCTACAGACTCCACCACTGTCTAATAGCACCAAGCCGAGGACCAAGGCTTTAACATGTGGGCCTCTGGGGGACATTTCAAACAAGCGGTAACAGTGACAAACCTGTGCGGGCACTGCCCAATTTACAGATTAGAACATTATCCATTCTGTTGAAGAAATGCATGTTCCACTCTTCCTGTTGCTGTCCTCAATCTCACTTTTGTGTTTATTATTCTTTTGCTTTTTCTCCCTCTAATGTCAGAGTGATGTTTAGCTAACTAAAGATGAAATCTGATGGTTATCAGTTTGGTCTCATGATTAATTATGAGTGAAAAAGCAGTTTGACAACTAACCATATTATATTTTAAGTGATTTTTGAACTTCAGAACTTTCGATACACTTGAAACCTATGCATTGAGAAATATGATGGCTCACTTTTATGCAACTGACACCTGATGGTAAAATTAAAATTGACCCAAAAAGGACACCAAATTAACCTAAGTTAGGCTTAGTGTGGGAGGCAAAGAAACAAAGTGTGCTTCAAGAATTAATCTAGAGCATAAGGACACATTTTCAATTAAGATTCTAAAAATGTGAAGCTTCTGAATGATCTCAGCTTTGTGCCTAGCTACCTGAAGAACTCTTTCTAATTATTTCTGTACTGAAGAAGCACATACAAATGTCATGTAATGAAATATGATCCTCACTGATTAGGAATCCTGATCCCTGACCATAATTTCAGGTGTGGAATGTGAGAGTAAGAAGATATGAAGACTTCTTTTGGGGGGAATAGCATTCAATAGTTGGATGCTGGACTATTCTGTTAATTGCAGTCTGGTAGCTTATGTTGATGGCACACACATATCTCCAACAACCACCAAGCCTCCCTGCCAAACGCTGTGGCCTTCTCACACACATTTGAAGAGCAGAAGGAGGAAGGGGAAGAAAAAAAGAGCTTTGGTGTGGATCAAAGTCAAGGAAACAACTGGGTGATGGTGGTAGAATCACTAAGGATTAAAGTTTTTCTGCACCAGTTCCTTTGCCCTGTTGGTATTTCTTTAGATTCTTTCTTTTGAGACCTTCTGTGCTTTGGTCGTCTTCCTCCAGAGCAGCTGGCTTAATGAAAGACTGCTGTTGGGTGGGTTCTACTCCAGAACACAGGAAAACACTGTTACTTTAATCACGATTAAGTTTGGCCCAGGATTAAATCTGGGCAAGAATTTAATCTATGTTTCATGTTAGGATGTCCAAAAGCTTCACTGTGACTCATAGGCAGCATGATTGAGCTCACAAAGGTAGGAGATTTGAGCCCATAACCCTGTGGTGATGAACATTATATGTATTTATTATTATTAATTATTTATTATTTTTTTATTGAGAACTTATTGAGAACATGAGCATTTGGCCATAAATCTGCAGAATTGCTTTCTTAATTTCTACTGGGAAAAACGAACGCTAAGTGGCCATCTTGTTTTCAAAAATTTTCTTTTTTATTGCTGACAAAAATAAAAATATTTGAGAGAAAGAATCAAGAAAATGGATCCACTTGAAGAAATATGAGAGAGGAAAGTCATTCCTTAATGACAGCAAGTGAGATACAACCAACTTTGAGAACGCACAAGTGAATCTGATAGTATATAAATTCCTCTATCTATACAAAGGTACCAGATGTGAAGATACCGTGTGAGTTATTTTCTTGGGAGTTGATAGGTATGGCATATGGGAAGTAAAACAACTCTGGAGTCACAGAAAAGCTAATAGCCACAACACCGCCAGTGGATCATTGAGAGAAAAATGGATCTGCTCTGATAAAGGCAGGGTATATGGGAGAGAAAGAGGAATCCAAGTTGTTCCTATAACCAAACCTCTCTCCTAAAACACCGCTTTCTGTGCAGAACTACTCTATGGTCTCATAAACATGTCATAGGATATTTCTCATCTATTAAAAAAAAGCAAACAAATCTTCTTTTATCACTTTTTATCTCATTGGTAAAGTATGATAATTTAGATCTTGACTGATCCCCAAAGGCCTATGTGTTAAAGATTTGGTCCCCAGAGAAGGCATCATTAAGAGGTGACAGAGCCTTAGGGCCTAGTGAGAGGAAGTTAGGCTTTTTTGCTCTTGAAGTGGATATTGGGAACCCAGCCCCCTCCCAGATCTCTTTCTCAGCTTTCCAGCTGCTGTGTCACATACTCTGCCATGATGTTTGCCTTGCCACAGGCTCAAAAGCACTGGAACCACTTGACCATGGGCTGAAATTGTGGTTTCTAAAACCTCAGAAACTGTAAGCCAAAATAAAACTTCCCTCTTTATATACTGATTACTTCAGTGATAGAAAACTGACTAATGAATATTTTATTTCTTCAAAACACTTATTTCCTGGAATGTTAGGTGTATATTTGCTTCCCTACTTGGAAATATGCTCCGTAGGGACAGATACTGACTTACTTCTTCACCGACATTTTGTTCTAGAATCACATTTGGCACATTGTTCAGGCTCAGTAAATATTTAATTGAATGCAAGAAGTTGAGTGAGTGGCCCATGTAAAAACAGATTTTTTAAATGGTAGTTATAGGTTCCAAGGACAGGTACAATGGGCTGAACTCTGAGCCTAGGAATAATAAGAAAAGCAATTCCATAATTTAGGGATGATAAACACATGGGATGCCTTCTGTTACTTTTCTGTTTTTAAGACAGATACCTCTGATTTATAATGACTGTTTTCTGCAGAATCATTGTTGCCTCTCTAAATATTGACTCCAATGCATAAATGGAAAGGTGAGACTTTTACATGGAAAGATAGATTCTGGTGACCATATCAATATGGAAATTCAAGGTTCTTTATGTTGCCTGACAATCAGCTCTATAGTGTGAGTATGCAAAAGGTGAAATAGTTGTATGGCTTTAGGTTTTTTTTTTTTTTCTAATCAAACAAAATGCCATGATGGTGCATGCTTGTAATTCCAGCACTGAGGCTGAGGCAGGAGGATTGTTGCAAGTTCAAAACCAGCCTGGACTACAAAGTGAGCTCAAGGCCAGCCTGAACTGCATAGCAAGACCCTGTCTCAAAAAGACACCATGGTTTAATCACTTCCTGAACTGATCAAGTGAACCAACTGGGGAGGTCAGCATTTAGCCAAGGACGGACGCCAAGACCCAGCCAAGCAAACCTGCCTGGCGACATCTACAAGTACAGAGCAAAGGTGTGGTCCATTGGCCATGACTGGGTGCTGGAACTCACCCTTTCATAGAGCAGCTGACTCCTGGGATGACACTGAGCATGAAAGGACAGCACAGATGTGACCTGAAAATGGATAATTCCAATTTGGATATTTGTATAAAGGGCAAGAGGAGAAGAGGGGGCAGCAGCTGGGATGTTGCCTTTTCATTAAAGTATGGGTAGAGCCAGTGTTTAATTTGTGAAGCTGGAGCTTCCTATAACCAGCATAAAATCAACAAACCAGATGAGTCAATTAGTATCGACAAAGCCTACAATATCCTGCACGGAAATAAACACCAGGAAACAGAGTTCTGCCCTTGGTTCTGCTTCCTCATTGGCCACAAACTCAGAGCACTACTCTGTATCATGCAAATGACATAAAAATTGCCTCAGAAATGAGAGTTTTGCTCACGGCCATGGGCAGAACTCTGAAAAAGAGATAGATTTCTGTCCAAGTAATGGACAGATGATGTCAAGTAATTCTGAAAAATAAATTTTTTTTTTACCCAGATAGTTAACACTTTCAAGCAAGCAAACAAAATCGTAGAGCGTAGAAGCAAACTCTCAACATGCTTAGCCTCCCCGTTCTTGTTCCTGCGTCTGGCCTTGCAGTACAGTGATGTGTGCAAAGATGACCTGACAAGAGAGGCTGGGCCAAGGGCATGGCCAGGGATTGGTTGGACACTGCCTTTCGCCTCTAGAAAAAGAGGATTCATCTGAGGCTGGGACACACGAGATCAAGAGAGAATTTTTCTCTTCTGAGGGTGGCACTGGGTTCACAAAGACAACGAAGGGTAGAGTAGGGTGAGATTCAAAGAGACACATGTTTGCTCAAGGGAATTTGTTAGAAATGAATTGCTTTTTGGAATGCAGTGGAATAGGAATAGTGCCTTCTAGGTGTGAGTCTTCTTGCCGGGATCATTTCCCCACTTTTCTTCCCTTCTCATTCTTCATTGCCTTTCAGACCTCAGGCGTCCTTATTCAAGCAGTCATCCCCTCTCCCTAATTCCCTGTCTGCCCATTACATCATTTTCTACACCCGAGCTGCGTGGGCCGCAATGTTGATAACGGCCACCTCCTACCATATTGTCTCCAGACAAAGTACAGGGCAATTTATGGACATGACTGCCTCGAGTCCTCCCAACAGTTTAAACATTACTTCAGCAAGTTTTCTGTTATTTGCCTCACGTTAAAAACTTCCAAGTTGTTAACTGTCTTGAGATCAAAATTTTAAGTGAAGATTCAAACATGGTAGTATCTGTGCTTAACCTCAATTCTAGTGTTTTCCAAAGTGTTCCATTTAGGAGAATTCCATGATATTTAAATAGTAATCCCAGAAGAGAACAAAAAAAGTTGATACTTCAAGAAAACATTATGTGTTTGGTCATGTTATGATGAAAAAAAATCTGCCTCTAAACGTGGGGTGTGGTACCTTGCAATACCAGTGCTCTCCGATGGAGGTACTGTTAGCATTTTAATCAGAGTCTGTACAACGCAGGACGTTTAGTATCCCTGGTCTTTGCCAACTAAATGCCAGTGGGGTCCTCAGTCAGTATGCAATTAAAAATCTCACGTGTTTAACTGTGCCCTGAGGATACGGATGTTACTACCACCAGGTGGAGACAACTAATCTTAGTAGTTACCATGAAGTCGGGGGCTGTGTCTTTCCTACTCATGACTGTGGCCCCAGAATCTGGCTCATGGTTGCTCTTTATTAGATATTGAGAAATCACCTAATGGATAAATGTAACATCATGTTGGATGTTATCTCGCCTGATCTCATTAGGCAGCCTGTCTATATAATCTCACATGCCTGTGATATTATTTAATGTTCATTACATATTAGATACATGAATCAAACTTTGATCATTTCTTGCAGCAATTAAATCTTTAATCCAAGTATGGCGTTGTCTAGTTCATGAGGTTTGGTTGCTGTCCCATCTGTACATCTGAAGTTACAGTAGGGCTTCATTTGATTTATATTCAGATTAGGGTGCATTCTCTAATACTGCCTATTAATGCATGGCAATCATTCATCCTCTTCCCTTTCTATCACTTGTGATTCTCTTTCATGAAGTTCTGTTTGTTTGTTTTTTGAGACAGGGTCTTGCAATGTAGTTCAGGCTGGCCTTGAACTCATTATGTAAACAAGACTGGCAATCCTTCTGCCTCAGCCTCCTGAGTGCTGGGATAATAGGTGTGTACCACTGTGCCCGGCTCTCTCATGAAGTTTGAAAGGCCCATTGTCCTTTCATTCTTTTCATTCCTACTGGTGGTGCCCCCGCCACCTTGCCTTCTCATACTGACCACTCTAGGAAATTTCTTTTTTCATATCTGAAATGAGATCTCAACAGAAAAATGAGTATGGATCCCTGGCGGTCACTTGTATGTCCATGGTCAAGTTCATTTTCAAATCTGAGTGAAGAAGATACCAGGACCCAGGCCAGTCGGCCCCTGGCTGGAGTTTCCTCTGGCCATGTCTCTGTCTGCCTCTCCAAAATCTGCTCATTTTCTCACTCTCTCATTATTTTTTGTGTCTCTGATAGACATGGGAATAGACATTTATTGAAGAGGGGAAATTGGAAAAGCTATACAGTGCAGAGGAACAGGCCTTGCAAGAGCTGACCCTGCCAGAGAGGCCATGGTGGATCATAATGCTCCAAGAACACTGAGGTGGCAGCCGCAATGGGGCAAGGTCCAGGGGAGCTGTTGGCCAAAAATGAGTCCAATGGTGATGAAGCATAGTGAGGGAGGAGAGAGGATGAAAGGACTTGGACACACAGGCGTGCAGCCACCCACAGAGGCTCAGCTGATCTGTAAGGCCTGTGTGTACAACAAGTGTGGTCTAGGAAAGCTTTCAGAAGAAGCTGGGGCTGGATTTGGGGGGTTAAGAAGGACTAGGGTTTGCAAGTTAAAGGAGAGTATGACAAGCCCCTTCTGGTGGGGTGAGTTTACACTTGGTGATTTACATCCAAACTGGGCTTTTTGGAAATCACTAGTGTGCTGATTGGTCCAGCCCTCAGGCTGAGATGCTGGCTCAGGAAGGCAGCTGAGGTAACTTCCTGCAGAGAGGTTGCCATGCTTAATTTATACTTTACATGATGTTTTCTTATTCTTGACAAATTGACAAAAATGAATCAGCACGATGACCCCAAGCACACGCTGTCTCATTAAATGAGTTGAAAACACTGTATACATGTGATGTTCACAAATTTAAGCAAACTATGCTTTGCATAAAGAGAGACTATTTAAGTACATAAAGGAATTTCATGGCTAAATGTTAAATGAGAGGAGAGTTTAATAGCAAGGGTCCAGCAAAGTTCTTGCCCTTGGGAAGCCTGAATTCCCAAACTCAAGTGTTTACTAGAAAATTAATGCAACAGGACAACAGTGATACAAGAGGAAACGGCGGAGACGGGGGCTAAGGGGAGAGCGCAGGCTACACTGAAAGAGAACATCAGTGGGTCTCTCCCTTGCTTCGCATCCACGCAAAAATAAAGAGTCCACTGTTAACAGTTTTCTACTTGGTGAAGTTAAGAGGAAAATTCCTTAGGCCAATTATGTCAAGTACAAATTGAAAATAGAATAAAAACAAAGCAAAACATGATTTGCCAAAAGGGTAGGTTCAAAGAATGCTAGCCAAGAATGTGATCAGATAGCATTCATAGGAAAATGGAAGTGAAAAATACAAAACAATTGACTATAACTTCATCAACTAACCAACTGTTTACAGCTTTAGTTACTTATTTATAGCTTCGTTAATTGTTTACAAGTTTTTACAGCTTTGCAACCAATCAAAGCTTGGTTGCTGGGATTCTTTGGTCTGTTGGGCCCAGTGCAGGTGCTCAGGTAAAATCCATAGCCCTTTCCCCAGAAAGGCCTCCACTACATTCTGTTCTTGCTTTCACCTGGTGAGGTCTTGACTGAAACCCAGGGCATCAGTGCCACTGTCAGTCTCCATCACCTGGGTTTCCAGTCCTGATACAATGTCCGTAGGTCGTAGTATACTCGTGATCGGGCATTTGAGATCCTGTCATTGCAGCTGAAAAGATTAACATTTAGCAGATGGCTGCAGTAGACATTTAAGAACACAGTTTACTGGGGAGACTGCTGTTTTGGCTCTTAAGAGATGATACTAAGAGCTTGGAGCATGCTCTTTAGCTCAGGAACTCATGAACCATACCAACCAAAATCAAATTACAGAAAATGAGCCAAACGAAGAAACTATTTAGCCACATAGCCTGCTCGTAATTTTCTTATAACTGAGTGTCTACAATATCCAAAGTAAGCCAGGTGTGGTGTTGAATGTCGGTAATCCCAGAACTCTGCAGGCTGATGCAGTTATACTATTGCTTCTTTGACAATGTTCTCAATTTACTTACCATGAAATTTACATCATTGACTTAATCTTGTCCTTTCAGGTGCTTCAGGAGTTCTTTGACGATATCTCAAAATTAAAGACCAAAATAACTTAGAATTTAAATTTGGGAAATTTGCCAGAAAATTTCAGAGCTATCAATCAAAATAAGATTACACCAGACACTGGGACTCATGGTGAAAAGACAGAAAGATTAAGAGTTTGAGGCCACCTGGGCAAGATAAGAGACACCCCCCCCCATCTTTAAAAAGGTATCACAGGTCACTGCAAAAGAGTCATTAACCAAAATGACAAAACATTTCAAAAGTAAATATAGAAAGTCACATAATCATAGAAAAAATATCTCAGCTGTTTCACAGGCTTCCTAAGTAATCAAAAGACCTAATAAAGCTTTTTTTTTTTTTTAACTGTAAGTAGCAGTGTCCTTGAATACTCTCTCCATCAACAAGAGATTTGTTATCAGGGCTGGGGATTTAGCTCAGCGGCATAAGCGCCTGCCTTGCAAGCAGGCAGTCGTGAGTTCAATCCCTGGTACCGGTAAAAAAAAAAAAAAAAATTCGTTATCCAAGAGTCTAATAAAGCTTTGTTGCCTCATAGGAGCAGATTAACTTTTCAAGAAAATCTTTTTTTTTAACATAGAAAACAAAATTCTGATTTTCCACAGTTATACCTTTGATATGAGTGCTCAATCCTTTGAAAACTCTATCAATAGTTCCTTTTAAATTTTAGCCAGCTTGATCATATAAAATTCCTTTCAAAATGTTCCTCTCACAAACTTCCTATAAGTCTTCCTATTCATTTCCTCCCTCATTTTGGAATAAGCAGTCACTCTAGGCCAAAAATTACTGGTCTTTCCTAAAAAGAAGGTACCTTTTATACCTAATCGCTTTATTCATCAAAACCGTCTTTCTTTTCATGAGTTCTAGTTTTAATGTTATTATGTTACTATATCTCATATATATATAATATATATGTAAAGCCTTAATTTCTAGTGACAACTGGTACTGTTACTATATATATATATATAGTACTGTTACAACTATATATATATATATATAGTAACAACTGTTGTTAATTTCTTGCAACAATCATTATTATGTTACTATGTGTCTCATATATATGCACACATATGTATGCATATATATATGTAGGAAACCTTAATTTCTACTGACAACCTAGGAAGTAAGCAATTTTGAACTGTTTTATTCCAGTGTGTTATAGATGAGTATCATTTCAGGACTTCTAGAAGCATATTTTCTCACACTTCTTGTGTTTATTAACAGGCACGGATGCGTCTCCCTTCCCTACACCACATCACATGATGTTCGACTTGCACAAGTCCTATTCATGACCAACCACTGAACTGTGAGGCCAGCATCCCATTTACTGTTAAATAAATGCAAACAAAAGTAGCACACATAAAAAAATAGCTGAACTGAGGACCTCAATTCAATCATTCTTTATGTGCTGACACGAACAGGTAATGGTGAAGGACAGTTCTCATTTTTGTCACAGCACTTGTTACTAGTTTTGTGTGTTTTCTTACATATCATATGTATATGCATTTGTTTCTCCTATTGATATAGGGGCAAAATGTAACTCCCAACCTGCTAGATGTCAGTTATATCGAGTTCCTGTTGCCTGAAATCTAACAATAGGAAAATTTATTGAGAGAGAAAGAGCTCTTGAGAGACAGGAGGGGAATTCAAAGTGGGTTGATACAGAGCCTGCTTTTCTGAGAGAATTTTATAGGGAAAAAATCATAGGATGGGTACAGTGTGAGTCAAACTATAATTAACCAAACAGGTTTTAAGTATAGCTGCTTAACTAATATTGATCCAATAGTAGCAAGGACATATGGATGACGTCATCAATTTTGGTCAGTGAACTATAATCATAGTCTTGTTTTCAGTCTTAGTCTTAGTAGTCTTAGTAGGTGTAAGAGGACGGCCCACCCTTAATGAAATGGTTTATTCATACGGGAAATCTCAAAAGGATGCTATTGGTAATCTCCAGCTTCTGTATCCCTTAGGGAATTATGTAGATCTGGTCATGGGGAATATAATCTTTTTTGTATGCACCTGTAGCCTCTGTTTTGATGTGCTCTCATCTTCTTCGCCGACTTCCTCAAGGGCTGTCCCTGTCTCACTGCCTACCTATATTTCTACCTAATTTAGCTGTGTAAAATACTATGACACTTGATGAAGAAAGAGACACCTACCTAGCAGAATGTGTTACACATGGAAGGTGGGTAAATACCTCTGAAATGGCACACACTGATTACCAGTCTCAACCAAGTTATCATTTTGTTAACTCAAGATTTGTTAACTGACTAAGACGTGTCACATTCCATTGAAAGCTGTGAACAGTTATTTTCTCCTCAGAACATTTTTTTGCTTTTAATGTCTTGAGACAAGATTTCACTATATTGCATAATTGCTACTGTAAAAAAGAGAGGAAAAGAAAGTGCTCTAAAGGATATAACTGCATGTATAAGTGTGGAAGATAGATGACCATATTACTGTTTTTGTTAGATTGTTGAGCAGAACTGTTAACAGTCTCACTGTTTGAATGTCTACTTTGTATGCTTTAATTTTGTAACTTGAACAACTATTTCCAAGATGACAGTATGTAACTTATCAAGTAGTGATTTCTTAGTGGTTTTTTTTTTTGTTGTTGTTGTTCTTTTCTTTTTTTCCTTTGGAATTCTGTATTGTTGCTACCCTTTTTTCTGTTTTGTTTGTTTGTTTTTTCCTTTAAATAAAATAAAAAAAAAGAGATTTCAGTATATTTGGGGGGGTACTGGGACTTGAACTCAGATCTCATGTTTGCCAGGTAGGCACTGTTCCATTGAGCTATTTTCCCAGATGTGGGTTTCACTATGTGGTTCATTTTGACACTGAATGCCCTATGTAGCCCAGGATGGCCTCAAAATTGTTGTTAGTGCTGAGATCAGAGGCATGCAACATTGTGGGTGTTCAGAACACTTTCTACTAGCCTACTTCAAACAACAAAAGGCAGTTGGGAAATTCTCCACTCATCAACATTACATTTGTCCTATATAACAAGTTTTATTGTTTTAATTAAAAGTAATTCAGATATTTCATAAATATATACCACTTAATTCTATAGAACATATTCCAAGACATTAAGTCCCTGAAGGATTTCCTGAGCTGTATATGCATTCATTTACCTAACTTACTTGTTTTTAAGTATGCTCTAATTGCTCACTAATGAAGTTAGGCATTGAAGGAGTTCAGGAAATACTACCCCAAAATACACTGCTTTAAATTGAAGGCACTTGAAAGATAGCAAAAGGTAAAGTTATCTGAGTTTCCATTTCCTTAAAGGCATTCTCCAAAGGGATTTAACTCTTATCAGTGCTCTGAAGATTAACTCTTATCTCGGGAGAAAAATCTTTCCACACTTAGACGGAATTTGTTTCCAGCCGTTTTATATTTTTCCAAGAACCCATGTGTCTCTCTCAAAGGCTGTTTACTTGGAGGATATTTTCTTCATCCTCTCACCATTTTATTCATTATAGAAAAGGTGTGGGGGGTTAGGTTAAGGAACCCTTGCTTTTCCTTGATTGACTTGCCTGATTTTGGCCTCCAACAATTCTCATCTAAATCCTTTACTGTAATCACATTCCAGGCCTAAATACTATCTGCTGAGAAGAAGACACACAAATAGGAAGCCCACTTAGGGCACAGTGGTCAAAGGTGACGCTTGTTGCTCAGGCCTGAGTCTCAGCCTTCTTTGGAAGAGCTTCCAGGATTTAATCTTTGTTCTTCTGGTACAGAGAGAGGTGACACCTTTCTAAATGGAGTGTTGTAACTTGGAATTCCAAGTTACTTCTTTTAAGAAGGTTCGTTCAGTAAATCTTCCTTCCCTAAAGGCGGTTTTCAGAATAAGGAACACCACGTAGCTCCTAATCCCAGACTATATTCCTTAAATAACTGAGTCAGGCACTTCAACATCTTTTATGCCAGACCAAGGTAGCTTACATTATTGTTCTGAGTTTAAAACTTTCACCGTGGTTTGAAGGTGCTTAAAAAGCAGACCTTGTGCTCAAAGGACTTAATTTCTGTAACTAACAATTTTCCCGATTTAATCTCTTAAGGGCCTCTCTGTGCTAATTTAAAAGTATAACCCTACTGTTTCCAGGAGATTTTTGATTCATCCTTTTCCAGTGTACCTTACCAACAAAGGAATTTACCTGAAGTGAAATTCCTTCATCATGGCACCTGCTGAACTTCAAAGTTATTTCTCTAAAAGTCCATCCGTTTCTCTGAAGTACAGGTTCCAGAAATTCTTAGCTGTGAAGTTGGCTGAGCTCCAAATGAAGGTTCTTTGGACCCTAGACTCAGAAGCCCAGTCCAGCCTCTGCCAGACCCGGGGAGCTGCCACAAACCCCAGAGGCTCATATGTCCTCTCAGCAGAAATTGACCGTTGGGACCACCCAAGTTTATGCCCTGTCTCTCGGCAGGAAGTAAGCTTAGCTGGAGTTCCAGGAAGTGGAGATCTAGACTGCCTGGATGCAGATGAGCCCTTGGACCCTTGTCTAGTAACCTTACTCACTGACTTGAACCAGTTCAGTTTTTTAAAAAATTCCCCCATCCCACTGGGCATGGTGGCACACAACCTATAATCCCAGTACTCAGGAGGCTGAGAGAGGAAGATTGCTGCGTGTATGAGGCCAGTCTAAACCACATAGCAAGATCCTGTCTCAAAAAAATCAAAAAGTATGTTCTGAGAACTCCAGCCAACAATATGACCAGATGGCATTTACAGAAGAATAGAGGCTGGGGCTGGGGCTCAGTAGTAGAGAACATGCCTAGCATGCACAAAGCCCTGGGTTCAACCCCCAGCACTGAAAACAACAAAACAAACAAACAAAACCCAGTTTTGAGGGGCTGGGGATTTAGCTCAGCGGCATAAGCACCTGCCTTGCAAGTGAGCAGTCGTGAGTTTGATCTCTGGTACCAAAAATGAACAAAACAAAACAAAACAACCCCCCCATAAACCAATTTTGATAAATAGAAAATAACTGACTACAGTCTAGTCAATCAAATAGTCAATTGGTCAGACGTTAACTAATGATTATAGGTTAAGGCCCTGCCATCAACTAAACTCGATTACTGGGATTAAAGTATATATCAGTTCACTTTGTAGACCTCATACACATGCCCAGTCCATATCCATGTGTCTCCTTTAAACCATTATTTAATAAGCAGAAGCCAGAAATGTTGAATTGTGTGTGTGTGTGTGGGGGGGGGTTCCTAATGTGAGGAATACTGTAGAGGGTACCACTTGGTGCGTACTGCCAGTTTCCAGTCTGCCTCAGAGGCTGAGAATGCACCATTTACAGAAATTTCATCATGAAAATCCCTCAGCACACATCCTAAGATGATGAGTTTTCAGATAATTTATTTTCAAAGTTCACAGCTTCAATCCTTAGAGCGCTATGCATTCATGCAGTTGAACTTCAGAACGAAATATGAGCAGATGTATGTTAGGTGTTATACCGTCATTGCTTCCTTGGGGTCGCCCTGGGCCTGCCTGCATCCGTTACTTTTAAACTGCAGCACGCAGCTCTGCTTCTCACTGTCTCTGCAGACCAAAAGAAGGTAGAGGAGGCAGGGTTTGGGCGGATTGTCTGGTACCTGTCTTTGCTATCATCTTTTAAGTCTCAGTCTGGCATTCCTGTCCTCAAATGCTTGATGATCCCTGAGGGAGCACCGCATCCCTGTCTCTTTGCTCACCAGCCTAAGAGCTCTCCCACAAGGCTGCCTGCTCCTGGAAGGTGAAACCCAGTACTTACTTATCTCAGCATCCGCAGTGCCTGGCTCTGTGGCTGGCTCATAGCAAGGGTTGATAAATCACTGATAAATCATTGATAAGGATGTGTTTAGTGGAAAGAAGAGAAAATCAGCTATGGGCCTGAGTTACTTGAGCTTGGAATGTTTTTGATGTCTAAACTGAGTGGCTAGGTTCCGTTTCACCATCTCTTGGAGCAGTTGATTGGGACTCATTGATTATATCATTCTAGAACATGCAGTATGGATCAGCTGTGTCCCAAAAGTGTGTAGTCTGGACCCTGAAATGTATTTTACCTCATAGAAACAATGCTGCAAATCTGTGGTTTCCCAAAGAAAATAAACAACCAAAATGGCCAAATCCTTCAAATCATTCTATGAACATATTTCTTCTTTCTTGCCAACACCCCTTCCCTCTACTCATTCCCAGAAATTTCCAAGGGGACTAGAGGCTCACATGAGTGTAATCCTAGCACTCTGGGATACTGAAGCAAGAGAATGGCAAGTTAGAGCCCAGCCTAGGCACTTTAGGGACACTGTTATGGTTTATATCTAGGTGTCCCCCTAAAGTCTCATGAGATCATAGGTGGGGCTTTGGGGGAGGTGACTGGATCATGGGAGTATGACGCTCCACTGATGAGTTTACAGATAAGTGTGATTTGGGGCTTAAAGCTTGGTGGGAGGAAGTGGCTCACTGCGGATGTGGCCTGGAGGGTAAATCCTCCCCTCTTCTGTGGTCTCTCTGCTTCCTGCTGCTCTGCCATGAGCTATCTCTCCTCTGCCATGCTGCCCTGCCTCGGAGTCAGTCACCTATGGCTTGAATCCTGTACAACCAGTGAGCCAAATAAACTTTTTCTCCTTAGATTTATGGTGTTGGGTGGTGTGTCTCAGCGATGAGAAATGAAGACAGAGATCTTGTCTCAAAATAAATTAAGTAAATAAATAAATAAATAAAAAGGGCTGGGATGTAGCCCAGGGTGAAGACTCTAAATTTAACCGCCCAGGACAGCAAACAAAAAACAAATCAGAGCAAAACAAAACAAAAAGCAGCAACAAAAATTCACATCCACATATGAGTGTTGTGCCCCGGAACAACTGGGGAAGCACAGCAGACACCAGGAAGAAAAGCCCCAGGCCCCTTGGAGTGGGAGCTCTTGTGCCTCTGAATCTTGTCTTCTTAAGTGGTGGGCGCTTAGCCAAAGGTAGAAATAGGGGTGTAGAGGGGGAGAGTGTGAAATCAATTTCCACTTCTCCAGGGATCATGGTAGGTGCATTATTGGTTTCTCATGACACCTCTATAATTTTGGTGCTATTTTAATTCCTGTTCTGCTGAGGAAATTGAATCTGAGAGGATAAAGAGTGTGTGCAGGGTTGCACAAGTGAAAAGAGACACAGCCAGGACTCAAACCCAGACTTCCCCGACACCAGAGCTTATGCTCTGTCCACCACACTGCAAGGCCAGGTGGGAACGGATTGCCCATCTTTTACCCCACCACAGAGCAGGGCTGTGCATGGGGGTGAGGCGTGGTCAGGGGAAGAGGGTGATTCCTGAGGTCTAGTCTATGCTGTCTCCCCGGGGGGCCAGTGGTGCTGAGCACCTGGGGACAGAGCACCCAACGCCCAGCCATGCTTTAGAGGCAAAATCCTATCAGCTGTGCTCACTGCAGGGGACGAGAAATCAAACCGGGAAAGGCAGCTTTGAAGTGGTCTGATACTAATATTGGACTGGTATCTAAGCTTTAAAAAGAAAGGGGAAGACAAGTGTCCTGGGGGCCAAAGATACCATGGAACTGTCACCCAGGAAAAGGGCATTCAGATGGGGCTGCCCCAAAGAGACCAGGCTGGGTGTGTAGATGGAGATACAGACATAGTTAACAAAACTCAACCATATATTACGTTATGTTTAACTGGCTAATGTACAATAACTATAGTGCAACATTTATGTTTTAGCAACTATTTTTACTTTAAAACTACTGTCTTTGAGAAATGTCAGAAAAATAGTTTCCTGTATCTAGATTTCTTGCACAGTAATCTTTCCTTATCTCCCCACACATTATCTATTTCCTCCTCTCCTTCACCCACCCTTAACCAGTTTTTAGGTTCAGGAAAAAAAAAAGACACCAAAACAAAACAAACAACAAAAAATCCAACAAAGTACCTATTTAGTGAGGACATGGCCTGGGATAGTTCACTGGGCCTCAGCCTGGTCAGAATAGCCACTGGACAGGGTTCTAACTCACCTTGTGTGAGAGGACCTATTTTCCCCCCAGTGATTCCCAAGGGCAGCGCAGTCAGCTGGCCTGGCCTATGAAGACTGGGACTGAGGGCAAATTGCTTCTATCCTACCCTCTGTCCCACACACTTGCAGCTTGGTCATGTTCCTTTATTCCAAGCTGCCATGGGGCTGACAACCTGTGCCCCTATCCCAGTCCCCAGCCCTGGGCAAGTCCTCACCATGGTGAGAAAACAGCTCAATTTACCTAGGATGCAGGGCATAGACGAGCTTGGATTTTGGAATTAAATACCAACGGTTCAAATTCCAGCTCCGATAGCTATTTGCTATACATAGGAAGGAGCAAGTCACCCTTTCTGATCTGTGCTTTCTCTACCTATTAAATGGGGAAAATGACAGCAATTTACCTTGGAGTACTGGAAATTAGAGATAATACGTGAAAATACCTGGCACAAAGTGGCCTCCAACCAGCCAGGGCCTCATACAGCCAGGGCCTCTCCTCATGACAGATGGTGCATGCCCGGAGGGCTCCCGTTTAACTGTGGTCCTGAGTGACTGTCCAGAAGGAATTTATATGAGGAGTGTAGGGGAAAGACAGGTCCAAAATCTGCTCTGGTGGAGGATGGCCAAAGATAGTAGCTTGGAAGTAAAAACATTGTTGCAAAGACATGTTTCTCGGGAAGTTCCGCAACATAGAATCTCATGCCTATATGGAAGTCAAAATTCTTTAGGACTTTATAAGTGTTTAGCTTCTTCTTGACTTTCTTTTCTGCTAATGTCAGAATTAAGAAAGAGTTTCCAGGATTTTGTTGTTTTCATGGCGTTCTAGCTCTGGCTCAAAGGAATTATATTTCAGTCATTGGAAGGTTTATGGGAGGGAGGAATGGCCCAGTGGTGATCTGTGAGAGATTTTTGGGCAATGACGCGTGCCAGAGAAAGAAAGTAAAAACGAGTCACTTGGATGCTCAAAGGGAGAGGAGCTTAGCTTGCTCAGGATGGCACTGATGGAGTTTGGCTTCAGTCTCAGACTAGATTCTACCCTAGACGATTTAAAAATAAAAGTATTGGATAATAGTATAAAAGTTTAGGAAAGTTTTGGAATAGCAGTAATCATTATCATCCAGCCTGAGATTTTAAACACAAAGTTTGTCAGTCTGACCTTTTTCTTTCCTTGATCTTATTTCTAGGCTTCTTTGTTAAGGAAATATGATAGATGCAAGGCCTGGAATGTAATAGAGATTCAATCAGTAGTTGTTGACTGAAGAGAGACTTTTGAGAGGAACTTTCATATTCTGGTTAATAAAGCCACAGCATAATGTAGGTTGGCTTCAAGGGCAATCAGCTGGGTTAAAATTGGCAGGAAAATCGATTCACATTGCCTGGGAGGCGGAGGTCTAATATAGGGCCACTACTCCCACCCCTAGGAAGCTCTCTGTGACATGGAGACAATATAACGAACATCTGGCTGGGAGCAAGGTCATGCTGAACAGGGCGGCACACGCACTGGGGGATCGAATTTAGATCAGCACACCTTGCTTAGCCATTTCTAAAACTTCTTTTCCTTCATCCTGAATATAAACAATACATATTCACTGTAGGTAATTTAAGAAATGCAGGAAAGATAAAAGAAGAAAATGAAAGAATTTATGATCTCCCATCACTTGAAGGAACCACTGGTAACATTTTAGGTGGTGTTGTTGTTTTTAATTTTGCTTTTTAAGACTGGATCTTGCTGTATAGTTCAGGCTGGGCTTGAAGTACTATGGAGCCTGGGCTGGCCTCAAACTGTCCGCAATCTTACTGCCTCAGCCTCCCCAGTGTTGAAATTATAGGTGTGTGCCACCACATCTGGTTTACATTTGTTTAATGTATTTATATATTTTTATGTAGGTTAAATTTTTTTTTTTTGATGAGTAGAAAGCTTCTGTCTGAAGAGAGACAGAAGGGGTCCCTAGCGGGTTGCCAAAGACTCTGTATTTTCCAGGGACTTTTATAGAGCAAAATTGTGAGACTAGATGGCTCAAACATGGGGAAAATGGGAATTTGCAAAGTGGGCATAAAATGACCCAGATTTAATCCCTAAAGATTATACTTAAGGGTGTGCTTGCATTTGTCTTGAGATCTGGCCCGCAGCAAGAGGTGTGGGTCTCCTCTAAGGTCATCAGACACCTGGTCCTCTGTGCCAGCTTCCTCGAGGGTCTAGCCCTGTCTGACTGCCTATAATATTTCTAACTGGCTCAGTTGCCTGTAACATTCCCCCCTCTGAAGAAGTAACTCGAACTGCCATGGGGGGGAATGGGCGATGACCGATCGAGCTGTTTCAGGCTGAACAGGGTCGCAGCGTTTGAACAGCAGTCGGAGGTTCTTCCACAGAGAGCCTGTCTATGGAGGCCCTCCATAGACACCAAGCACATCTGCGTATGTGCACAGCTTTAAGTCTCCGTCCAATGATCCAATGATCTCGGTGGATGGCCTCCAAATGATATAGGAGAATGAAACTCCCGACCTACTATGTCCGCGAGTTCGTGTTCTCTAAAATTGAAAAATGAATTTTAGAAACAACAGAGGTGATGAGTAGAATGTATTTATTGAGAGAAAGCTTCTGTCCGAAGAGAGACAGAAGGGGTCCTGAGCAGGTTGCACAGGTTAGTTAATTTTATATTTTTTTCATACAAACTAAAATTTTAAAGCACAATCTGCAGTGATTATATAATAGTCCCTTGCATCTGTGTTGGCTTGCACATGTTCATTTATAGTGATCAAAACAGGTAATAATTGCAATTGTCAGTAAGGCCCAGGTACTATTCTAAGTTTTTTAATTGAATTAGCTTTATAACCTTCTAAACAACCCTCTGATATACATTTATTATCTTCATTTTAGAGATGAAGAGACTGAGGCATGCAGAGTTTAACTTGCTCCAAATACCCAGATGCTAAGTGGTGGGAGCAGACAGTTCTTTCTCTTCTGATGTCACTTTGACAGTTTTCATTTATTAAATGAACTGGAATAATTGGAAAGCCATCTGGGAAAAACTGGGTTGACTTTCATGTTATACTGTACATTACTATAAATTCCAGAAGAATTAAAGACAACACAAAAAGATGAGATCTTTTACTTTTCCCGGTGCTGAGGATAGAACCTAGGACCTTGCAATGCTAATCAAGCCCAAAGGATGAAGTCTTAAATACAGTATATAAAACCAGTGGCTCTCCATGCTTACTGAACTTTAGAATTACCTAAGCAGTTCATTCAAGAATTACCAGCCTATAATCACAGCGCTTGGGAAGCTGAGTCAGGAGGATTGCCATGAGTTTGAGGTCAGCTTGTGCTATGCAGTAAGGGCCCAACAAGGAGTTACTCATTCTTTTCTTGTAAATTGGCGTGTTTTCCATGCTAGCCCTATTTGGGAATATTGAACTTTCAAATGTTCATGTAACTTGATTCCATATTTTCCACATCTAGATATATATGTGTATACAAAATGACATGTGTGTAGGATTATTAGCTGCATACATTTGCAATAGCAAAAGGGAGATCCAAACATCCATCAGCAGAAAGACTTGTCAAATATCGATATGCCCATGTGTGTACTTTGATACTCTGTGGATGTTAAAGAACAGCAGATTTATAGATGTTAATATGCAATGGTTACTACAATGTGAAAATGGTAAGTATAAAGGAAGAAAAGAGAGACACAGTAGTTAAATTCTAAGCATGTGAGAAGCTGGTATAAGCTAAACTGTTTAGCAGTCTGAGAGGAAGACACTTTTCACTGTGTGCTTCTTTGCGTTTTTTGTTTGCCTTTTGTTATTGAGACAGGACCTCAATATGTAGCCCAGCCTGGCCTCATACTCATGGTGACTCTCCTGCCCCAGCCTCCCGAGTGCTAAAATTAAAGGTGTGCGTCATCATACCTAGTTTAGAGAGCTCTTTTTCTTTAAATAAAGCTTCACCAAGGAGGAAAAGAGTAATATAAAATGGCGCTGAAAGCAGGGTAGAGAGTCCAGGGCTTGCTGCTGTGGCTGTTTGAGTGTTTGTAAGCAGCCGGGATGGGGAGACTTGGGCGTGTTTCTTAGATTTACACGGGAATCAGCGGAAAGGGACTGGCCGACAGAATCAGTTCTCCAGAAAGAATGCAGGAGTGAAGACCAGCCCAAGGGGGAGTCCTAGCTCTGCACAGGAAGTCGGGTTCTTCCTTGAGACAGGCAAGGTGGCAGAAGGACGGGTCCCTAGAGAGAGCAGTTGGGGGCTTGGATTGCTGGGGTTCCTGCCTCTAGAAAAGGTTAGCTGGGTTATCTGCTGCTATTGAGAGAGAAGATGGTGGCCCCTGGCATGAGGATATGGTTAAAATGTAAAGCCACTGTCGCAAGCTTCTAAGAGGCCCAGAAGATAAGATTGCAGGGAGGGCGGTCTGTGTGGCTGAGAACTTTTCTCCAGCAGTTTCCTGTAACCAGCCTAAGCAGAGAACTGGCCGGGAGTGACAAAGGGAGAGAGGACTGGTGGGTTGGGCGTGTCAGAGGGTGGACAGGGTTTCCAGGGATGTAAGCAGCTGTCCTGTGGTTGCCCATTTGTCTCCTTATGGGCTGTGACCCTTCCGGTCCCCAGGGCAGGGAGTCCTGTCCAGTCCCAGGCCACTTTGATCATGGGACACATTCAAGGAATAGTTCTCAAATTACTCATTTGACTCTGCAATCCAACCCCCCCACCTACATAGCATTATCTTATTCCCTTCATAAAATTTGTCTCTTTCTTTCTTTCTTTCTTTCTTTCTTTCTTTCTTTCTTTCTTTCTTTCTTTCTTTCTTTCTTTCTTTCTTTCCTTTATTCCTTTCTCCTTTCTTTTTGTCTTATTGAGATAGGGTTTCACTATGCTGTTTAGATTGGCCTTGAACTCACTTTGTAGCCCAGGCTGGCTTCCAACTCACAGTGATCCGTCTTCCTGCCTCAGCCTCCTGAGTGCTGGAATTATATGCACGCACCACGATGCCCAGTTCGTTTTCCATTTTCATATATGACACATGCCCTCAAAGAAAGAAGACATTGAAGACATATACACATAATTTGCTTTGTTTTGTTGTGATAGTACTGAGGATTAAATCCAAGACCTCATACATGCTAGGCAACTGCTCTACCAGTGAGCTACACCCTTAATTCCTCTTTGCTTTAAAAATTCATTTTATTTAAACCAGTGCGTGGTGGTGCACACCTGAAATTCCAGCACGTGGGAGGCAGAGGTGTGAGGATAGCTGCAAGTTCAAGACCAACCTGGGCTACAAAGTACGCTTAATGCCAGTATGAACTGACCCTGTCTCAAAAAGACAAAAAAAAGTCTATTTAGTTAGTTGTTGGTTTTTTGAGACTGAGTTTCAGAGTCTTGGTATGTAGTTCAGGCCTTGAACTCACTACGTAGTCCAGGCTGGTCTTGAAATCCCAGAAATTGTCCTGCCTCACTATTAAAATTCATTCTGAGACAGGATCTTCTAAGTTGCTCAGGTTGGACCCAAATTTGCCGTCCTCCTACTTCAGCCTTTTGAGTAACAGAGATGACAAATGTTTGTCACCGTACCTGCCTAGGATACACGTTTTTAAATGTGCTCCAGGCCATCATGGTAAATTGCTGGACTCCATGTAGCATTTTTCTTTCCTATATCACTTTCACCAGGGTGCTTAAAATTCTATCCTTAGTGACCCACAGCTGCACACCTCTCTCTCCCTCTCAAAGTGTGTGTGCATGCCTATGTGTGAGTGTGTGTGTGTCGAGAGGTTCTTTGCAGGGAGGTGGTGAGCTCAGGACCCTGGAAGATAGCCCTTTGTTAATGACAGCTTAGCACTGCTCAGAGGAACTGGCAGCGGGAGGAAGGAAAGGGGAGTGCGCAGAAGCCTGGTGAAGACAGATGCATGCGTATTCTCCATCACTGGGGAGGGTCTGCCCTTTCCTCCATCCACATAAGAGTGCGTGAGTGCCCAGGAGGGACGCCCTTCCATGGCCTTCTTGCAGCAGTACCTGAAGGCTCCCTCTGGGCCGGGCCCTGCATCTGGGAAGGAATGCAGGACCCCCCCTCTCTAGCGCCCATAGACAGGTGCCCCCAGCCCCAGCTGGTGCGAGGTCCCTGCTTGCCCTTGGATATCATTGTCCGAGTCCCATGATTGACATCTCATTCCCGAGTCCTGAGCAAGTGAGGCACAGCAGTGCTCCCCAGGGACCTGGCAGAGTGCACATGCCAGGCAACACGTAGCTGCCAGGACAGGGAAAGTGGCGTTGCCATGGTGAGGGCCTCGGCAGCCTTTCCACTCATAGGCTCTAGGTTCTCTTCTGTCCCCTGTCATCCCTGGTAAGAGCTGAGAAGGAGTCACTGGGAAATGTTGAGTGCAACCTGGGTGAAGAAACAGCCCTTGGTGCTGGGGCTTCCAGCGGAACAGTGGGGTCTCGGCTCACCCCAGCTCACAGCCTGGCCTCTGGCGGAGGCAGCCCCTCCTCGCTGGTTAAATCACACCTGCTGCCCAGAACTGTGGACTGTGTGGTGAGTAGGGGCAACGTTGGGCGAAGCAGGACTTGCTGTAATTAGGTCCCGCTCAGTCTCCCAAGATCCAGGAGCAAGGGTTGAGGGACTCCTTGGTAGTGAACTAGCCTCAAGGGAGCACCAGACTTGGGGCCAGGGGGTCTGGATTTTGGCCCCAATCCCGGCAAGGTGTGACCTTAGGCAAGTCATTTCCATCCTCCTATTTCTGCTGCTCAGCTGGAAACTGAAAATGATGGATTAGAAGGATGATATCACAGAGAAGTGCTGCATGCAAATCACCTGGGGATTTTCATTACATGATGTAGGTTTCTAGGCCCAACTCTGCATCTTGGTGGGACCTGGGAATCTGCGTTAAGGCAAATGTAATCTTTGAGAATCTGTTGACATGCTTCAGATAATTAGGACACCTTGAGAGCAGTCATAACCAGAACTGTGAATCACTGAACTAGAGGTAAGTGTCAAGTGCACTCAGATAACTAAATGGAATCGGCTGCAGGTATTATCTGCCAGGGTTTTATGGCAGTGATGCCACTTACCTCATTTTTTGTTTTGTTTTTTGCCACTTATCTCATTATGTAGTGTGTTTTATTACCAAAAAAGACTATCCGATGGTGTGGTGGTGCACGCTTGTGACCCCAGCACTCTGGAGGCTGAGGCAAGAAGATAGTCGCAAATCTGAAGTCCAGCCTAGCATACACAGTACGCTCAAGGTCAGTACTAACTACATAGTGAGACCCTCTTAAGCAGGAATGACTTCACAGTGTCCTTTAGCATCAATAATGGACAGGCCGGCTGGGCATGGTGGCACACGCCTGTAATCCCTGCACTTGGGAGGTTGAGGCAGGAGGACTGCTGCAAATTTGATGCTAGCCTCATCTATGTAGCGAGTTCAAGGCTGGCTTGAACTGTATAGAAAGACCTTTGTCTCAAAAAAAAAAAATGGATGAATGGATAGGCATTTATCTAACATCCCGACACTGTCACCTACCAGATGTGGCCAAAAACAAAATAGCTAATAGTTATTTTTTTCTTTTAGCTTTCCTTTGCTTTATGTTTGTTGTTGTTGTTTTGTTTTTCTGAAACAGGGTCTCACTATGTAGTCCAAGCTGGTCTCGAACTCATGTTGACCTTCTTGCCTCAGCCTCCCAAGAGTTGGAGTTCCAGGTCTGTGCAACCACACACAGCTGATTTTGCTTTGGTGAATCCATTCATCTAGGTCTTTTCTAACCCTTGTATTTTTCATTTACTTATTCAAGAAATACTGGTTGAATGTATACATGTGACTAATCTCTTGCTTGGCACTGGGGATGCAGTGGAGAACAAGCTTCTGACCAGATGCTGTCATGCATGCTGTGAATGTGGCATGGGAGCTCCTAGGAGTCCAGGCTAGCCCTTCTCCTGTCTCTAAATATGGACATTTACCAAAATCCACCATGGCACTTTGATATTCTACTCTTTTTTTCTTTTCTTTTCTTTTCTTTTCTTTTCTTTTCTTTTCTTTTCTTTTCTTTTCTTTTCTTTTCTTGGTATCAGGAATCGAACTCATGACCTTGCGCTTGCCAGGCAGGTGTTTATGCTACTGAGCTAAATCCCCGGCCCTGCTATTCTACTTTTCATCCTCCAACTCGACTAATCTCAGAACTAGCTCTTGGTTGTCTTTGGTCTTCCCAGAAACGGGCAGTTACAGCTGTTCCCAAGTGGCCTTTATAGGCCCACTTTGGCTGTCAAGAGATTAGTCACCCAGAAGAGCATGCAACTCTGTTTTTTTTTTTTTCAGTGAAATATTCAAATTTTCTTTATTTTCTATAGTTTTCTTAGAACCCTAAAACCATCCACATATTGCAATGAGTATGCAACTCTGAAGAGAAAGATGAGCCATAAGTCAGCATTCCAGCCTTCTCTATTGGAAGATAGATGCTTCCCACCTCGGAATTTTAATTTGAGCTTCCTTGAACTCTTTTCTGATTTTTTTCCTTTTCTTTTCTTTTCTTTTCTTTTCTTTTCTTTTCTTTTCTTTTCTTTTCTTTTCTTTTCTTTTCTTTTCTTTTCTTTTCTTTTCTTTTCTGTTTTGAGACAGGGTCTCATTATGTACCCCAGGCTGGCCTCAAACTCACAGCACTCCTCCTGCATTACCTTCCCGGGTGCTGGGATTATGTGTGTGTGTCATCATGCCCAGTGTACTTAACCTTTTCTGCTTTCAAAACATTTAGCTAAAATGATAGGTAACACCCAGTATACATTTGTTTTCCACAAAACATTTTGAACTAGTTTTTCCCTGGATCCATACTGGCTGGAGACAAGGCAGAGGGAAGACCTTGTTCCTTAAGCACCTTTTTCTCTCTTGTATCTCATGACAGCTGGTCTCAGATGAGCTGGACTTGGCAGGTTCTGGGTGCTGATTAGGATGCTGCCAAGCTAAGACATGGATCCACTGAGTGTGGGGAGATGGTGGGGAAAGGCGCGGAGGTGAGGAGGGTGCTCCCTGAGGTCAGTTTGTTCACTGGAGAGGTCACTAGGCAGCGTTTGGGGGAGAAGACCATGACCTCAGGTCTGAACCATTTGGTCTGGGGACCTGTGGGGTATCCACGTGCTGTCTAGCCACTAGGGACTCGTGAGTCCAGGTCTCAGGAGAGACCCCACGGGTGAGGGTGAAGAGTGAAGAGGAACTGGGCGTGGCCTCCCGGCATCACTTCTCTGAGGCTTGCGTTGCTTCTGTTCTTCCAGTGGACTGAAGAAAGCTGTCCTCAACCTCCAGATGGAGAACCACTCCTGGCAGAACTTTCTGACTTATCTTTTTGTTTTTTTGAGACAAGGTCTCACTGTGCAGTTCAGGGTGGCCTTGAGCTTACTTTGTAACCCAGGCTGGTCTCAAACGCACAACGATCCTCCTGCCTCAGCCTCCCGAGTGCTGGGATTACAGGAGTGCGCCACCACACCTGGCTTAACTTTCAGAGTTTAAAAAGCTCCAAGCAGAAAGTCAGGATTCCTGGGTTTTAAGTCCAGCTCCTTCTTAGCTACTGTGTGAGCTGAGGCAAAGAATTTCTTGTGTCTGGGACTAGGTTTTCTCATTTGAAAGATGAAGGCATTAGACCTTCCTTCATTAGTACTCATGCCTCTATAGCAGTGTCTTCCAACGGGGGAGGTTAGACGAATGGGACACTTTAACAAAACATCATCAGGCCAGAGAGGCTCACAGTGGCATCTTTGAGGGCCATCGAAGGGAATAATACTCTTTATCAGTTTACTGAGCACCTACAGTCATTTATTGGTGCCTAGCGGGGACTGATACTGGGGCCAGCATGGATACCAAAATCCACAGATGTAGTCCCTCAAATGAAATGGCATAGTGTTTATATACAATTTATGTACATTTATACATTAGGTCATTTATAGATTGCTTCTAATAGCTAATGTAAATGCTGTCTATGGTATTATACTGTGTTATTTAGGGAATAATTATCGTGAACCCTGTTGAGAGACCCGATTACCTGTGTTAAGGGTACGGTGAGAAAAATAAAAATCAGAGACAAGTGTAGTGAACATGAATGGCTGGGAAGTCAATGTCTCCCAGTGGGTCCTCCCTGACACTACAAAAGAGCCACAATTTGTGAGGTGTATACAGTGATGGGTGGGGCTGGTGAAAGATTCCAATTCAGTGGAGGACTCAGACTCAAGAAAGCGTAGATGACCTTATGCTAAGAAGCATCTTGTCCTGGAGTATAATCCTGGGATGACTCAAAAGGGTGTAGATGATTTTATGCTTAGAAGAGTCAATGGGAAATCTCAGGTTGTACCATTAATCCCAAACCTCCATTTTATCCCATAGGGAAGTATGCAAAGTTAGTCATTGTGAATTTGTAGTCTGCAACAATAATGACAAGAAAAACGTCTCTGTGTTTAGTACCCACACAGCCATCATGGTAGGCCACATTTTAATCTGAATTTGCAGATGAGGAAGGTGTGGATTCAGAGGGCTGGCTCTGCAGTGCAGCAGGCTCTGTAGAAAGCCTCTTGCTTCTGTGGGTCTCAGTGCCATTTTCAGGCAGAAAGCTGAAGTTCTGAGAGATGAGGCATCTTCCCAAGCTCACGTAACTTACAGAGTGAAGAAGTCAGGATTCCAGACCAGAGCTCCCCAATTCCGCACCAATGCTAATCAGTCACAGCAGGAATGGTTGGCAAAGCCTGGGGTGGGGTGCAGGTGGGAGTAAGGATAGTTTGGCAAAAAGAAAAGCTTCTTTAATTTGTTCTTTTATTTCAATACGATAAACACTTCCTGAATGTTTTTATGTTTAGAGATGGGGTCTCACTGTGTTGTCTGGCTGATCTTGAACTTCTGGGCTCAGGTGACCTTGTCCCCTCGGTCTCCTGAGTAGCTGGGACTACAGGCGGGCACCACCAGGCCTGGCTCTATAAATATTTTTCGGTGTTGTGGAGGTAACTAGTACTAGTGGTAGTAAGATTTGCGTGTGTGTGTGGAGGTATGATGCTAGCACATATTAGGCCTTGAACATATTAGACAAGTGTTCACCGAGTTATATCCTCAGTCCAGATTCTTAAAAAGTGTCTTCATAGAGCTGCTTGGTACATACTTTAAAAAATCATCCTTAAAAAAAATTCCAGTCTTTTTTCAAATAAAAGAGAGGCTCTTTCAATTCAGTTCTGCTATAATAAGGGCTTCCAACTTGTGGGACTAATAGGGATTCTACCCAGTGCCTCACTTCTCTCCAAGCCAAGCAAGTCTGGGCAGAGAGATATGGGTGGCTCTGAGCCGCTCATGGGTAGGAAGGCGGTGAAAGACCCCACTGGTGGGCTGGGGAGGGCTGACTGGAGTATGATGAGCTGTGGTAGGTTGGTGTTACCATGGGGGAACTAAGCAGGTCATTACAAAAAACCCAAAACAAACAAACAAACAAGCAGTGGGTGTCTCATAATGTGTACCTAATAGATAGCAATTATTTTCACACTGATTTTTTCGAGATAAGGTCTCACTGTGTAGTTCAGACTTTGAACTCACTATGTAGCCTAGTCTGACCTTGAACTCGAGGAGATCCCCCTGGCTCAGCCCCCCAAGTGCTGGGATTACAGGCATATTTTTCAAAACCCTCTATACAATGGAAATGCCAGGCCGATACAAATGAGAATGCAAATGAGTTTAGGACAGAAGGGACCATGTGACAGAGGCAATGAGGGTGCATTCATGATAGTATCCTGGGCCTAGCAAAACAGCTAGCACATAGCAAGTTCTCAATAAATATTTGACTATATGAATGAATAAGTAAAGTCAGGCTAAAGCTGTTTATGTCTCCAGAGATAGAGTATGATGTGCTGGTTAAAAATAGACTCTGAAGTGGACTGCTGGGCTCACAGTCTGCTGCTGAGGGGTTAGAGATGCCTGGCACGTTACTTCATCACTCTGTGCTTCATCTGAAACTTCACTCAGTTTCCTCATCAGGAAAGAGGTGTGTGTGTGGCGGTGTTGATAATAAAAGTAACTCCCTCAAAGGACTGCGGTGAGGCTTAGAGGAGTTAATATTCGAGATGTGCCCAGTGCCGTCCCTCAGTGGTTTGGTATTATTACCACCTCTGAGGAATATTTGCAATTTAAGACTATAACATCAGGGTTTTCCCCAAAGCATGAGTCATTAATAACAGAATTCTTACATCTGTCAAAATACACCAAGAGGGCAATGTCAGTTCCAGCTAAAGTTCATTAAGAGAGGATTTAGGAAAATTGAATGAGCAGGGTAGTTCTTCATTGTAAACAGCTGGCAAGATTCCTAACTTCTAGCCAGGCATGGTGGTGCAGGTTTGCAATCCCAGTACTCAAGAAGCTGAGGCAGGGAGATTGCTGTGTGACACCCTGTCTCAAAAAGAAAAAAAAAAATCCTAACTTCTGTTTCCTAGAGAGAAGTTTTGGAGCCAGGCATGGTGGTGCATGCCTGTAATCCCAGCACTTGGGAGGCTGAGGCAGGAGAATTGAAGCAAGTTCAAGACCAGCCTGGGCTACAAAGTGAGCTCAAAGTCAACCTGAACTGCATAGTGAGACCCTGTCTCAAAAAAATGAAGAAAGACACACACACACACACACACACACACACACACACACACAGAAAGCTTGGGAGATGACTACACCAAGCATCTTGGGTAGAGTGGAGGGAGGTGGAGGGTCAGTGATGATGACCCTGCCTGCCTGTAACATAGCCTGCATGTTCCGGTGGCTCAGGACTTGAGAAATTCATCTACCACTAAAATCTTGCATCATTAGAAACGCTTTCTCTGTATGTTGAAATCTAGAAGCAAGGATATTTTCACTTAGTGAAAAAAGCAGATGTGGGGCCAGCAACAAAGTTAGGGATTAGAATAGAGATATGTAGTACTTTTTTCCTGCAATGATACATTGCATTACTTGCGTCAGTCTGGGTTCATTCGGGGAAGTTGTACTACTCTGAGTGTTGTGGCATCAGGACTTCATTAGAGGAATCAGACCTTACACAATGTGGGGGATCTTGAGAAATCACGAGTCTAGAGTGGGGTTAAAGATCAGAGGAGAGTCACTAATGGGCCCTGTAGCTGGCAAATGAGCTGAAACTTGCATGGAATTGTGGGGGCCGGGCACACCCTGCAGCTGGACTTCCTTGCTGAGAGGCACTGCTGTGAAGTCTGGTCCAGTCCAGGACTCAGAGATACCTCTGTGGACATGAAGCACGGTGCCTGCTGGTGGGCTTGGGCTCACTACTGGGCAGTGGGGCTGCAAATTGGGTAAGACAGCTGGAAGGAGAGCCGGTCACAGAGTGGGGACACCACCTGAACCTCGCCGGGTGCCTCTAACCTCCTCAATGGACGATGACATTTAGAGCCTGCTGGCTGCTGCTCCTGCTCCCTCATCTCTTTTTTTTTTTTTTTTTTTTTTGGTACCGGGGATCGAACTCATGACCTCGCGCTGGCCAGGCAGGCGCTTAAGCCACTGAGCTAAATCCCCAGCCCCCTGCTCCCTCATCTCACTCACCGTCCCTTGTGAGACCCAGGACCCTACAGGCGAGGGGATTTGGGGAGAGCTCCCAACATTTCCAAGTTGGTGACAGCACATTTATTTTAAGGATGTTATATAATTGCTTTGCTTTGTTTACATGTTTATTAACTTGTATTTTACCGCATATAAAAAAGAATTTTTAAAGTAGCTTGGAGAAACATCTGTGATATTTTTAGCTTCATCTTACTGTAACAAAGACCTAAGATAATCAACTCATGAGAGAAAGGCTTATTGCGGTTCATGGTTTAGAGATTTTGGCCAATGACTGGTTGGCCCCGTGGCTATTAGGCGTGAGTGGGGGCAGAATATCATGGCAGGAGGGCATGATGGAGCAAAACTACCCAGAAGTTGACCAGGAAATGAGAGAGAGGAAGAGGAAGAGGCTGGTGTCCCACAGGTCACTTTGAGGACCTGCTTCTGAAGATGGGGAGGCTGCACTTCTTAAAGCCTCACTATGTCCCAAATAGTGCCACCCTGGCGACCGTGCTTTTAACACCTCTGAGCCTATATGGACCTCTGAGGGCCTATAGATTCAAACTATAGTAGCAATAGAGTACAACTGAATGTAATTAATTAACTAATTTATCTTGAGGTGGGAACTTGCCCTGCTGCCCAGGCTGATCTTGAACTTGTAGGTTCAAGAAATTCTCCTGCCTCGGCCTCCTGAATAGCTTGGACTATGTGTACTGCCATGCCTGGGGCGGGGGGTTGAGTGGAATATTTTTTGGTTTTGTTTTTGAGGTGGGTGTCCCAGGTAGCCCAGGCTGGTCTCAAACTCATAGTGATCTTCCTGCTTCTGCCTCTCACCTGCTGGGATTAGAGGTGTGCACCACTAACCCTGATGCTTGAGTGGAATTTTTAAAGGAACTGATGGAGGGGGAGAATAAGGTGTCAGACAATGAACTAATTCCAAAGGGGCTTTAATGTTCAAGGAACTCATCTAAGTGCCTGTTCCATTGTGGGTGGGGCTATGAATTTGATTCAGGGCAAACTTACAAAGTAAACATTTTGTGGCAAAGATTGTCACAACGGGACTGACACATATTTTCCTGGTCCTGAGATGTAAGGGAAATATCTCATAGGGGTCCTAAAAAATAGGCCTTTGATAAAGTTCCTTGGAGTCATTGGATGAAACTCATGCTCTGAGGGTTTAACATGATATAGAGCTGGTGTGTGCTCTGGGCTTTTCTGGCCTGAAGACAGGAGACAAATTACCAACGTTATCTCCTTGGGAATGGACGGTTCACATATCCTTTGAGCTAGGGGTTAACAATCTTTACATGTAAAGGAAAAGATACTAAGTTTGTAGGAGTTGTAGGCAATTAGACCTCAGCTACAACTACTCAACGCTGTTATAGCATAAACGCAGCCACAGAGTCCATAAACCAACGAATGTGGCTGGATTCCAATAAAACTTTATTTTTTTATTAGTACAGTATATGTTTGATGTATAAAATAATTCTCCTCAGCATGGAGACTTGTTATGTTCATATAAGATATTCTAATTCTTTTTTTAAATCCCCTTCTCCTTCCAATAAAATTTTATTAAGTGACACTAACATTTAAATTTCTTATAATGTCCCTGTGTCACAAAATATGAATTATTTGTTTGAGTTTTTATTTCAACCAATTGAAAGTGTAAAAATCCAACCTTAGCTGTAGACTACAGACGTGTATAACCTGGCGGCAGGTTGCATTTGGGTCACAGACCATGCTTAGCTTTCTCTGCTTCAGGTTATCCTCCAGAAAGAAAAATTTTTATGTTAATTAAAATTTTTTTTTGTCGTTTTGAGACAGGAGTTCTGGCTGGCCTTGGACTTACTTTGTAACACAGAAATCCTCTTGTCTCAGCCTCCTGAGTGTTGGGATTACAGACATATGCCATCATGCCTGGCTGGAGGAATTTTTATAACCAATTAAGAAAATGGGGGTTGAGCGTTTCACAGGCCTCTTGGGGCAGTGGGTGAAAAATACTGTGAATGGGTACCTTAAAAACAACAAAGCGGTTTTGCTCACAGTTCTGCAGATTGGACAGTCCGAGGTCAGTGCACATTTGGTGTGTGGTAAGGGCTTATTCTCTAGTTCATGCACAGTGGCCTCTTCCTGCACCCTCATGTGGCCAAAAGGGCAGACCAGCTCCCTTGGGCATTTTATAGAAGGTCACTAATCCCACAGTGGAGCCTCGTGACTAAAACTGTCTTCAGATGTTGCTAAATGTCTCCAGACTAAGAACTACTAAATAACTGACCAACCTAATCACTATCCAAAGGCCTCACATCTAATATCATCCCCCTGGGGTTAGGATGTCTTTCCTTTCTTGTTTTGGTTTTTCTGAGTCAGGGTACTCAGGCTGGACTTGAACTCACTGTGTAGCCCAAGCTGGCCCCAAACTTTTGATGATCCTCTTGCCTCAGCCTCTGAGTGCTAGGATTATAGGTATGCGCCACCACACCTGGCAAGAGGTTTGGATTTCAAAATATGTTTTTTGGAGTGAGGGAGGCACAAGCATTCAGACCCTGGTGAAAGGGTTTGAGGTTAGTGTGGGTAACACTAGCCACCCAAAGAGACAAAATCCAAAACTTCCACGACCTGCCACAAGTGTATTTCTGCTTTTGTAAAGTCCACATAGGTCCTGATGGAGAAGTGGCTCCCTTCTTAAGGAGGCTCTGGGTTCTGTCTATCTTGAGGCTGGATACCTAGTTGAGGTGATGGTGAACTTGTTTCTCAACCCTATCAGCCCAGAAGTGATAGACACATATACTTGGGTTACATTTAGATGCAAAGGGGTAGGAAGGGGGCACACCGAGAAATACATTACCTGGCAAGTCTGCCAGTTTCTAGCACTGATGCTTTCCTAGAGGAGGGAGTTCAGAACTGTGTTGGGTTCCTAGCTGTCCCTGCCGTGTGATATTCTCCAAAAGAACAGGCATGCAGATAATGACACTGGTTAAGGGTGATTCTACGGGCCAAGCTAAGTGAAGGGAGGACATTCCTCTATAAAAATTAAAGCTACTGCCCAGGCCACGTATCTGAGATCAGGGAGCGCCAAGGGTTCTCTCTGGCAACCACTGTTGTATTAGACATATAGCAATACAAGCTCCAACATGTAGGTGGTGGAAACTTCAACATTCTTCACTCAAAAGCATGATGTAATGCATTTGATCTGGAAAACTTCAAAGAGTTGTGATCAGTGGCCCAATATGCTATAAATATTAATTTAAAAAGAACCCAGGGAATGTATAATATGAAGCAATGTGACCTCCTATTGAACCTTCAAAAATGTACTCATCTTGAAATGTATTTGCAAGTAACTCAGAGATTCTCAACCTTAGCACTATTTACAATGTAGGTTATTCAGTTAATGCACTCGTGGCAAGTCATGGCTCTGCATTGTGGTGGGCTACCCTGTACTAGAGGATGTCAGTAGCGACCCTGACCTCAGCACAGGGATGCCAGCAGCATCCTCTGCCCACCTAGTTTGCCAAAGTGAAAATGTTGCCAAATGCCTGCTGTGGGACACAAGTGCCCCAAGTTGAGAACTGCGTAGCTGAATGACCAAAGCTATTGAGTAACATTCTCAAATATGGCTAAATGTTGCAGAATCAAAGGGATAACTCTGGCTCTAGAGTGGCTGGTCTTGGGCAGTTCTTTCTGACAATTTGGAGTTGGCGTTGGTCCTTTAAAAACTTCTGATGGTAAAAGATATTAATACCTCTTGAGTGGTATAAACAAGCCAGCTGCCCCTTCGTAAGTTTTTCCAATTCTTCATAGCAGAAAGGCAATCAGCTATGCATCTGAAAATGGTTTCATGTCAATGAATTTAAAGTAAATAAATAAAAAGTATGAAATAGGGGCTGAATGACACCAGAGTTAAATTGTTGGAGATGATTCTCTAATATGTCAGATTGGTCCTATGCACCTTGACTTTGAAAAGCCCTCTAAGTGGCAGGTTCTGAACATATGTGCACTGCTCAGATCCTTTATCATGAGTGTTTTCTAGGCTGAGATGTAACTGGTGAGAGCTGAAACCAGATCATTCCTGGATGCTTGGCCCACAATGTGATGGAGAGTGCAAATGGCCTCAAAACCAGAAGAAAATAGATAGCAAATGTTAGCTGTTGTATTTGTCTCAGTTCTCCAGACAGAACCGAGACGATACACAGGTAGGAGGGTGAGTAGGTTGGAGGGTAGTAAGACAGACAGAGGAGAGGTAAGATGGGATTTATTAGGGAAATTGGCTCATGGTTACGGAGGCTGAGAGGTACTACGGTGGCTTCTCTGAGAGCTCAGACCAGGGAAGCTGGTAGCACCCCTCATCCTAGGTCTGAAGGCCTCAGAACCAGAGAAGCTGAGTGTGTAATTCCCAGTCTGAGAATCTAGGGATACTGCTATGAGTTCTGGGGTCCAAAGCTCAGAGAACCTAAAGTTCTGGTGAGAAGGGCGGGAGAAGGAAGCTGTTTCAGTTCTGGAAGAGTGAATGAGAGCAAATCTGGCTTTAGTTAGCCTTTGTGTTCTATCCTGGCCCTCGGTCGGTTGGGTGGTGGGTCCAGGAACCAGCAGTTATTTACAGCCCCACCCCAACGGCTCTGATGGGCTGACAGATCTGAAAGTTATGACTATGACCTGTGCTTACATCTCACCCAGTTCAAAGCTAGACAGATTCCAAGTGAGATAAAACCAGGTGTTGTAAAGCCTGTGCTCTCCCTGCATGGAGGATGGACTGGCACTGCTCGAGCAGTGCAGGCTGAGGCCTGGACTTGACAAAAGTGAGGCGCACAGGTATAAGGTCCAGCAAGTCGGAGTCCAGTAGGGAAAAGGAATAAAGAGGATCCACTCCAGGACAGTCTCCTAAGCACAGGGATGAGCTCACACCCTTAGGGTCCGAACTGCACTCTTGGGGGGGGAGTGAAATCTCATGAATGGTGGTGCTGGTGGTGGTGTGAGTTCTTTAGGTGCTGTTCAAATTCCCTTTAAGGTTCTGAATTTGCCCATGATGTCCAGTGTTTAGGGCAGTGGTGGCGAACCTATGGCACACATGCTGCAGTGGACTGTTTTCACCATTGAAAGCTCTAAAAGGTTCACCATCCCTGGCTGAGGATGTGCATATTTCACCCTGTTCAAGAATTCTTCTGCATGCTGACATTTAACATTTAAGAAGCACCAGTGATAATGACACAACATCGTATGCCACTGACTTGTTTACTCAAAAATGGTTGAAAAGCTTTATTTTCTATCTATGTGTGTGTGTGTGGTGCTGAGACTGAACCCAGGGCCTTGCATGTGCTAGATAAGCACTTTATTACTGAGCTACCCCTAGCTCCTATGTAATGTATATTTTATTAAAAGAAAAGAAAAAGGAAAAAGAAAAAAAGTGAAAGAGCATGTTTTATATTTGTTTTAATATCAAAAAAGAAAGAAGGAAGGAAGGGAGGGAGTGAAGCAGGGAGAGAGAAAAAGAGAAAAAAAGAACATAGAAAGAAAGAAAGAAATAGAGAAAGAACTAAAGAAAAGAAAAGAGGGAAGAAAGGGAAAGGAAGAGGGAGGAAAAAGGAGGAAGAAGCATTGAGTGGGGCTAGAAGATGAAATAAAGGGCAGCTATATGTATGAATGCAGAGTGTTTAAAGAATTCTCTTATTCTCTAAAAGGAGAACGTGTGAACGCCAAAGAGCCCTTGCTGCTCTGCAGGATTTAGTCTATTCTAGCTTCTTTCTTTTTAAACTTTTTACTATGGAAATCTAAAAACATACTTGATAGTGACAACAATCAACAATGAATCACTTTTGAATCCAGCACCCAACTTCAACAATATCTGTTTTTTTCTGTTCTTGTTTATATATCCCTCCAATTTTTTAATCCTCTCAGTCCATCCAGGTCATATCAGAGAAGCTCTGGGAAAGCTCCAGCAGGTGTCCAAGGCAGGGCAGGTGATATCATTTCCCAGGGAGACAAATATAAAGTGACCTGAGATGTGACCAGACTGAACATGGGCAGTCAACGGGCAGTGAAATCTGGTGGGGAAAGTTTGGGGAACAAGTGGGGGCCCGAGGCTGGAAGGTGGGGTGTTTAGCGAAGTGGTAGGAGATAGAGCAAGAGCTTGATAACACACATAAAAGAGGTGGTGTCTGTGGACTCCTTCCTCTTCAGGCCTCTAAAGCCACTTTGCTCCTAGCTCACAGTAAAGCAAAATGTGACACCCAGAACAGCAGCAGCATCGGTTTGCCTGGGAGCTAGTTGAAAATGCAAAGTCCCAGTCTTACTCCAGACATTTTGAATCAAACTTTTAGATAAGGCCCAGCTCTGTGTTTGAGCAAAACCAGCAGGTGCTTCTGATGTACACTGAAGCCTGCAAGTCACCAGTATAAAGCATTTCCAAGTTGGGACACTTCCCCTTTCCCCAGGAGCTAGCAGAATGACAGCCACCTGACCGTCTATTGGTGCATCCTCTTGTGTCGGGTCCCCTAGTTTGGTTCTCTAAGCTCTGGAGAAGCCCTTTTCTCAGTCACAGTGGTGGCCAGGCGGAGAATAGTTATTTATAGGCTAAGAAGCTCAACAAGGGGCAGCATTCATGGAGCTTGCTCAAATACAGCTGCTTCTCTGTCAAGTTTAAAAACAGAATCTTGAAGTAACTCAAAAGAGGTGCTTAGGAGGCACTGGAGCAGCTAGTGCTAGGATGTTACAATGTGTTCTTTGCTGTTTGCTCTCCTCTGTTTGTTCCCATTATTCAAGGACAGAGCCTCCCACCCTGCTTTTCCCACAGAACTAAAGTGTCTTGGGTTCATTAAATTGCTGGGAACCCCTCAGGGCCAGATCTACCACATTTGATCCACACCACCTTCAAATCCCTCACCTGGAACAATCTCTTTCTCCTGGACTTTTCTCTGCTTCCCAAATCTACCTAGAATTATAAATAGTCCTTACATTCTTTGCTGCCTAACAGTAAAGAGCCCAAAAAATGATAGCTATTATCGTTATTATTTTCTATGAAACGGGGAGACAAGAGAGGAAAAGCGTCCTAGGAAGAGGGAACATCAGGCCAGGCTACACTACTTTGTGGGGTGCGGTGCAAAATGAAAAGTGAATCCTGTTTAGAAGTGGGGTCAGGGTCTCAGGAAATCAAACTCTCCTCAGGCTCTTCCCTCGACTTATGTCTGACAGGTGACCCACAGGCGATCTCTGTATGAGGACCTGCTTGGAAATGGAGTAGGTGAGAGGCCACTTGCCATTCACACCAACACCAGACCACTGCAGCCCAGGGCAGGCCTGGGTGCCGCCGTAACTTACAAGACCTCTGACCTTCCCTGCTCAAGCACTTGGCCCTGGCTGGGCCTGGAAGGCAATGAGGGAATGATCCAGGTGACACACTGCAGTGGGTAGCAGCTGTCATAGCAGGGGAAAAGGGATACTGGGTTCCTGGCTTCAGGAGCAGGTGACCAAGAACTCATCTGAGGGAAGCAGTGGGAGGCAAGACCACACACGAGACACCTGACCACATCACCTTTGCATCTCAGTGACATCTCTGGCTTTCCCGACAGAGCAGCTTATGAGTGTGTGACCTGCACAATCACGCACGAGCACGCTCAGAAGGGGCCTGTGGTTGATTTAACACTTCGCTGTTGTCTTCTTGTAATTCTTAACAATTTGAATTTGGAGTTTGGGTTTAGTTAAGTGAAGTCTAGTAGGGCAGTAGCTGCATGTCCATGAACAGAGGAAAAGCGAGGCACTGGTGTGTCTGCCAGGCCTGGCCGCTCCTTCTGCTGACAGCACTCAGGATGTCCCTGGGCACAGGACTCGGTGGGAATTCAGGGAGGCTGAGGAAGAGCGCTTCACTGCAACGAGGTGAACATTGTATGTCTACAGCGAGTAAGTGGGGACGTCGACAGCCATGGGAGCCATTTTCATGCCAACTAGAAATTTCTTCAAATGTAGCAATAATGGATTTTGAGAGACAAAAACAACCAACGAAACTACCAGATCTTTTCTTACTGTACGCCCCCGCACTTGTGCTGAAGAAGAAGACATGGAAGGAAAGAAAACCTTGCATTGCTCAGTTTCCTTTCTTTTCAAACCTCCTTTACTGAGCAAGGCAAAAGCAGAGAGTGTTGGCGCACACATCCAGAAGTGAAAAAAAAGACTTGAATTTGACTTGTGTGGTGTTTCCATGGTTCTGGCATGGAAACACATGTATGTCTACAAGGTATGAAGTACAAAATGTGTGATTCAGATGCTTTCCAAATGTGTACCACCTTTAAAACCAATATTGCATAATATATTATCATTATTACTATTATTAATTTTTTTTGTACCAGGAATCAAACTCAGGACCTTGTGCTTGCTAGGCAGGTGCTTATGCCACTGAGCTTAGTATGGTGTATATGAAGATTAACAGTAAAATTCATGGTAATGTAAGATTGTAGTTATTTTGTATTTAGGATGACACTAAATAGCAAACAACACCATAAACTGAGAAAAAGAGAAAACCTTGCATTGCAACACATTTGACCAAGGAACCCTGCATTTGCATTTTGTCCCAGGACTTGCAAATGATGTAGCTGGCTGCACCTCTCACCTGGGACTCATCTTCATGGTTCCTGTGATTCCTCTCTGCCCTAGGATGTAGAATGGATCAACCTCATTGCTGAAACTTACAGGGCAGCACAAACTGTGGATTGTACGTGAAGGTGACAACTAAGCTGTGTCCTGGAACAAACTGGAGTCAGCAGGCAGTGAAGGGAGACAGCACAGGCATTCCAGGGCGATGAGGAGGGCAAGAAGCAGCACACAGCATGAGTCAAGAATCAGAGACAGCAACAGTGCATGGGAAATGTGTTTTTCCTCAAGTGGAAAAATAGAGAAAGCAGGAGGAAAGCCTCTTGAGGTCCAGGAAGTAACCCGCATTTATCAGGGCTCTGCCACTCCCAGACACTCAGCATGCGTGTGAGTGTGGGGAGAGAGCTCAGTGAGGTGAGGTGCTCCTGCCTCAAGGAAGGATGAATACGTTGGGGACACACACACATTACTGAGTGTTTTCCCACAGGCTTTGTCCGTTGTAGTGATGTGTATTCAGGGTGGAAAGTGGAAGGAAACTCAGGTGGAGGGGATTTGCATCAGAGAGAAAGGCCACAGACGTGAGTAAGGAAAGGTCCAAAGAAGGCTCACTGGAGCCATTTTTTACTACGCTGGGGAGAGACCAAACTTGCTGCAGGGGAGAGTTTGTGTCAGGAAGGAGCTGGGGCAGGGTGGAACAGGGAGAGTGATGAATAACAATTTAGGCAGCTTGCACTCAATCCTGTGGGTGTTGAGGCTTGATCAAAGCCAGAGCGTGGCAAGAGATGTAGGTGCGTAGGATGGTGATACGGACACAGGAAGGTGGCTGAAGCCTACGGCTCCTGAGAGTGGAGGAAGACTGGGGCTTGAGCAATAGTATGAAGGACTTGGGATGATAAGCTAAAGGGACTGAAGTTTATCTTTCAGACTAGTTTGTGGAATTTTTTTTTTTTTTTGCTTGTTTGTTTGGTTTTTGAGACAAGGTCTTGCTACATAGTTCAGCAGGGTTTGAAGTCACTCTGTAGCTCCAACTGGCCTTGAACTCAGGGTGATTCTTCTGCTTCAGCCTCCTGAATGCTAGGGTTATAGGTGTGTGCCACCCTGCTCTGCTCAAAACAATTTTTTTAAACCTTCAATTTCCTCCCTCTTTTGTTTGTTCAGATAATCTCAGCAGAAGTCCAATACATCAAACAGATACAAGCAATCGTCAGTTGTCCCCAGTTTGGAAGCCTTTGCTGGTGGTGATGAGGGTTCAGGGAAATTATAAATTATAAATTCTGATGGCTGGGCCAGGGATATAGCTCAGTGGCACAGTGCCTGCCTGACAAATGCAAGGACCTGAGTTTGATTCCTGGTATCTAAAGTAAGTATCTAAAGTAAGCTCCAATGATGCTGAAAATGTCTGGCCCAGTTTTGTGTGGCCACTGTTACAGATGGTTGCTTTGTCTGTATAGTTCGGGACTATGGAAATACTTCTGGAAGATCTGCATTTGTTCAGATGGTTTTCTCCCACTAATAAAGCACCTGAGACACTCGGTTAGATGATGAAATGGTTTATTTTGGCTCATGGTTTCAGAGGCTCCTGCTCCTAATCAGTTAGCCCCATTGCTTTTGGGTCTGTGGTCAGGGAGCCTGCCGAGGCAGGAGTGTGCTGCAGAGGAAAGCTCCTGGGAAGTAAAGCAAAAGGCCCTCGGAAGGGGCTGGCCAGGGTCCCAGTGTCTCCTTCAAGGGCTCACCCTCATCCTCAGTGACCTAATTTCCTCCCACAATGTCCTACCTCTGAAAGGACCTACCTCACCCAACAGTGCCCTGGGCTGGGCACCAGATTGTAACTCGTAGGCCTCTGGTGGGTGTTCCAGATCCAACTTACAGCACACAGTCTAACAAGCTGAAGCAGTAAAGGAACTCTTCTATCTGGGTTGTCAGGAAGGTTTTGTTTAAAAATTTCCAACACAATTCTTGATAATGCTAGCACTGTTCTTGAACCTGTGTTAAAATAGAGGGTTATGATTGTCAAGAATTGTGACCAGAAGTCAGATGTAGTGGCACATGCCTATAATCCCAGTTCTCAGGAGGATGAGGCGGGAGGATCACCTCAATTATAGCGTGGGCTGCATAGTGAGTTTAAGGCTAGCTTCTACTACATATAGAGACCTTGTCTCAACCAACAAACAACAACAACAATGAAAACAAAACAAAACAAAACAACGCAAAAATAAGCCAAGACTGCTGGTCAGAGACAAAGGATGGTTACATTCTGAGTAATAGCAGTAGGCAGAGTACCACCGTTTTTTGAATTGGTTCCTCAAATCTCAATTTCCACACAGTGATATGAAAGAGCCAGGAAATTGTGCATGTAGTAGGTTACACTATAAGAGGAACCCCAAGCTTAGAGAACTTGACATTTATAATGGACAATATATCTTCCTAGGTTTTATGTTGAAGAAAAATACTCTTTTTATTATATCAAGCCAGGAACAAACTACCCCGTGCTCTGGAGGTAGATATTGTCCCTATTTTCTAAGGCTGTTTGTCATACAGACATCCCGGAGAGGCCAGTCTGGAATAAAAGTGGTAGGATATGCCGAAATGCCAGCGACCTATGAAGAATAGAATTGTCACCTCACATGACAAGACATGAGTCCTTAGTTTTTTGTTTTGTGGGTCCTATAATACATTTGTGACTTTTTAGATCTAAACGGTCAGATTGACAGGTTTTCCCTCAGGATGGCAAAGAAGCAAGGGCAATAAAAGTAAAAAGAAAAAAATGGCCCTCACTGCGGCACGGGAAGGCTACAGTGGAATGCAAATTCACTGCAAGCATTTATTCGGTTTGGCAGGGGGTGGAGTTTGAAGGGGCGGGCAGAGTGACGTTTCCACAACTAACTAGGGGAACCTTGGCGCGCAAGAGTAAAACCGGGACTTCAATTCTCAGGTTTGCAAGAACGCGCGAGTCAGTTTTGAAGGGAGGCCCCGTCCAAGTGCCATGTTGAGCAGGGGCCACCCTGAGCTTGGCAGCGCTTCACACGGGTGGAATCCATTACAAACATTTTATCAGATTGCCACTCTTCAAGGTGTTTCAAAGACCTGACTACTAAGATCTGAAGGTCTACCCTAGAGGGAAGTTCTACTTGTCTGCACATGGCTAGTTCAAGAATCCCTTGCCCAGGTTTTTATGCTACTTTGATTCTTTTTTTTTTTTTTTTTTTGCGGTACTGGGGATCGAACTCACGACCTTGCACTTGCCAGGCAGGCGCTTATGCCAGTGAGCTAAATCCCCAGTCCACCTTTTTTTTTTTTTTTTTTTGGTACTGGGGATTGAACTCATGACTGCGTGTTTGCAAAGCAGGCGCTTAAGCCACTGAGCTAAATCCCCAGCCCATGCTACTTTGATTCTTACATCAAATTTCTCACATGCCTTACAACTTGAAGTGTTGCAGAACTGGACCAACTCTATTTACCTAGATCAAATGATGAGCTCATAATTAAAAAATGTTGAGAAACTGTCCTAAAAGATTTTATCAAGTTCAAGAAAAATAAAATGCAATAGGATTTTGCAGAAAGGAGTAGCAAAACAGAACAACCAATATGCCTCAGTGAAAGGCATTTGGTAACAGTAAACTTACATATTCTGAGATCCTTTTAGGACACCAGTCTTGTCGTTTCGTAATCTCACCAGAGGGAAGTGTCACACTCTGGTACCTTTAGAGGAGGATGAGTTACCATAGTTCTGCTGACAGAATTAAGAACCATAGTTCCTTCAAGCCAGACCTCTAAACAAGGATGTACCTCACTTGGCCCTTCCTGAGGCTAGAAGCAGTGGGTGGAGGCTGCATCATGCAGCAGTGGCCCAACCATGTCTGTTGAGTGAAACTAACTTTGTATCCATTTCAATAATTGTATTACATATCAGAACTCAAGGCACTGTGAGGTGGCTTGGAGAAAAACTCCACTCTTCATGGTGAACCCATGTTGGATGGGACAGACAAGTACAAACAAATCCTGTTTTGAATAGTATAAATGTCATATGTACAAAGAGATCTTGGCAGAGCCTTAGTAAATAAAGCTATTGGTGTCTCAGTTCTTCTTGAGGCCTGCTGGTCATCCAAATTTGGAACACACTGGAACTCAGACAAATTGAAGAAATAATAAATAGATCTCGCATGGCCTTATATTTCCTTGTATCCTCATTTTTGTTCCTAACCTATCCTTGAAATGTTATATAGTAACATTGTTATGCCTTAAAACAACAAAAAAGCTTTAAATCAATGTGTGAACAGATCTCATATTAGAGGTAAAGAGGTAGAAGATAAAGCTCACATGTGGGAGACTTGAGTCTCTGGACTCAGACCCTGGGAGAAAAAAGCATCATGCCTAGCACTGCACAGTTACCGAGATGCTCAAAGATCTGCTGGAAGGAGAGAGATTTAGCATCACTGTTGTAGATCCAAAAACAGAGGTGAAGACTTGCTTCCAGCTGATTCAGAAAACTGGTATATATTGTAGTCCACAGTATTTGAGAGATTGCGACATTTCATGCCCCTTAGAAACAATAGCTTCTTTGTCTGGGCTCCCTTAGTCAGGGAGTTCGTCCATTCTCATGGGTCTAAATATAGTCTTAGGCTGACAACTCGCAAATTTTATCTCTAGCCACATTTCTAATATGAACTGAAACTCATATAAATGGTTATCTACTTGTCATCTACACTTGAATTATGCAAGCATTTTAACTTAGCTTGTACAAAATGGAACTCTGGATCTAATCTTGAAATCCATTCTTTCTCCTATTTCCCTGTCTCAATAAGTGGTTCTACCCCTTTGCTTAAACCAGAGATGTGGAGTCATTCCTCACTACTCACATGCAATCCACCAGCAAGTGGTGTTAGTTCTATCTCCGTAACATGACTTAACTCCATCCACTCTTTTCCCTCTCTGTAGCCTGCATGCTGCTTGGCTGGCATCTGCCACATTTTCCTGCTTAGAACATGTTTCATACTTCGTAGTACATGCTTATGTATTATGTGACTTTTTACTTTTGAATGCCTGTCTCCTCCCTAGACTATAAGCTCTATTCAAAATAAGGATCATACCTGATATATATCTGTAGCTCTGGGCTTGGTGCAGGACTTAGGATTTATCTTAGTTACTTTTCTCATTGCCGGGACAAAATACCTGACTCCCACAAGTTAGAGGAGGAAGGTTTATTTTTAGCTCATAGTTTGTAGAAGTTTCAGCCCATAGCAAGCTGGCTCTAAGGCACAGTGGAATGGTGAGGGGTATTGCAGAGGAGAAACAATCCATGGCAAGGAAGGCAACAAGGCAGTGCACAACAAAGCAGCTGAAGTGAAGCAAGCCTCCCTTTACCTTTTATTCCATCCAGGCTTCAAGCCTTTTGGGTGGTGCCACCTACACCCATGGTGGACTTTTCCATTATTCACACCCAGAACTATGCTAAACCAATCAGTGGACTAATTTAGTACCACATACCCTTAATTTCAGCATCACACACTCCAATCAATAATGGAAAACCTTTCAGAATTTTCAGTGATACAAAAAACCCACAGTGGTGTATGTGTCATAGGTTCAGTCTACTATCCTAAATCCAGCCAACTCTAAAAAATCCCACCTGCTGTGTGTGGTAGTGCACCCCTGTAATCGTAGCACTTGGGAAGTTGACGCAGGAGGGTCACCATGAGTTTGAGGCCATCCTGGGCTACCTAAGTGAGTTCAAGGCCAGTGTTATGGATTGAGAGCTGTTGGTCAACTTAACGCCAGCTGGATTACATCAGTGTGGAGATGTTTCACCTGAGGAAGATGTTTCCTGAGTGGAGATGTTTCACCTGAGGAAGGTTGCCAGCATAAATGGAGATGTGGAGAAGGAGAAAGAAGAGCATTGTTATTTGAGTGGGTAAGATGGATGCTGTTTTTTTTGTCAGATCGTGGAACAGAACTGTTAACAGACTCACTGTTTGAATGTCTACTTTACATGTTTTAACTTTATAATTTGAACAACTATTTCCAAGAAGTCAGTATGTAATTTGTCAAGTAATAATCTCTTAGGTTTTTTTGTTGCTGTTCTTTTCCTTTTTTCCTTGGAATTCTGTATTGTTGCTGCCCTTTATTCTGTTTTGTTTTGTTTTCTTTCTTCTCTTTAAATGAAATTTAAAAAACTTTTAAAAAAAGAGCATTGAGGGCATTGAGGCATTAATATGTTGAGGCATTGTGAGGTCTCCTACGAGTTGCTGTTTGAGCCGTTAGGTTCTCCTGGAGAAGCTCTGGTCCTCACACCAAGCATTGCTTCCTGGCTCCGGAGGGGAAGACGTGTGCTGCTTGGTCTCCAGGATGAACTCGTTACGCTGGCTTCCTGGCATGTACTCGACTATGCTTGTCGTTGGAGGAGCTCGGGGCCTCCGTGTCACTGAGGATGGCTGTGGTGCTTTTCAAGACAGCCCTGGTCTTTGTTGTGAGTGTGACTTCTCGGCTTCAGCGTAGAACCCTCAACCTACCAGCACAGCTCCTTCACGCTGGCATAGACTTTCTAATTTCCACCGCTGACCTTTGGGCCTTCCCGGCATGGATCTGTAAAAGAAACTGGCATGAGTCCTTCTTGTGGGCTCTAGACCTCCAGTTGGACTCATGGGAGGCATTGTCATGAGCTCTGGGTCTTTATCTGGACTCATGAGGGACATTGCTGTGGGATTTAGGCCTTTGGCTAAATAGTCTATGTCTCTGGTGTTGTGAATAGATTTCCTGCATTTTCTATGTTAACATTGGGTGACCATCATAAAAATAATAGTATAAACTCCATGTCCTGATTCTAATTGTTCTCTGTACAACCCCTGACTACAACAGCCAGTCTGCACTACATAGCAAGACTGCCAACAAACAAGCAAGCAAACAAACAAACAAACAAAAAAACCAAAAAACCTATGACCAAAACAAGTACCACCTATGAGTGCATGAAGCTTTGGGAGAACAGTAGATGGTAGCCATAACATTCCTTCCTGGTCCCCAAAAGACACATGTGCATGCATCCCTTTATGCAAAAGGTATTTAGTGCATCTCTAAGAGACGCTGAAGTCCTTACAGTTCCAGCACTGCTGAAAGTCCAAGTATTCTCTGAGATTTAAGGCAAGCTCTTATCTGTGAGCCCTTATACAAATGAAAAGAAATTTAAACACTTCCAACACACAGTGACACAAGATAAGATACAAATGGGGGAATGGAAAGGAATGGGATCCAATTCCAAAATCTAGTAGAGTAAATATTAAGTCCCATAGCTCCATGTGCAGGATCCTGGATAATCTGTGGCAAGAGGTAAACTCCAAAAGGCTTGGGTGGTTCCACTCCTACACCACTGCCAGTAGTTCTAGTTCCCATAGCTTCTCTCTTACGCCAGTTCTGCTCACTCCTTGGAATTTTCCTCAGATAATCCACATTCCTGGCTTCTCCAGTCTTCTGGGGTCTCCATTACACCTTTGGCTTCACACTTCACACACTGCCTTCTCAGGGGCACACTGCCTGGCTTCCCAGGCCTTCTTCTGAAATATGGGTGGAAGCCTCTCTGGCCCTACAACCCTTGCATTCTGTATGTGCCTAAAACCAGCACCATGTAGATGACACCAAGGTCTGCTGCCTGCTGCAGCAGTAGCCCAGGCGTCTTTCTCTTTTGATGATAGGGGTTGAGTATCTAGATTGCTGAGCTCTGTAAGCCACACCTAGAGGAACAACTTCAATAGGCTGCTGCCATTCCGGAAACTGGTCCTTTGGTGCTCTCTTCTCAAAGTAATCTTTTACTTTTGCAATTCTGAGGCTGCAATGGGTGGAATCCTGCTAGTTCTCAGCCCATTTTTCCTATTGTCTTTTTCTAAAATACTTGGCATTTTGTTGCTAATTTCTTCACCAGTCAAAGTCTCTTCTATTCCTTCACTACAGCTTTACTGGAGCTTCATTTCTGGCCAACCTTGAAATTTTTTTTTTTATTTTAAAGAGAATAAAACAAAAGAGGGCAGAACAAAGCATATAAGAACAGAACAATATAAGCAACACAGTACCTTGAAATATTTTAAACCATTCTTCTGGGCTGTTTACTCTTGATTCTGAAGGTACAGCCAGCCAAAAGCCCCAAATAGTAGTCATGCCATTGCCTCAACATTAGATGGCCTTGAAATTTCTTCCGCCAGATTAATTATTCTGCTGCCCTTAATCTCCATTTTTAGGCAAAGTTTCTGGACAAAAAGCAAAATCCAGACAAATTTTCTGCCAAAGCATAATATACATGGTCTAGACTCCAGTTTAGTCTTTGTTCTTAACTGAAACCTCTGAGCCTGGTCTTTACCATATGCATTTCTTTTAGTTTTCTAGTCTACTCTGAGCTCTCACCAGAATCTCACATTAAGTTCAGTTTACAACATGCCAAGACTGCTTCTTCAGGGATCATATCCACACCTTTCCACATTCTTCCCCTAAACCAGCTCCAAAGACTCCTGAGTCACATGACCAGATAATGTCATAGCAGCAATCCTACTCTCAGTACCAAATCTGTTTTTGATAAATCCGTTCAGCAACACCCAGAACTATGTTAAACCAATCAGTGGATTAATTTAGTACCACACACCCTTAATCCTAGAATCACATACCCTAAATCTAGCCCACTCTGAAAAGCCCCATCACAAGTGCATGAGGTTTTGGGAGTGTGTTATTCACTTTTTTCTTTGCTGAGACAAAATACCCAACATCCAAAGTTAAAGGAGGAAAAGTTTATTTTAGCTTACAGTTTGTAGAGGTTTCAGTCCATAATTGGCTGGCTCCAAGACAGGGTGGCATGACAGAGGGGCACCAAAGAGGGAAAACAATTCATGGCATGGAAGGCAGGAAATAGCAAAAGCAGCAAGCAGTGAGTGACAAGTGATTCCAGTAGCCCTCCTTCTATCTTTTATATCTTATCCCTTAATCCTAGCATCCCACCGTGAATCAATCCCAGCATGACATCCTTGACCCCAGCATCACACACTTTAGACCAGCCCCCTCCAAAAAGCCCCACCTATGATCACATGCAGTTTTGTGAGGGGACATCTAGATACAGGCCATAACAGCATTGTAGGTATTCATTATATTCTTGCTGAATGACTGAATGAAGGACTCCAGTGCAGGGTGATAGGGTCATATGGGGCTGGTTAGGGATGAATCAAGCAGTAGCTGGACACCAATCCTGATAGCACTCTAGGCTTATTTGTGATATGTTGGTGCTGCTCTAAGAGATTCCTGTGTCAAAGCCCTTAGAACTGCTCGTGTGCTGATCAAGGGTTTTGGCTGTTGGTGTTAAAATGGGGATAGCAGTATAAACAAATTTTTTTATGGAAAATGAGATATTATAGTAGCCTTTGATCATGCTCTGTTATTTGGTTCAGAATGCCCTGTAATTCTTTCATTCTTTTGAATGGTTTTATACTATTTTGTTATGTTTGATATTATTGTATTTGAAACTATGCTCAACTGTAGCAGAGAAAGAGATCTTGTGATAGCTACTGTTAATGTCCGGTTGTTTTATTGTAATGTAAAGTGCTGTGTTGCTTATGTTGTTCTGTTCTGATCTGCTTTGTTCTTCCCTCTTTTGTTTTATTTTCTTTAAAATAAATAAAAATAAAAATAAAAATAATAAATGAGGACAGCAAGGTACGGAGGTGCAGTCCTGTAACCCAGGGAGCCTGAGGCAGGAAGCTCACTGGAAGTTTCAAGGCCAGTTTTGGCTACACAAGGCCAACTTCAAGGCTAGTCTGTACTACATTGCAAGACCCTGTCTCAAAAATAACTAACTAAATAGACAAATACATAAAGTGGAGGTCAACATTAACACATCACAATTGTTTGGAATGTGAACTTAATCTGCATATGACTTGCTGGAAGCCCTATCTTTTGATGTGACCATCAGAATACAAAGACAAATGAGTATTTGCTGCCTTTTTCTTTGAGTATACTCCTCCTCCATAATCTGATTTTCTTTGGCTTTTCAAATTTCTAGGTTCTCTCTTATGTCTGCCTATCTATCTGTCTATTAATCATCTCTCTATCTCTCTATCATCTCTCTATTGATCGTCTCTCTACCTATCTAACTTTCTTGCTTCCTCACACCCAGAAAGCTGCCCTTTCTTTTTGGCCTTTGTGTTCCAGAAGGGTTTGGAACATTCTGGCCCTTGGCCGTGGGGCATGACTGCTGGACCAACCAGACCCTGTGCTCAACTCTGGACCTGGAGAGGCCCCACTGCTTGCTTGACTTGCTGCCCAGCATGGGCCCCCGTCCCTGACCCTGCCACCTCTGTGATGTAACACCCACTCTCTGACAATCCACGTAGCTCTTTCTCAAGAGCAAGCGAGAGCCACTTCCTATGCCCCTGTGGTTTGAGGAAACAGGTATTTCTTCATCATGAAGTGCTTAGAGAAACATTCTTCTGACTAAGACAGTTCTCTGTCTCCGTGGCCTCTTTCTAGTTCCCTTTTCAACTTCCCTTTTTTAGGGGGAGGAGGTTATGTACACGTTACACAGAAATTAAAACTTTAAGTCAGTGAACACTGCAGTTACTGCTGAAAAAACTACTGGTAGCATTTTACCTGTATGTGTATATATATATATCAGTTTCAAATTTGGTTATATCACACCATGGTGTGCACACCCTAAAATCCAATGGCTACAAAAGATGACCACGCAGTCTCCCTTCTGTGTCTACCTTCCCCGCTCAGTAAGTGTCTTGCATCTCCTTCCAGAGACATTGAGTGCAAACACACAGGCAGACAGCTTCACTGTCCTTCTCCTCCCAGTTTTGCATCTTGGTCTGTTCTATAAGCAATATGTTCTGTATTAAGAATCCAAAAACTTAGTAACTTTTTATAGGTGAGTAGTATTTGGATGAATCATTTATACTGAGAAAATGAAATATGTAATTTCACACATATTCAAGTATATGTGTGAATGAATTCTTAGATAAGGGGTGTTTCACCTTGGTAGAGACTGTCAAATTGCCCTCTAGAGTGATTTACAAGAGTGATATTTTGTCACGTATGGTGGTGCACACTTTTAATCAGAGAACTCAGGAGGCTGAGGTAGGCACTGCTATGAATTCAAAACCAGCCTGGACTGCATAGTGAGTCTAAGGCTAGCCAGAACTACAGAAAAAGATGTTATTTCAAAAAAGAACAAAAGAGAGAGCTGGGCAGGGTAATGCACACCTGTAACCCCAGAACTCAGGAGGCTGAGGCAGGGGGATCTTTGCAAATTTGAGACCAACCTGGACTACAAAGTAAGCTCAAGGCCTGCCTGAACTGCATGGTGAGACCCTATTACAACCCTCTCCCCTACAAAAGATTCTCTGTCAAAAACAAAACAAAACAAAACAAAACAAAACCACAAAGAGCCAGGTATGGTAGCACACACCTATGAGTTCAAGGCCATTCTGAACTGCACAGAGAAACCCTGTCTCAAAAAAGACAAAAAATAAAACAAAAACTAAAAGAGAAACCTTTATTGGTAGTTTACAAATGTTTTATCTCTGAACTGAAAAATGCATTGTCATTATAACTTTAATTTGCACTTTATTTAATCTCAACCACATATTTGCATGTTTAGAGAATTTGTTTTTTTCTCTATAAACACTTCATATTTTTGCCCATTTTCCTAAATATGAAGATCATCTTTTTCTTAGTGATGTGTGCAAGTTATTTATATTTTAAGAAAGTTTGTTCATGTCTTGAAGAATTAAAAAATTTTAATGTAGCTAAATTTGCCTTTAAAAAAAGACATTTAGGTTTGTTTATAGTGTTTAAGAAGACTTTAATCAGAGATTATTATGAAAGTTCTCTCATTTTTTTCCCCTAATGATTGAATTTTTTAATATATAAACTTTTGTTCTTTCTGGAATTTATTTTGTTCTAAGCAGTAAGGTAAGAATCCAAATTCAAACTGGGCATGGTGATGCATGCCTGTGATCCCAGCGCTTCGGAGGCTGAGGCAGGAGGATTATTGTGAGTTTGAGACCAGCCTGGGCTACAAAGTAAGCTCAGGGCCAGCCTGAACTGCATAGTGAGAAACTTGTTTCAAAAAGGCAAAAAAAAAAAAAAAAAAAAAAGAATCCAAGTTCATTTTTCTTCCCACATGGTCATTTTGATGTTCTATCACTTAATGGTTAATACATCTTTCCCCCATTGATTCGAAAACCCAAAACTCCTAAACCTCTACAAGTCCCTGGGTCTATTTCTGAGTCTTTTCTTCTATCTGCTGGGTCTGCTTTAATCATGTCTGGCTTCACGTGTTAAATTCTTTTACTTTTACTTTTATTTCAAAGGGGTCAAACAGTTTTTAGGACTAGTGTGAGGGGCAGCGTTGGAGTCTAGCAAAGCTACCCAGCCCATGTAGAGACAGAGTCTCTACCTCTGGCCAACATAATTCTTTATTCATCCCAGGGCCAACTACTCCAAAGCAGGTGCTGACGCTTGCGCACTGGGCTGGAGATGTCTGGATACCACACATCGTGCTTCCATTTAAGCCTCACAAAGACCATATGAGGTAGTGTGTTCTTCGGGTTATTTTGGTTGCAAGAAACAGATTCAGAGGCCCTTTCAAATAATAAGGTTATTGTGTATATATTTGTATGTGAATCTCAGCCACCTCATCAGGAGAAACCACACAACAAGACCTCACAGGAAGGCTTCTTCTGTTTATTTAATTGCACATCATTTATGTAACTTACAAACACAAGCATACAAAACTCATTTTGTGAGTTTGATTGTGTGTATATTTAAGGACCTGTTTGACATAGTTGAATGCTGGCCAATGAAAAGTCCTGGGAAGGAAAAAGGGTAGAAATATTGAAATTGAAGTGAGAAAAGAAGTAAATTAGAAATAACTGTAAAAGAATCTTACGCTGAGCAATGAGAGTGTGTTATATACTTATAATATGATGTGATTTAAAATTAAAAGTAAAAAAAATTACAAATCAAAATGTAAAACCTCAGATGTTGGAAACTTGGAATGAGAAATAAGAAATCAGATGGAGTTGACTATATCATACGTGATGATATGAACAGCTGTTTTGAAGAAAACATTATGACAGCTATTGCTGATTTAATATTATCCTTCTTAGAAGTCCTACCATGCTTTTTTTTTGTTCTATTACCATTGGTTCTATCTACCACATTGTCTCTCATTGGAATTTGAGTATGTGTGATAGTTCAAACAAATTTTTTTCTTTTTTATCAAAAATGAGATATTATAATACCCATTGATCATTTTCTGTTATTCGGTTCAGAAAGCCCTGGAATTCTTTCACTATATGCATGGCTTTATACTATTGTGTTATGTTTGATATTATTGTAATTGAAACTATGCTCAACTATAGCAGAGT
>PVJX010000637.1:92806-102987 GCA_004027295.1 Dolichotis patagonum | reverse complement strand
GCTACATAGAGTCCCTGTCTAAAAACAAACAAACAAACAAACAAACAAACAACTTCTAAAATGTGAATGAATTAAAACTGGGCATGGTGGCATGTGCCCATAATCCTAGCACTTGGGAGGATGAGGCAGGAGGATCGTTGCAAATTGTAGACCAGCCTGGGCTACAAAGTGAGCTCAAGACCAGCCTGAGCAGCATAGGGAGACCCTGTCTCAAAAAGACAAAAAAAAAAAAAAAAAAAAAAAAAAAAAAAAAAAAAAAGTGAACTAGCTTCCTTCATGATTTGCAGAAGCTTTCTGAGTAGTCTTATTTACTTTTTCTTATGAATGTTCGAATAAGCATTTTTAAAAAGTTCATTATTTTAGATGTAGTGTGTTTAAAATTCACAGAATAATCTAACAGAAAGTGAAATTCATATAAAATTATTAGGTCTCCCTACTTATTCCAGTCTTCTAAGTTCCTTGTACAGTTTAAGTGCCTCAGATTTTGAGTTTCCTTTCACTATTCTAATGGAAGAAAAGATGTCACTAACATCTGTTGTTCATTTGGCATGGGTGTTATTTAAAACTCTCCAGGAGATCTGGACCTAATAGGTGTACCAGGGACAGGGGCGAGGGGTTCTCTAGGGTCCACTGGTTGGAATCTGGAAAGGAATATTGTTGTCATTGAATTGTTTAGAATTGTCAGCAACTTAATAATAAAAAAGAGCATTCAGTTTTATTATTGCTTACAATTTCTTTGTGGTATGGTGCCTTCCCTGACCACAGGCAGGGCTGCCCCCGTGCCTTGGTGTGCCCTATTCCAAAAAACATGCAAGGCTTCGAATGGCTTGGAGTCTTCCAGCTCTCCCTGCCCCACACATTCAATCACTTACTCATGTCCTGTTCAGGCAAATGCTTACATGTTTCGAAGTCCTTGTGATATAGGAGAATGAAACTCCTGACCTACTATGTCCGAGTTCGTGTTCTCTAAAATCGAAGAATGAATTTTAGGAACAACAGAAGTGGAGTAGGAATTTATTGAGAGAAAGCTCCTATCTGGAGAGAGACAGAAGGGGGTCCCGAGCGGGTTGCCCCGGACTCTGTCTTTTCTAGGGACTTTTATAGGGCAAAATCATGAGACTAGAAGGCTCAAAGGTGGGGAAAATGGGAATTTGCAAAGTGGGCATAAGATGATCCAGATTTAATCCCTAAGGATTATACTTAAGGGTGTGCTTGCATTTGTCTTGAGATCTGGCCCGCAGCAAGAGGTGTGGGTCTCCTCGAAGGTCATCAGACTTCTGGTCCTCTGTGCCAGCTTCTTCGAGGGCCTAGCCCTGTCTGACTGCCTATAATATTTCTGACTAACTCAGTTGCCTGCTACACGTGCACTGCTTCTCTGTCTTTCTGTTGTGAGTTTAACAGAGGCCTCCAAACAGCATCTTTCCTCAGGACTCTGGGGAAGCCCTACCAGTCTGCATCCAGCTCCTGTGCTGTGTCTTCGGATGCTGGTGGGATTCTATTGCCCTCTCCTTTCCTCTGAGCCCTGTCCACCTACCCACGTGCCCTCCTGCCATACCCTCTGGAATCACCTCTGAGACCAGAGTCCTGTACTTCCACTTGGAACAAACCAGTCTTTCCCACATCCTGAGAGCACTTCTTGTCACATTGGCTGTTTTTTTGTTTTAGTCCCTGAGTTCTTATTTGGGGTATGAATGATACGTTTAGAAAACTAGTATTCAGGTTCTGCCAGGTAACAGGCTTTGTGCTTTCGATTTCATGATCTCTAAAGATGGGGGAAACTGGAGTTCAGAAAAACCCAAGATAATGCAGGATTCCCATGCCAGCCTCTCATGCCCTCATGTCCTTCTCATTGCCCTGTGCCCATCAGGAGGAGAGGGTCAGACATGTCACCCTCGAGTTAGGGATGGCCTTGGAGAGGGCCTCTGATGATGTATCCCAGAGGCTGTGCCCACATCTCCCTGACATTGAATGCGCTGATGTACAGGTACCGGGCTACGACCTTGCCTGTGCAGGGGGTTACTCACCAAGCTCTAGGTCAGTTCATTCACAGTCAGTTTTTGTGACCTCAATTTGCCTATGAACTACTTCTCCCCAATTTAACCGATAGGGTAAAGTTACCCTACTTTTTCAATGGTTTTGATGTGTCTTGGACTTTAGGAAGCCAGTTTGTCAAAGGGTTCTACTCTTGAGAGATGATTCCAGAGAGGAATGGCAGGAGCGAGCCTGGGGAGGTAGACCAGGGCTCAGCTGGAAGGAAGGATGTTAACAGATTTCCATCAGTGCCAGAAGACACAGTGCGTGGGGCTTGAAACAAGTGGAGAGCAGATTAGTGGGAACTCACTCCAGAGTCCTGAGAAAGGTGCTGGAGGCCCTTATCAGACTCAGAGAAAAAAGAGAGAAAATCAGAAAGAAATGAGAAAAATATAAGAGGTAGCATGATTGAGTATTTTAAACTTTGCCCTGTAGCACGTTCAGTAGTTGTTGTGTTACAAGCAGCTGAGCTAGTTAGAAATATTATAGGCAGTCAGATAGGGCTAGGCCCTCAAGGAAGCCAGCACAGAGGACCAAATTTCTGGTGACCTTGGAGGAGACACACACCTCTTGCTATGGGCCAGATCTCCAGACAGAAGGCAGAACAAACACTCTTAAGTGTAAACATTAGGGATTAGGTATGGATCACCTTGAAAAACGAGGAGTCACCATCCCAATCCCCTATGAGCAGAGTCACTGATCCCTAAGAATGCTCCTTTGCTATGTGATTGACTTCTCTATTTGTCTTTAATTTGATCAGTTCTACTGGAAGCATATCTCTGTCCCACCTCAAGCCTGTCTGCCTTGTGAGTTCTCAGTTTTCCCCACTTTAGATTCACCTCACCTCATGGTTTTATTCTACAAAAATCCCTAGAAAAGACAGAATCTTTGGCACCCCACTCGGGACTCCTGTCTCTCTCTCAGACAGAACCTTTCTCTCAATAAATATTTCTGCCCTTAACCTCTGTTGTTCCTAAAATTCATTCTTTGATTTTAGAGAACACAAACTCGTACCAGACATATAGTAGGTCTGGAATTTCATTCCCCTATAACAGTTGGGTGTGTGGACATTTGTGAAGTTTGGTATCGGGTCCTGACCTAGATCCTTAATCTCCCAAATGAGTGTACGGCGAAGGCTTAAATAAAATGAGACAAATGGTATGATTTTAGGGCTCCAGGAGGGTCAGAACCCTTTAGCTGAGTTCGAGACTCTGAGGGCTAGGACAAAGACTTCTCTGGACCATCCATTTTTATTAGGCCCAACAACAAAGGGCAGGGCAATTGAGGAAAGCACAGGCAATGAGCAGTTCGTTGGGAGTCACTTCAAGGATGTCTCCAAGTAATGAATAATGTCATTTTAGGAGAACCAGCTTATCATGAAGACATGGTAGAAGTGAGACTGTAGGAATAATTTCTGTAGCTGCAGTCTGTATCTACTTAATTGATGTTTGAGCCAGGTGTCCACAGCTGCGGTCTTATCTTGCCCTTTGAGATATCTCTGGCCTCGTAGACCACTACAGGCCTCAGCAGGACCAGTGATTCATAGAGGTTCACTTACTAGGAATCAGCTCCCGTTGCCAGGCAAGGGGCCGAGGCCTAGGCCAGACTCACAGATAAACATAGAAAGCCAATTAGTTAATTTTAATCCTGCTCAGAGCCTCTTCATTGTGGTCTCCAACAGTTTGGGGATTTCCCATCTTTCCAATGTCTTTTTTCTGTTTTGGGACTTCTCCACATTAGGTCTCATGAGTCCCTGGACCACTTTCTCAGCTTCCCTTGCGGTGAGGTATGGGCACATGAACTCAAGCACTGTTAGCCAGCTGCACAGTAGCAAGTTGAACGTAAATATCATAAAGATGGGCTACTCTGCAGAGCTCTTTCAGGCAGTGATGCCAAGAGACAGACATCCTGCTGTCCAGGGCAGCTGTGATACAACTTGGCTGTAGTATTCTCTGCCCAGGAACAGGAGTGCGGGCAGAAATACTAGCCTGGTGGCTATAGCAATACCATTCCCACCAGCAAGTTTCATGGTATAGACCTCCGGTGTCACTCTCAGTGGACTAAGTGTCTATGCCTCACTCTCTGGCCCTTCTGAAAGTCAGCATGGCTCTTAAAATTCTTCAACAAGCTCCTTCCTTCCCTTCCTCTTTTTTTTATCTTTTTGAGACAGGGTGTTTTTCAGGTTGACCTCGACCTCACAGTGATCCTCCTGACTCAGCAGGGTGCTGGAATTATAGGTGTGCACCCCAAAGCCAGCAACACTCCTTTTTGATTGAACTACCGTGGGTGGGTTCTGTTTGCAATTCTGACAGATAACTTGAAGTTGTAAATCACTGTAGTTTTCAGTACTGGGGATTGAGCCCAGGGATTTTTTTTTTTTTTTTTTTTTGTACCGGGGATTGAACTCATTACCTCACGCTTGCCAGGCAGGCGCTTAAACCACGGAGCTAAATCCCCAGCATCATTGTAGTTTTCATTTCTCTATTTTAAATGCTTTCCAGGGCTCCAGATGTAGCTCAAGTGTAGAGAACCTGCCTAACATGCCAGAGACCCTGAATTCAATTCTGTGCTAAAAACAAACAAACAAATAAACTCTTAAATGCCTTTCCTTCCCAGTTTTTCAAATGTATACATTATAACTGTGTAACTGAACTATGAAATACAAGAGATTATTCACACAATTAGGGCACAATATTAGAGATAATAAGATTCAAGGAGTCGTATTTACATTCAAGCCATGTCCACACTGTTTTAAACTTCTCAGCATAATCTCATCACTCTGAATGTGCTGCAAACCTGGTGAATCTTAATTTAAAAAAGAAAAATATTTGGTAGACATAAGTCTTCTGGCGAAGTGGTGTCTTCCCGGGACAGTTCTTTGATGTCCATTGGCCAGGCTCAGGTCAGTCCTGTGTGGGGCTAGTGCCAGCACCTGCCTGGATTGCGGCTAGAAAGCTGGCCCTCTGTCTACCAGACCTCCCCTGGCTGACACTGGCCTGAGGCTGTGACTCTTCCTCTCTCAAAACCCCACCACATATACAGACACAGGGGTATTTGGCTTTCAATGATGGACTTCTATTTTGTATTACTTGTTTTATGCATCAGCTTTATATTTCTGACTAAACAGCTAATCCCAACAGTACGGGAATCATATCTTACATTTCCTTTCGTATTTCTCATAGCACTGAAAAGTCCTGAACATTGTAAGGATTTAATAAATATTTGCTGATTGATTTCTTTTTTCGGAGCAGTGGAGTGTAAATCACAGGACTCTGCCACTGCTCCTCAATATCTGTGGGTGTCTCTGTGTGGAGGTGCAGTATGAGCATCGTAGATACCCTCGAGGCATGGAGTGTGGAGTCAGACAAGCCAAAGATGCACATCTCCCCCTGGGTGGGTAGCTTCCCCTAGTTTGTCATGTAGAAATTGGGGGCATGTAACAATACCCACTCTAAACATCTCCCAGGATTATTGGGAGCTTTGTAAAATATAACATGTACTCAAAACATTGGTGATTATTATCTAATCCACACGGAATGGGACAGATAGGGCATTAACATTAGTATGTGGAAAGGGAACCGTTGTTGACTCCACTGATTTTGGCCCCACCTGCCAGGGACAGTGCACTGATCTGTTATCTTTCTCAGCTTTCTAGGTAGCAGGTTTACGTAATCTTCCTCTTCATCCCCTACCTCTAGGCCAAAGCCACCAATTCTTCCTCAAACTTCATAACACGTAAACTCAGAATCCAGCTCCCTGCCCCACTCTCCACTTGGTTTAGGTCCTTATCTTGTAGTTTCTGTCTCTTCTTACCTCACATGGAGTACAGTTATGGTTTTAGAAAAGCAAGTCAGATCACGTCACTCTCCACTTTAAGCTCCTTTATTGGATCCATGGTGTATCTATATGTAAAGAGGAAAGCCCAGTTATGAGGATTTTGTAATCAGGAGAGAGGCATTGGATGTATGACCTGGGCTAGAGACGTAGAAAGATTTGAGAAATACACAAAACTTACAAAACCAACCTCTTTATGTTTGTGTGTATTATTATATGCAATGTGAATAATAGATAATTATATAAATATGAATAATTGAATAATTGTATAATTTCTTCTATTAACTTATGCAATAAGTATCTTCCACACATCTATCATTCTAGGCACTGAAGATATGAGAGACCATAACCACTTGTAGCTTGGTCTTTGGAGGAGAGACTGAATAGGCATATAGATAATAAACAGGAAGTCAGCAGGGCCAAGTGATAGGGAATGAGGTAGGAACTTAACTGAGAGAAACTGGTGAGGGGAAACTCCTCTAAGGAGGTGATATCGGAGCTGAATCTCAGTGAAGGAGAGGAGAAAACAGGATCCAGGTCTGGAGAATATTCCACATTGAAAAAACAAGTAAGAGCAAAAATGCTTAAGACAGAAATTGTTTGGCATATTTTGAGAAAAGCAAGCACATCTGAGTGCCTCACAGGCACTCCAGAGTGTGGAGTGTGGAGAGAGGACGTCAGGTCGTGGGCACTGGGGCAAGTCTTATAGGACAGGGTGGAGAGGGAGGCAGGGACCTTAAAGCCTTTGCAGTCATTATCAGGAGCTCTCATTTTACTATAAGGCAGGAAACCATTGGCCTTGAGCCAGGGGAATACGTCACAGTTTGCATTTTATTTATTTATTTACTTGTCTTCTTGAGACAGGGTCTCCCTATGCAGTTCAGGCTGGCCTTGAGCTCACTTTGTAGACCAGGCTGGTCTCGAATTTGCAAAAATCCTCCTGCCTCAGCCTCCCGAGTGCTGGGATTATAGACGTACACCTGCCTGGCTCAATTTGTATTTTAAAGGAGTCATTTTGGCTCCTTAGTGAAAAAGAGAGTACAGGGGTCAGGCTGGAGGTGGGCAAGAACTGAAGCAGGATGATGGGGCATTGACTCTCCTGGGCTCCTTGGTGATGTGGATAGGAAGTGTCAGAGTGTGGAGAGAGGACGTCAGGTCGTGGGCCTAATAGGCCATACAGACTGCTTGCTGCCACACTGATGGATGTGCAAGTGAGAGGCAGCAAGGAATCAAGGATGGCTTGAGTTGGAGGGAAACGTCATTTTCTGAGACAACTGGAACATCCAAAGATTTGGGAAGAAAAGTCGACTTCAATTTTGCATTAAGTGTGACATGCTAGTCACTTCAGTGAAGATGACAAACGCCAGTTGGAGGGATAGGCTGGAAGCTCTGGGAGAGGTTTGGTTGTAGATTTACTTTTGTGAGTCACCCACGTGTCGGTGATATTACCAGTCACGGGGCTGGGAAGGATCATCCAGGGAGCGCCAGTAACCAGATCAAGGAGTAGGATGGAACGCAGCTCTGGAATTCTACAGCACTTTTCAGCAGGGAACACGGGGCTGAGGGGCTTGGGGGAGTGCAGAGGGCTGGAACCCAGTAGAGCGAAGCCTCTGGCTCTGAGTGGGCAAGGAAGATGTTTCTGTGTCTGGATGGAGGATGTGGTCTCCTGTCCCCAACTTTGCTGAGAGATGGAGTAACGCCAGGATGGGGACGAGAAGACAGCATAGGATTTGCAACGCGTAGGTCATTGCAATTAGGAGCAAAGCACTTTGGGCCCAATTCTGACAGGCAAGGGAGGGTAAGGATGTGTATTTGGCAATATCCACCTTTTGAGTTTTGCTGAGAGGCTGGATCATGGATAGCTTTTCCTGTTTACTCATATAGTATTGTTGTTTTCCAACAAAGAGCATTTATTTCTCATGTAATAATAATGTCTACACACATTGGTGGAACACTCCACTGAGAAACTCTTCAGTAGAAAACGGCAGACCTATCCCTCCTTTCACTGAGACTCCTCCAACCCCAGGCTTATCTTTCTCCACTAGTATCAATCTTGCGTTTTCTTAGGTTCGTATTTCGTTGCAATTCACCAACATATTTCCTTTCGGAGTCAGGTGCCAGGCACTAGGTCTTCTGGGGCTCCTGGTCTTCGAGGCATCTATAAGCCACCCCGCCCAACCCAGTCCCACATATGCCCGGATCATCCAGTTACACACACACACCATCCGCCTAGTTTCACCCACGTATCAGCCCCACAGCTGCAGACAATGTCCCTTTCCCACCTTCTACTTCCCTGGCTTCTAGAAAGACGGGATACCATAAAGGGGAGGCGATAGAGCCTGAAATCAGAGGCATGTGGGTCTTTTTCTCCATCTGCAACTTGCTGGCTGTGTGATCTTGGGAAAATTTAACAGTGCTGTGCCTCGATTCTGTATCTGTAAAACCGGGATGGTGAAACTCACATTCCTATCAGCGATGTGAGGGGTAGATGGGCAGACTTTTGTAATCTCGGTATAGAGTAAGCAGCGGCTAAGGCGGCTCACTTCGCATCAGCTACGCGTGGACAGGTCGAGCCAAAATAGGCGAGAATAAGCATGCTTCAGACGCGTGATGGAGCCCCTCATGTGATCCCGAGACACCAGACGGTGTATCTCTCTGCACAGGGCGTGTGTCAGTCTAGTGACTTGTCTTTCCAGCAGTCCCACCTCTCCTGGGTCGGCGATCACGCGCCCCCCACCCGTAGCTGGGGCTGACGCGGCTGTGGCTCATGCGCCTTTGCGTCCCAGCTTCATGCCACGGAACACACGTCCCATCCTGAGCTCCAGGCCCCGCCCAGCGCCCCAGGCGCGCCTCTCAAGCCAGCCGGCTCCGGTGTCGGAGTAGCCGCGCCCGCAGGTCGTGCGCGCTGATTGGCTGTGCCGCGCCGACAGGCGGCCGGCGGGCGCACACACCCTCTCTGCGCAGCCAATGGGAGCGCGCACGTCACTGAGCGGGCGGCCGCGAGCCGGCAGCCCTTCAATAAGCCACATTGTTGCACGAAACTCCGCTCTAGAGTCCCGGGCCACTAGCAACGCCGTGTCACTCAGCTAAGAAGATTCGCTCGCGGGGGCATCGTGCTTGTGAGCCGGAGTGGTCTGACTGCCGCAGTGGAGCCTGGCTGTGATTCTCCTTAAGTGACCCTGTAGCTGAAGTTAGCGGCTCGACACTGGGTGACCAAACAAGTCTCCTGGAGTGATACTTAGGCAGTTTCTAGCAACTGTGACTCCAAAAACGGGTTTCTAGAGACCCGAGACCCCCCCAGCCGGCCTGCAACCGCTATTAGCCTGCTTTGGGCGCCGCCTGGGACCCCGGTTTCCCGCCAGGCAGAAGAGCCCGGGTACAAAGCGGTCGGACCGCGCCACTCTCCTCCCCCGCAAGCCTTTGCGCCTTAGTTTCCCAACTCCACGCCGTCTGGCCGCAACAGGATGATTGCCTCGCATCTGATCGCCTGCCTCTTCACGGAGCTCAACCGTAATCAAGTGCAGAAGGTAAGTCCGCACGTGTCGCCTTCTACAAAGTTGTGTGGTCTCCGGGGACTCCTGGGTCCTGCTTCTTCCTTATTAGAGGTTAGGGACGCGGAAAAGTCGGGTATCTGGGAAACTCCGAGGCACGGGGAGCCACGTCCGCTAGGCACTGGCAGGCTAGAGCGCGCGTGCGAGTGCTTTCTCCCCGTGGTCCTGCGCGCTCTCCCCCTACTTTTTCCCCCCTTTTTCCTGGAGGGGCGCCGGCCGGCACGTAGTCAAGGACTGCTGGGCCCACGTGGGAGGAGCCCCCCTTTCTGAAGCCCGAGTTCCGGCGAGAGCACGTGGGGAGGATCGTGGCTGGGGGAGGAGGCTCTGTGGCCGCGTGATGGCAGCTGGGGGCCTCCGGCGCTTGAGGACGCATTTAGGAAGCGTGCGGTTTTCTTGTGGTTCCTCATCGCCCCGCGGAGGCGGTCTGGAGGAAAAGCAGACCCTGGAAGAAGCGGGAAAGGACGCGGAGGAATTCTGCCGGCGCGCCCCTTCCCCGGAACTGAGCTCCCGGAACTGAGTCTTGGCGAGGGGCGTCCTTTCTCCCGCGATCCGCCCCTAGTTCTGCTTAGGGACCTCCCCGCGTCACGTTGGGGGAGATTTGCCCCCCAGCTAGGGGCGAACTTTGGACACTTTGATTTGCCCTTAAAAGTTACTCGGAAAGGACCACTCCCTCTACCTCAACTCCCGTTTTCCCAGATTTTTTGAGATTCTTGTTCTGAAAACGAGATTTTTTTTTTTTTTTTTTTTTTTTTCTGCTAGAGGCCC
>PVJX010000637.1:64311-92706 GCA_004027295.1 Dolichotis patagonum | reverse complement strand
AAAATGCCCAGTATTCAGCCATTGGATCCTGGCCGGCGTCTTGGCTAGAGTTTGAAGGGGGTAGTCGGGGGGTGGGGTGGGAGGGGTAGGGTTGGGAATTATTTTAGAGCAGTGTGGCTGCTAGTACTGAGTGTTGCTCAATTACGTACTTGCAACTTCAATGTGCAATGGGAACACATTTTAGGGAAAATGTCTGGACGTCGCGCTGTGGGTCTGTCTACCTGCTGTATACTCCTGTTGGTCCTGGTCTCGTTGGAGCGTATGAGTTACCATCTTGATGTTTCCAAAGCGGTGGAAGATAAATCTCAGATTTGAAGTGGGACTCCTGGTTTAGTTGAGTTTTTACCATTTATAATCTGTTGTTACTCTAAACTCTTCTGGCGATGTGGCCCTCCGCTTCAATTCAATTTACTTAAAACATGTCTTTCAGCTGGCAAGATCTTGGCAACTTCTGTATGTTTCTCTGCCCAAGATATGAGTTAACTCTTGGGGAGAAGACTGTCATCTCTTGGCAAGTCTTAAAGTACAAAGTGGAGGATCCTTAATACCAGGGAGGTCTCCTAATTTGGGTGGATATTGCTCCAAGACATTTAATTTCTTTCACAAATTGACTTATTTACGTTACTCATGTGTGGCCTGGGAATCCTGTCTCAGGACCCTGCGTGGAAATAGTTTAGTTAGGGTACCCGGAAATGGTTTCTACGCCCCATGCATAACAGGACCTTGTCACCTCTTTAGGTGGTCCGTTTCTGTTTGTGAGACTTAGACGACCAAATCTTTGTCCACTTTATGGAGCTGTGATGGTTGAGTACAGTAATGTGAAAACATCTTTCCTGGAGGCATCTTTTCTCTAAGCTAAGACACTTGCTGTCAGCCACCTTTCAGCCTGTGAAGTTTCCCTCAGGACACTTAGATGTATTTCTTCTAAGTTACCAATGGGGGCAGAATTGAATAAGGTCTTTCACTTATCAGGGTCAGGCCTGGGATTTAGACTCCCAGCTAAGGTGAGTAAAGCAGGCTTAACTGCGCAGAGCTGTTTGATCCCACCTACAACGAGGAAGAAGAGAATAGGATATTTTGGGAGTTTCCTGATGAGTTGCACCGGGAAGGAAACGGAGATGGCCAAAGGTTGAGTTTTAAGAGTCTTTCAAAAAGGCCTCAGTTTGGATTCTTCTGAAATCCTGTTGTGATTCAGCTTAGTCTGAGGACATTGAAGGTTTAGGGAGATAGCACCATCTGGCTCCTAGTGGACAAGCCCAGTGTTTTGTGGCATTGGGAAGAGTGTTAATGTTGTTTTGCCAGTTAAAACTCGGAACTCAGGAGCAAACACGGAGCATGTACTGTGTATCGACCCAGGTCAGTTCATTAACATTGAAACAACTCTGTATTACGTGCATCCCTGTTTCCCTGTGAGGAACTGAGACACAGTAACTCACCCAGAGTCAGGTTTTTATGAAGAACACTGTTCCTTTTTTTTCTTTTTGTAAGACACTGTGCTCTTAGCCACATGCTTACCTGTCTCTGGGGAACATTAGTGGGCACCTGGTGTGCGTAGCTCATGGATGCTGGCAGCATTTCCACCCAGTAAGTCTGGAAGTGAACTAGCGCTCCTGCTGGATTGATCCCTGGCATCAGTACCCACTGGCCAATCCCTTTGGATGCCCTGGATTCATTTTCACAAACTTTCCTTTCTCACTGCTACATCTTTATCATCATATGGTATGTGGGTTACTTCAGAGGCTTAAGTGGTTTCTTTTCTAGTCTCTTTCTGGAGCCAGACTAGATTATTTCAGAAGCCTTCTGTAACTCTGTTGGCTACTTCAAGCCACCTGGCTCTACTCCTATTCAGTCTCATCTCATCTTCTCTCCAGTCTTTTCATGCTCCAGAGACTTGAGTCACCGTTCCTCTGTTACACCTATTCACATGAGGTCATTCTGCCCTTACCCCTTCTGTGGCCCTGAATGTTCAGCCTGACTTTTATTCCATTTAACTCCCTCCTCTCAAAAGCTACTTCCTCTTTCACAGTTTTCGCTTTCTACCTCACCTGGGTGCCCATGTTGCTGAACTTGAATCTTTTAAGGCATTTGTTTCATTTTGGCATACATTATTAGAGTTGGTAGTGTTCTGTTCTAGTTGCTTCCTTAGGGCAGGGGGAATCCTGGCTTTTATAGTTTTGTCACTGGTGGGTACGTGAGTAAAGGGAGAGATCTTTGTGGAGAAAGAAGAAGCAAGGGATGAATGGGTAGATCCCTTGAGGGAAATCAGTTCTCAGGGGTAGTCCTTGAAGAGGGGCAGAGAGGGAGGGGGAATGGTTCCTTCTCCAGCAATCAAGGCTTGTGTCCTGTGTGTGTGTGTGTGTATTAATTCACTAAGGTGAATTAGTTCAAGACGCAAGATTTTTTGTCTCAGGAATAAGAATCAGAGCTGAGTTAACTATAGAAGTGAAATGAAGTGTATAATCCTTTCTTTTGCCATTGATCAAACTCCAGGGCTGAAATTTATAGGGCTCACTTAGGCTCTTTACTCTCTAGCAAGCCTTGACCTTTAATTTAGCTTGCACTTCAGTGGAGGCTGTCTTAGGAGCAGAAAGATTCAACAGAGCCTCTAACAGTCAAGATGGACAAGACTTTTAAAGTCTTTTGAGAACTTAGTAAGGGTTCAAGGCCCTCTGGGTGCTATGTGAAAAACAGAAACTAAGATGCCTTTCAGATATCTGGAGAGATAAGACTCCAGGAAAGGTACTTTTTGGTCACTGAGTCTAAAGAGGACACATCATGATGGCTTGATGGAGAGTTAGAGACCTCAACAGAACTTGATACATTTTGAACACACACTGAATGTTATTAAAAGTAGTAGTAGTAATCTGACTAAAATCTTGATAAGATTATTAGGATAGTGATTATTATTTTGAGACAAGGTCTCTTACCATGTAGTTCAAGCTCAGCTTGAACTCCCTATGTAAGAGGATCCTCCTGCCTCAGCCTCCAATCCAGCATGTGCCACCATGCCTGGCTAAAGCCATAATATTATTTTTGACTGGATTAGTTTATCTAGGTTAAGTGTCATTGACAGGTATAAGTGTCATTTGTTCAACTTGTAACATCTTTACCCTTGCATGAATTAAAATTTTCTCTGAGGCTGCTAAGCCAAAGCCAACATCTTTTTTAAACATCTTTTTTTTTTTGTCTTTTTGAAACAGGGTCTCACAGCGCAGTTCAGGCTGGCCTTAGACTCACTTTGTAGCCCCGGCTGGTTTCGAACTTGGAACAGTCCTCCTACCTCAGCCTCCTGAGTGCTGGGGTTATAGGAGTGTGCAACCACGGCCAGCAACATTACTTTTCAAAGTTGAACATTTCCAGCACCCAAGGAATTCAAGAGCAGTTGGGGGTCCCTTTACAAGGCAAATCAGAGCAACATAACCACAGAGTTAACGTGTGGCAGTGGGACTAAGGAATTAGGATGTGCCAAGAAACTAGGGCACCCAAGAAAATGAGCTTCCTTTGTTCAGACACTTCCTCTTTAAAAGACCAATTCTTGATAAGAGGTTGTTCATTATCACTGGAGTTTTAGAGTCAGCAAATTTGGTTTGTTTTCTAATACTGTGTATTGACTGTCTCTGCTACTTTAGAGCAGGAGAGGTGAGGTGTGGTTAATCAAATCCCAGTTCACTAGATGATAACTAATCCTACAATGCACAAGGTAGCCCACTGGGTTAGCCATGATGAAATACCAGCTAGTAACAGCTGAGAAGATTATTGTGACAAATGGTTTCATTCACTTTCCGCTGGTTCCATTGACCTGGGCCTGAGTTGAGGCAGAAGAGAACTTAGTGCTGGAAGGGTTTGAGGGAGGAAACTTGCTCCCCTCACGGCAACTAGGAAGCAGAGGGAAAGAGCCAGAGGGGAAGGGGCCATGGACCAGTGCAGAGGCCAGAGAGGCAGAGCATAGCACATTTCTAAAACGAGGAGAAAGAAGCATCTTCAGTGCCGCTTTCAACTCCTGAAATCTCAGCATTTCTGGGCAGAGGAGACTCACCCTTGGTCCCTTCCACTTAACTAGCTCTCCTGCTTCTCTGGGAGGTTGCATTCTGTCTGGGGGGGGGTCTCTGGGATGCCTTGGCCACTGGTTCACCCCCAGTTGAAGTAGCCTCATGACTCCACAGAGCTGCACCGAATGATCTCAGCATTGTTCCAGCTCCTGCAGTAACTTCCATCAGGGAGCAGGAGGGCGGTGGCTCCCGAGGGCAGGTGCTCTGGCTGCTCTTTGAAGTTTTCTTCTGCTGCAGAGTTTTCCAGCTGGGTTCTTGCTATCCCTTCCTCACATCTGCCCTGACTCTGGCTCCCCATAGGGGAAATTGGGTGAGGTTCCCTGGGCTGAAGGATCAGTAGACCAGGCCTTGGGTAACGGTTTGGCTCCCCTCGATGTCCGGAGATCCCCTGAAGGGGTCTGAGCCTGGAGGAGACCGGTGCTCTCACAATCTTTGGCTCACTGCATGGGGGTTCCTGGTCTCCTTGGACCTCAGAGCTCTTTGTCCCTCATCTTCAGACCAGTCTCATCTCCTGCTGACCCTGGGGTGCCTCAGGTTTTTGACAAAGCCCTGGGGATTGTGTGTGCTGGACCTACACTCTCTAGCCCTTGAACAACTTTTGCCATATTCCAGTCAAGAGCCTTGGCTGTTTCTGTGATGAGAGAATCTCATTTCCCCTGAAGTGGTCACAACATTGACTTTCTTTTCCTGAAGGGATCTGAAGGGTCCTGAAGGGATTCTGGAGGGTCAAACCTTATCTCAGAGCCAACCAGGGGAATGGGTCTAGGCCCCAAAAGCTGGCCCTGGAGCCCTTGGGGTGTACCCAGCCACACTGCCCGCCTGCCCTGGATATTGAGCATACCTGGTCCTGGATACAATCTGAATTCTTATAAGGCTATATCCCCAACCTCTTTTTAGTTTTATTTTTTTAAATTAGAGATGAGCTCCAGAATGGGCTAGTTAGGCCACATCAAAACCACAGACAGCTTTTTATTTTTGGCAGTGCTGGAGGTCAAAACCCAGGGCCTTGCATATGCTAGGGGAAGTGCTCTACCACTGCAGCAAGTGAGCTACATCCGCATACCTGTTCCTGGCCTCTTTTTGGCATTTCTGCCATCTGATGAAGGAATTAAAAAACCACCTGACAGCTTTAATTAGAATTAATTGAGTGCATTTGAGGCTCTTTCCCTTCTTTCCCTTTGAAGGGCTTCTTCCTCCATGCATCTTTCCAGATTTTTCTTTCTCTGTCCTCCACGAAGCCTTCCACGTGAGGTTGTGTCCCACCAGTTGCTTCCCCACAAAGGTCTTTGAGATGACAGATAGCTGCAGTGCTAAGAGCTGATCTTTGCTAATACACTCCACATGTGCAGTAGCTCAGGCCACCATCAAGCTGTCCTCCAGGGCAGGCACTTCATCTGTCATTTGGATGAAGACGCCAGGCACAGAGAGGGACACCACTGCCCAAGGGCAGCCTAGGATTCAGGGAGACAGGAGACAGTCTGACTCCTGAATCCATGCACACACATAACCCCTGCCCCTCATACGGGGTTGCTTGGGCCAGCTGCAAGCTTCGTGGGGTTGTGAGTCAGGTGTCAGCTGGGAAGGGGCCTTTGGGATCATGTAATCCAAACCCTTCAATTTAGAGCTGAAGAAATCTGATGCTCTATTCAGGGTGCAGCCTGGCACTCGGAATAGGCCACAGAACTGGAACCCAGTTTCCTGATCTCTGTCCAGTTTCCTTTAAACAGCCATCTGTGTAGCATGAAGTCTCATCTTTAAAGTGTGGATTCTCCAAGAACAAAGTTAGGACTTGCCTTGTGCGAACCGTATAATTTATTGTTCAAACTGGGCCACTTTTGAGAGTTAAATGAGTGCAGGGGATATTGCTCATAGCCGTGCCACTACCACAAGTGTAAACTTAGATGGTCTTGGGCACAGGGCTGCATAGGCACTTGCCTAGGGTGAGTGAGGTTTGGGGGTGGGTGGAGCTGATGGTGATGTTTGGGCCTGGTCACAGAGCAGAGGGACTTGACTCAGCAGGCGGTCACTTGGCAGCGGACAGGAGCAGGGAGTGCAGGTGCCCCTGTGGTGTTGAGGGGTGGTGGCCTCTGGTCTCTAGGGAATCTACTGTACTATGTGGGGCAGGCAGGTGCATGGGGAGGAGACAGTGGCAGGATCTGTACAGCAAGGGCACAGGCCTGAGGAACGAGGTTGGACAGAGCACCTGTCAGTCTGGAGTAGCCAGCTCTTCCCCTCCTCTGAGGTGTTCCTCCTTCCAACTCCAGCTGGCATTTCTGTACCCTTGTAGGGAACCATTACAAACATTTCTTCAGCACCTACTACATCTTGAGTTTTGAGAGAGCTTCTGGTAGCCCAAATACGAAGCTGATTTAGTTGGTGCCTATAGTCCTCTGGGACTAGGGAGGAAGACAAACAAGATGTTAAAAAGTGGATTGGCATCACTGGCTGGGGAGAACGTTTGTGCTGAAAGTGAGTGGGAATGTTTTAGGTCCACATTTTAGGCATGGGAGTCAATGCATGCACACATTCCTAACATTTTCAAGACAAATGTGGCTCAGAATTGTAGTGATGTGTGTGAAGTGATAAATCCATATTTTATTACCATGTACAGCACTGTATGCCTCACCTTGAGTTTGTAATTATACTTTGGCATATTTCCTTCTCGCTGTGGATGGAACCCTTAGCTCTGTCCTTGGAGCACAGTCCTGGCACACTCCATTTGATGGTCAGTCCGGATCCTTGAGTAAATGGACAGAGCCAGGATCTTGGACACCTGGGACAGATTACTCATGTCCACTGCTGCCCCATAGTCGAGCAGAATCTGAGGGCAGGAGGCCCCAGGGCTGGATACTTCAAATGCTCATCTCCTGGACCCGGGACAGGTGCTGTGCCTGAGGTCTGTCTGGCTGTAACTTGATGCAGCTGAGAGTGAGAACTGGAAGAACAGGAAACCCTGTGACTCACAACTGTGCAACAGGATCCTGGGGGAGTGGCTCATGTGCTCCCTGGTCAGCGCCACACTCACTGCAGGCTTGTGAGTACATGGTGCGTCAGCACCGGACTCTCCCTGAGGTGGCACGGTGGGCCCTGTGTGAGGCCTCCTCTTTCTGTCTGCAGAAAGTGTGGTGGCAGCTGTTGCTTTCGATCCGCTGGGTTTCTGAGGATGGGCATTCAAATAACCCTTGTCAAGCTGCTGTGTGTCCTCTCCAGCTCATCTCTTCTGCCTTTATCAGGAGCCTCCGGCTATGCCTTGGCAGGTGGACAGGATAAACTTGCTGCTCTTTGCGTAGCCTTGGCCCTCCCGGGAGTCTGCGAGGGCATTATTATTAATGAGGTCATTGATAGCAGTAGCCCAGCTTTCCCGGGATGGGCACACCTGTGCCCCAGGTTGGGGCACTTGGCTGGTCACCGGATGTTGTGGGTGCTACCAGGGACAACGCTTGCGGTTTGGCGAGGCTTCTCCAAGCTTTGGTTTCCTTGTCAAACTTTTGCAGTAAAACGCTGTGCAAAGGAATAATGCAAAAACCATGAAATTATTCTAAAACTTAGTAGCAAAGTATGTATCACGAACAGTCACTGGAAGTCTGTGTGTGGCTAGATTTATAAACTCTGAATCTGCCTTTGGGACTGTCCTCTTTGGTTTTTTGAGATATAATCTCACTTACGTAGTTTAAGCTGCCTGAACTCACTGTGTAGCCCAAACAGGCTTCATACTTGCTGTGATCCTCCTGCCTCCATCTCTGTAGTGCTGGGATTATAGGCGTGGGCCACCACTTTCCGCTGGGATCGTCCTCTTTTGACCTCTGATCTCCTTTGGTGATGTGACCATATGTACTAGGTAGACGAGGGCCATGTTTGGTATCCTGGCTTTTTCTTCCTACATTATTATTATTATTATTTTTGGTACCAGGGATCGAACTCACGACCTTGTGCTTACAAGGCAGGTGCTTATGCCACTGAGCTAAATCCCCGCCCTTCTTCTACATTAAAAAATTAAAATATAATGCACATAGGAAACAGGACATATGGGGTCACTGCCACCTAGATCCAGTCACAATGATTGCCACCGCCAGTCTCACTTTCTGCCCCTGACACTCCTCCCTCCCCTTCCCATATCACTAAGTGTAACCACTGTCACGGCTTCTCTACCAGCACAGATCTGTTTTTATACTTAATAGGAGTGACTCACTTTGTGAGCGTGTTCCCTTTTGTGTCTGCTTCTTTCAGCATCACCTTGTGAGATTCACTCACTTTGCATTTGGTGATGGGTGGTGCACATTCTCATGTCATGTAGTGCCTGGCCACACCTTGCTTTTTCTGTGGTTGGTGTAAAGTAGACGAGGCCCTTCACTTTCAGGTGGCATGGCTCTTCCTAAGTTTCCAGGAGGACAGGTTGGACTATATAGATATCTTGATTGTATCTTCAGGACAAAAACTTGTGTGCTCAGAAAGCTGAAATTTGGTAGGTTGGTTTGCTTGGGGTATATAGAAGCTAATAGGTAGCAGTTGATTATTATTCCTCCAGTGCCACCTGGAGAGAATGTTCTAGGTATTTTCAGAAATGCCAAATGTCTGGAAAAAGTCAGATTGCCTAAGTATCTCCAGATCCTTTGGTCTGATGCATCTAAGCTTGTACAGTCACTTTCTTAGCCTGTTTGATCACTCGAATTCACCTTTCTTCCAGGAGGATATGTCCTGTAGAAATGACTGGTGAGCATATTTGCTCGTTCGTGTATTATTTATTTTGTACCTGCTTACTGAAAGGCTTTGGTAACTTGAGTCAACTTTCAGTAAAAGGCTTTCTAGAATAAAAGTCATCATCAAATGAATGGGCAGGTATGATGACCTCCGCCCCAAACAAAACAAAACAAAACAAAACAAAACAAAAACCATCAATAACAAAAAACAAAAACAAACTTTGATTAAGGCTAGTTTACTGGCGTTGAGGACAGAACTCCGAGATTCCTGATTGTTTAGGCAAGATGACAACTCTCTGTGAGTCAATATTTTCACCACCTTGGCCCATAGCAGGGAACATGGTGATTCTGGGCACCCAAATGCATATACTACCCTCCCAGGAATTGAGCAAGGAAGGGGGAAGGTTGGGAACAGGACAGCAGCTTTGCTCCATGTGGTGATTTTCACAATCCTGCCTTCCCATGATTCCTTGATTCCTTGATTAGAAAAATAGAATTATGTTGACCATCTGTTTGTAGCTCAAGAGTTGTTTCCCAGGTGGAAAAAAAATACAGTTCATGTGAGTAGTACCTGAAAAATTTCAGTGTTTTGTTTTCTTTCTTTGACCTGCTGTGGCCTCATTTGAGATTTCTCAGATTTTACATTACGCTGATTGATTATGAGAGTCAGAGGACAAATAGCCCTTAAGAGAAAAAAGATGGTAGAATTAAATTGTTGTAAAATGAAGTAAATCAGTAGGCAGATAGTGTAATGCAGTGGTCTGTGCAGCCTCTGGCTCCTGGAATTCATAATCTTTTCGGGCCTGGGGATTGGCCACACCTCCTGAGCCTTTTCACACTGAGATCTCCAGGTCAACCTTTGTCCACTGAGAAGCCTTAGCTTAGAAGCTGTGTCTCACAGGTTGCCCAAGCCTCTGATGCTTCCCTGCCTTGCTTCCATCCTTGCTTCCATGCCTTGCCTTGCTTCGTGCATTCCTTTCTGATCTACCAAGGCACCCCACAGGCATTCACTTACTGGTCTGTAACTTGAGCCAGGTTCTTTGCTGTCTTATAAAGTTCTAGAGACCAAGGATCTTGATTTCTTAAATATCTTTTTACTCTGATAAAATATAACACAAAGTGGACCATTTTAACCATTTAAATTATACAATTCAGTGGCATTAGGTACATTCACATTGTTCAGCTGCCACCAGTATTAATTTTTCCACAGTGGATTTCATTTAAAATTGTTTCTATGTGCAGTGTGATTGAAAAATATGATGACCATTTAAATTAGAAAAAAACCAACAACTTTATTATATTATAGTGAAAGACACATTACATTAATAATCCCCTTTCAAAATACGCTCACTTTGAACACACTATCCCATGATTCTTGCTACCTTCTAAAGTAGTTCTGGAGTCCTCTTTTGTGAAAGTATTTAGTTGCATTGTTGAGGCTGCCTTGATGTCCTGAATTAGTTCAAAATGTTCACCTTTCATGGTCATTGTGACTTCGGGGAAGAGCCAGCTTTGTATGGTGCCAGATCTGGTGAATAAGATGGATGAGAACACACTATAATGTTATTATGAGCTTGTTTTGCACTTGGCAGCGCTTATTGTATTATTGTATTTTTTAACCTCACTTTGTTTCAGAAAGTCACAAAAATGATGTAATAAAGTGTGTTTGGATTTGGGGGGGACTTGTCAGTGGCAATATGTATTTTACTATAATATATTTTAAAAACTTACACATTGTATATTTTGATCACCTCTGTATAGTGTTTTTTGTTTGTTTGTTTTGTTCCAGGGATTGAACTCAAGACCTTGGGCTTGCAAGACAGGTGCTTATACTGCTGAGCTAAATCCCTGGCCTTGTTTTTTTTTTTTTTTTTTTTGAAACAGGGTCTCATCATGTAGTGCAGGCTGGCTTCAGATTTGCAATGATCCTCCTGCCTCAGCCTCCCAAGTGCTGGGATTATAGGCATGAGCCACCACGCCCAGCTCTAATCTCCCTATTTCTTACTATGTTTTGCGCTATGCAATTTCCCCTCCTTTAGTGCTAATCAGGGGGGAAACTTGTTATGAAGAAATTAAATTGACCAAAATTGCCTAATGAGGAAGTTCTAATCTCAACATTGCTGAGTAGATTTCAACTAAAACTGTTATCTCATTCTAACGCACACCCTGCCTCTAGGGCAGGCAGGCAGCTTTCCCAGACGGCAGAACAGGCTTTGCACTAGCCTGTCCCTGGGTTCTCTCTCCAGCCTGGAAGAGAGCCCCTCATTTCCTCTCTTGGCCCAGATAAGGGACTGAGAAACAGCTCTGTGTGATGGGCCCACCAACATGGAAAGAGATGGAGTAATTTGGGGAAAGTCTCTGCTGGTTAACTCTTGAGTGTGACTGAGTGGGGTTGAGAAATGCCTTTGCTCTTTAGAGGACGCCACTAGGCAGCAATAAATCTAGCAGAAAGAGAAGAAAAGGTGGAAGGGGGCTGTACAGAGCTTCGTTTTGGCACTTTTAATTATACTTCTGTCTGTGTATAGGGCTCTTTGCCCCACTGTATAGTGAAGAAACTGGGTGGGACTCAGAAGTGTGACTTTTCTAGTGTTACACACTTGTGTAAATGCTATAGCTAGGATTTGCTCACTGATTTTTTTTTTTGGTTTTTTTTTTTTTTTTTTTTTGGTACCAAAGCCCTCACTTCACTACCACCAGCAACAAAAAACTGAGAGTTGGCCTGAATCATTCTGCTTTGATAGTTTCCAGTAACTTAAATCTCTTTCCAGCAATTGCAGGTTTGTCTTTCTAACTCCTGGCACCCTGGATCAACACGGGATTATTTCACAGGGACACACTTGGCCTCCTGTCTTTCACTATTGGCTTTCAGAGACCCTGGGCAGAAGAGCAGTAAGAAAGACCTTAAACATGTTGACTAGAACACAGTCACTCCCTCGTCCATCACTGGGAGATGGAAATCTGCCTGGGACAGGGGAAGGTGTCAGAGCCCCCAGCTGTAGGAATGTTCGGTTTGGTTAGTCTGGATGGATAGATATTTGGAGTTCTTAATGCTTTTTAAAAAATGCTGTCATGATTCTGATGTGCATTCAAGTCTAAAGTTTTTTTTTTTAATTAAGTTTATTGGCACAATATAGATCTAAATATTTATCAGATTCATCAGAGGGAACTTGTAAGTCTGGGAACTCTTATCACAAGTAGCAAAATGGAGATTGGGCAGAGGTTGCCAGATTTATATTTGATTGAGGCAAAGCTTTCTAATTTGAGCTTCTCTTATGGAGCTTAGAGAAGTAGTGAGCTTCTCGTGCTTGGAAGGATTCAAAGCTGGTCTGGTAACTATTGGGGTGGGAGAGAGACAATGTCACCAAAGCCAGATGCTTTATTCACTGGGATTTTGAGTTAGTGACTCCAAGGGACTTTCATTTGTTACGATATTTTTAAGCTGTTTTCCACTGCCTTGTGTCCTTTTGGCACCTCTTGGGTGGCTTTCTTCCGTGACTCTGGGCCAGGTGCTCCTTCCTTCTGACTTTGGGTGAAAGCCAATAGGATTCTGGAAGCTGCATTTGCTTCCTTCCTGTTGTGAGAAAATCATCGTTGCTTGGGGCTGCATCTTATGTCTGACTTCTGCTTCCTTGGCCACTGTCAACTCAACACAGCAGTGTCCGCCCAGCCAAATGGATGCCTGTGGTGGCTTCAGAAGCTGTGGCATTAGGTGATTAATTGTCCCTTCATAGTGGCCCTAATAAACTGCATCATGCCCAGGTGCCATTTACTTAGGCTTTGAGAGTTCAAAGAACTCCAAGATGAAAGAGGGGAAGTTTGGGTCAAGATACTGGACTCTGGAGTTTTAGAGCTGTTCTGGGTCCTTTTGCTTAGTCCTCTCATTATGGATAAGACACCAAGGTCATGGGATCATCAGGAAATGACAGGGCAGCAGGTGGGAGTGCCTGCCCACCCTAGATAGGCCCTTGACGGACAGGTGAGGCTCTTCCCCTTGGCACCTGAGTGACTGTAACCAGGGATACAGAAGTTTGGCAAAGAGAATTCAAGTTATTAGAGCTTTAGACAGGTAAAGACATGTACCAGATAGGTAAGAAATGTTGGTGAACATTGACTGTCATTGTTACTATGTTTTCATCTGACATTAAATGCTAGGAAGATGATTAATCTGTTGGGCAAAGGGGAGCAATAATTTACTTTACTTGACTTGAGTAAATGGTGACTTGATTCTTTGAGAGAAAGGATGAGAAGCATCTGCCTTTCCAGGAATCCTGATGGGTGCAACAGATAAGGTAAGAAGCCCAGCATGGTGGTATATGTCTATAATTCAACCCTCAGGAGGTGAAGGCAGGAGGATTGCCACCCTAGGCTACGTAGTGAAGTCAGGGCAGCCTAAACTATGTAGTGAGACCCTGGCTCAAAAAATAAAAATAAAACCCCAAACCACCACCAATAACAGAGACAAAACAAAACAACTAAAAAAAAAAAAAACCCAAAGATAAGAACAGCAGTGGTAGAAGCTGCTCTTTTGTAGACCTGACTTCATACCTCAGCACCGGTGGCAGGGCCTTAACAATGCAGGCTTTGCTCTTCCGCACCCAGATCTCTTGCTACCTTTGCTGAAGCCTAGAGCCGAGAGGGTGGGTGGAGCATCCGTGAGACTTCTGGGGCTTTTTTGTACTTTTGAGAAAAGAGTTAGGTGAGAGGTCTGACTTTGTCATGTGTCGTGCTTGTGACAATGAAAAGAGATATATGTGCTGCCCTTGGCCTGCCAGGCTAGAACTATGATCTGCTGTCTCTGCTATCTGCTCCTCATGTCTGCTCTAGGGGATCACTGGAGCTGAAGGTGATCTTTTAGGAGGTGTGGCCAGCTTGGTCAGCTGCAGTGTCACTTGGCTTATATGAATGTACCGTAATGGAGCACAAGAGGGGCAGTCAGCTAGCAGCACGTGAGGACATAGGCCAGCCGGGCGGGCCCTTTCTGTCCTTGTGACTGGCACATCACTTTCTCTGGAATAGAGGTGTTAACACTGCCACCTCTGAAGCAGTTGTAAGGATTGAATGAGTTAATGGGTACAAGGCTTTAGAGCTGGCACAGAGCAGGTGCCATTGAAAGACTTGTATGACATCCAGGCGAGCCCTGGATGTGGCCTGCTATGGGCCTCTGATCCCCAGGTGGTGTAAGACTTACATGTGTGCACCCTAGTATTTAGGATCTATCCTACTATTTAGTATTTAGGAAGTAATTAGGCCTGGGGGGCAGGGCTGGGTGGTTACCGCCTCACAGCCCTAGGAGACTGGGGCAAATTTGGAAGATTAGTAGTGGGCACAGGGCAGGTGAGATACCAGGAGCCTGAAATGAAACAGAGTGACAGCTGGATTCTCCCCAGTTGAGACCAATGAACTGGATAGTCCAAGGGAGCTTTCAATTATGTGATGGCAACAAGAGACTTCTGGGAAATCCGCATTTATGCATTCGCATTCTCTGTGGGCTGGGCAAGGAAGGGAGAAGCTGAACCTGCTGAGTGGGAAGAAGCTGCCCCTTCACCCACCATTCACTGTCTGTTCCTGCTCTGTCCTTAGCTAGTCCTGTGATCCGTGTGTCTGTGATCCTTGTTTGTACACTGGCACACAGGGAGGAATTGGCTGGTACACCGTGGATTCTCTGTCCTCCTGCTCACGCTGCTTTCATTGTTTTATTCCAGTGATCATTGCACGTTTGGAATCTTGGGGGAATGGTAAAGGATGGGGATTGGTGAGGGCTTCTGAAAGATCTGAGGGTCAGTCCATTATTCTACAGGGCAGGAGCAGTGAGTGCCAAAGAGAAGTGATTGCGTGATCCCATGGTGAGTTAAGATACAGCCCGCAAGGGAGAAGTGATTAAGGGGACTTCTCTTTTTGTAACGAAGGAGTGCACTAGGTTTGTCCTTAGAAAATTAAATACCTTTTGCTGCTTTGAAAACCCTAGGCTGCAAGTTCAGTTAAAAATATTCAAGCCAGGAATGGTGGTGGCCAATGCCCGAAATTCTAGCCACTTGGAGGCTGAGGTAGGAAGGTCACAAGTTTGAAGCCAGCATGAGCAACTTAGTGAGCCTCTATAGCAATAAAAAGTAAGTTCTATGGTAAAGTAAAGCACTACGAGGTCAATCCCCAGTACTTCAAAGGAAAAGAAAATCAAGAGGACCTGATGAAAGTACTGGAAAATCTACTAGAGGAGGAGGAGGATGATGGTGATGATGGTGGTGGTGGTGGTGGGAGCTTCCAAGAAGGAAGCTGAGAAGGATTGTGGGTATTTCTCCAAAACAAAGGCTTGTCAAATTGATTTCTTCTAATAGTCTTCTAATCACCTGCCCATGACAGATTTTGCCTCTTGAAGGGTTGAGTGATATGCCATGACACAACTATGCTGCAGTAAATTTAACCCATTGGCCTCTGTTTTCTTTTGGTTTCCTGATTTTAGGTTGACCAGTACCTCTACCACATGCGTCTCTCCGATGAAACCCTTCTGGACATTTCTAAGCGGTTCCGCAAGGAGATGGAAAAAGGGCTTGGAGCCACTACCCATCCCACTGCTTCTGTGAAAATGCTGCCCACCTTTGTGAGGTCTACTCCAGATGGAACAGGTACTGCACCTGGGGGTGGCTGGCTCTGACTGTTCCTTGGCGATTTGGTTGGCTTTGCTTAGGGACCCAAAGATTGATGTGTCATTGAAGGTTCCTGGCTTGGTTCAAGCCTTAGAATCAGCTCTGGCTAATGTAAAGAAAGAGGGACATAATGGAAAGCTGTGGATGGAATGGGTTGGAGACTGGGAAGCTGGTAGCCTTGGCAGGCAAGGTTGAAGCATCTTTCTGAGCCCTCACGGGGCACTTCTGACAGGCATTCATTTTTCATCCATGTGCTGAGCAGACCTTCCTGGGATTTTATAGCCCCACAGAGATCTCCTACAGCGGTGACGATGGGCCACAGCCAGCATGTCTTGATGGTCACCTCCACCAGGCTTACGCACTTGTCCTAACTGGCATAGGCATACTGGGAAACATTGCTCTCGACTAAACTTGAAAAAAGGTGGGGAAAATGTGAAGATCAGAGTGCACATTAAGGTATTAAAGGCTCAAAAGTTCTGCGATAAGAGCCTGCTAAGCTTTGTTTAATACCCTGTTTGGACACTGTTTTCACAGTGTGCCACCCAGCAAGTGATTTTCTCATGGGTGGCCACTACCGTTGGAAAGGCGGGTAAGGGCTGGTTCCCTGAAGGCCTTGCATGTCAGCCTAAGGTGTAGACTCTTCAGGGGGCCCTGGGGATCAGTAGACGTTTCTGAGATGTGTGAGCACAGCTACCCTGCTGATGTTGCAGAAGCAGCGGTAACCATGGGAGGAGGGGTGGGGGGATGGGAGGGCACAGGCACGGTCCATGCAGGGTATGGCGGGCAGGGAAGAGAACAGAGTCAAAGCGGATGCCAGGACAGGGAGCTCGGAGCCAGGATGGTGCCTTCGTGGAACAGGGGACAGAACAGAGCTGTGTCGGTGTTTTCACACAACTTGTTTGATTGACTCCTCACAGCAGCCCTGCTCCGTTTTAGAGGTGACACCTGTGAGGCTCATGGGGGGGGTGGTAAGTTGGGGGGGCATCTTGAGGCTAGGAGAGAGGGCCCAAGGGACAGCTGAGGGTGACAGAGGGTGTGGGAGAGAGGGTGACAGAAGGACCTGAAGGAGGAGAAAAGCTCCAAGAAGCTGGTGGGGTAGGGTATCTGCAGAAAGGACTGGGCCAGGGCTGCTGAAGGGCATAGGAAAGGGTTTGCTTACAAGCCACGTGCCCATTTCTGTAGCAAGTTTCTTGAGAGTCTTCGGGCCTGGTTTGTCTAAAAGACAGTGTAGTTCTTAACATGAGTGTATGTTTGCCGAAGCCTTGGGACATTGCCTGGGCTTGGCGTGACCTCGTACAGGATTGTTCTGCAAAGACTCGATGTGGGGGTCGCCTGGGAGTTCTTTCTCTTGGGCCCTCTATCTAGATCTACACATTTGCTTTCAGAGAGGAACCACACCCACTCCTGTTGATTCTGTTTCACTTTTTGTGTTGTTTGTTTGAGGCAGGGTCTCCCTCTGTGGTCCAGGCTGCCTTGAACACACTATGTAGCCCAAGCTGGCCTTGAACTCACAGTGATCTTCCTGCCTCAGCCTCCCAAGTGCTGGGAGTTACAGGTGTGTGTAACCACGCCCAGCCTTTGACATTCTTATGAATTTATCTGCTCCTGAAAAACAGTCTGTATTTTACCCAGCACTAAGTGCCATAAATATTATCCAAAGACAAATTACGGGTGCCTATATATGTTAACTCATTTACTTTTTGCAAAACTATGAGTAGGTACAAATTTTATCCACATTTTTCAGGTGAGACATTCGAAGCTTGTATGGTCTAAAAGGCTCCCCCCAAATCATGCAGCTAATGAGGGGCTAAGGCATAAATCAAACTTCTATTGGCCCCAGTTAAGGCATCAAGACCACACCTAACGCGTTGGTGTGCTTGTGCGTGGGTGAGCTTGTGTACTCAGCACTAGGGCTCACACTACATGCTCAGCTAAAATTTTTCAAGGTAACATGGGGGCTTGTGGTTTTGCCCATGTGTTAGGCAGGTACATTCTGAACAAACTGCCATGTGTGCCCAAGGAGACATGTCCAGAAATGTTCATAGCAGTGTTGCTTATAATGACAGCATACTGGAAATAGTGTTGGTGTATTCGAGTGATGGACAATGACAGCATGTTACAAGAATGAGCATATGGATGGGTATGATGGCACATGCCTAGAGTCCCAGCACTTGGGAGGCTGAGGCAGGAGGATCACCATGAGTTTGAGGCCAGCCTGGGTTATACAAGTGAGTTCAAGGCCAGTGTGAACTACACAGAGAGACCCTGTCTCAAAAACAAACAAACAAACAAACAAAACCCCTAAAGAAGAAGCATATATACATAGAGATACATGTCAAACAAGTTGTGAATGAACCGTTGGGGGAGGACATGTACCTCTTAGTAGTAGCTGAATGTAAATTTTACAAAATCCCTCAAAGGAGCACTGTGCGTGGCCTGTGGCACACACGCGCAGACACATCCTAGAATTATTAGTCTAGATACTGAACATGTCCACCAGAAGCTGATAGGTGCTGTTGCTGGAGACAGAAAGGAAGGTGGAACGAGGCAGATGAACATGTGGGCGTGAGCTGTCAAGTGACTGACATCGTAGTTTTTAAGTCCTTGTTTTGCAAACTGGTAGTGTGAGTTATGGAACATGGCAGCAAAGATGGGGGTCTGAAATTGATAAAGACTAGCCAGAGAGAGGGAAGACCCTTCTTTGTTGTTGCTGATGACTCCAGGGGAGTGCTATGAAGAAAGTCTGGGGGTCAGTGGTGGGGAGACGGCTTGAGCCTTCTGCTTGGTCCAGTTGCACTCAGCCATGGCCTCGCCTGTGCACCTGCTGCCGGGCGGAGGCTGGGTCCGGGCTTCTGTTACCGCCCCTGGTGATTGTGTGTCCACCACAGGAGGCCCCAGACCTGTGCACCAGTGCTGCCTGTTCAACAGTTTCTGGCAGAGCCTTGATTCATTTCTAGCACTGCTTTTTAAATCTGAGGGATTAAGCTTGGAATCTAAACCTCAAATCAAATCTAGAAGGAACTAATCTTTAAATCAGTAGCTTTCTAACTCTTTTGGATTATATCCTTACAGCAAGAGACTCACACACAAACTGTAACAGCCGTCCCCCACACCCCCCAGTATACTTCAGTTGCCCAGGTAATAATTACTGTTGCAGTTCTGGTTGCTTCTGTGTCCTAGAAATGGCTGGTCACTGTGATGCAAAGCTGGTCACTGTGATGCATATTGTAAGAACCCATCCCCAACTGACTAGCCATTCTGCCTCTGTACTTGCTGCTTGATTATCCTGTATAAGCCCTCCATCACCAAAGATCAGAGCCTGATATTTTGGGAATGATTACAGTCAGTGTCGAGACATAAGATAAATCTGCCTCCAAATCCTGAGTGTTATTTCAGTCTTTCTGCTTGCAGTTGCAATACATAGTTACATAAAATGACAAAGAGGTTCAGGAATTTACTCTTAAATGTGATGCAGTTGTATTTATTTATTTCCCATTCTTTAACAAAATTGCTGGCCAGAATCAATGAAATGTTTTTCATCTTGGCACTTTGAAAGGTGCTATCTTAATGAGTTTAGGAACAAAAACTTGGTTGCACAGGACTACAAAGAACCAACAGATGGTGTCACATCAAATTTAAAAGCTTCTGCACACTACCCAAAGAGTGAATAGATGACCTAGCTAGTGGGAAAAAGTTTTTACTTTCTACTCCTCAGAGGACTAATGCCTGTAATACATAAAGAACTGGAAAACAGAACAAAACAAAACTTCTTAGACTCCTCAAATTTAAAGACCCAGTCAAAAAATAGGCAAGTGAATGAACAGACACTTCTCTGAAATAGTAAGTACACGAAAAAGTGGATAAATAAAATGGAGTGCTCTGCCATGCAGAAGGATAAACTTGAGTCCTTTGTAGGTAAATGGATGCATCTTGAGACCATAATCTTAAGTGAAATAAATCAGACATGCAAGTTTAAATATCACATAGTTTCTACATGTGTGAAGTAGCATGGTTGGCAAGTGCACAGATAAGGAGCAGATAAGGAGCAAAATGGAGGATGGACAGACACTAAGAAGTAGGAAGAACTTTTTCAAGTGGGAAGGGGAGCGAGAGATAGGGGAGGGGAGAAGAAGGAAGGGAAAAGGGATTTAATGAAAAAGAATTGAAGGAAAAAAGGTGGAATTACAGTTTTTGTAAATGGGGAGGGGGAGAAGGGTTGGAAGGAAAGGAGGGTTAGGGGGCAAAAAAGAACTAAGTTCTGCTGTGTGCATGAACAAATCCCCATAATGAAGTGATTGCCATGTACTACAGACCTGTACAAGTTTAAAAAAAGAAACTACTGCCTTAAGCGACTCTGACCCCAGTGTTCTAGCAGACGGACAACCCTAATATCGATAGCTGCTTGCCAGGCATAAAATGTGTAGTGTCAAGTACTTGTGTGGGGTCAGGGGTGAGGAGTGGAATTCTAGGTTTAAGTGGATTTCAGTTCAGGCTGTTCATTTTTGCTGTGATCTTCCATTTCTGCTTTGATAAAAAGAGGGTGGGCTGGAGGTTTAGCTCAGTGGAGTAAGTGCCTGCTTGGCAAATGTGAGGTTGTGAGTTCAATCCCTGGTACAAAAAAAAAAAAAAAAAAAGAAAAGAAAAAATGGAGCATTGGCTCTCTGAGACATAAGGGAGAACCCGCTGTGTGACCTTCACGTATGTCCTAGAGTCACACTCCTGTAGGCACAGCTCAGCGGGGCTAAAGGCACGCTGGGTACAGATTTTACTGAGAAAGGGTGGCTGAGCCTCCTGGGGCCTTTCTTCCGAAGGAGATTGGTGTGGAGCAGCATGAGGGCTCATCCTCCTCAGAGTCTGCATTTTGGAGCAAGGACCAGGCCCTGAATCTCAACCCATGGTCACCATACATGACCCAAACATCTAGTGATAATCAAAGTCCAAGTAGAAGATGTGGGAGAGAATTCAGGAAGTTTCAGGGCACCCAGTTTGGTGGACCCCCCCACTGCACTGGAGAAGGGGAACCTCTGTCTGAGTCCTGGCTTATGGTCCATGGCAAGAAGGCAGGGGGTGTCCACAGCCACTGAGCTGCTTCGGAACCCGAGGTGTTTGAGGCCGATATGAAAGGGCTACATGTGTGAAGTAATGTGGTTGGTAAGTGCAGAGATAAAAATGCCCAAGAGTATCTTAGACAGAATTTAGTGTTAGCCAGGGCATATGCAGTTTGTATATATCAAACTTTCAAAAAATGTTTAGAGAGATGGAAATGTTAACTGCCCTGATTTGGGCATTATTATGTACTGTTTGTGTATTGAATTTTAACATGGTAACCCATGGGTTTGTACAATTTTTAAAACAATTTTAAAAATGTATATAAAAGAAAAGAATGTTCTCTTTTTTTGCTTTTCCCTCAGTTTTACAAAATTCAGCCATGTGTGGCCGTGCACACCTGTAATTCCAGCACTTGGGAAGCAGAGGCAGGAGGACTGCCATGCGCTCAAGGCCAGCCTGTGCTCCATAGAGAGACCCTGTCTCAAAATTTCAAAGTATTCTATTGTGAACCTCTTTTACTAGATTTGCTTTATCATTCTCCTTCATCTTTTGCTCTCCAGTCTATTTTGTGGTGACTGACGTGTTGCAAAATAAATTATAGAAATAAGTTTATTTCAACCAAAACTGGAACATTCATAGCATTCAACTATTTGTTCAATATTTGTTCTTTTTGTTCTTGTTTTTTGTTTTTTTGAGTCATGTTTCCACTCTAATTCAGTAGTAGCCCAGGATGGCTTCAAACTCACTATAGTCCGCCTGTTTCAGTGTTCCCAAGTGCTGGGATTGCAGGCATGCACCACCATGTCTGGCTGTACTTTTTTTTTAATGAACATACAATGAGAGCATATCATTTGGTGAGCTGGCAGAAATACATACAGTTTAGTTGAGTCTTCATCAGTACGCTCCAGAAAGTTCTTTGTCCCTTTCCAGTTAATCCCTATGCTGGGTCTCCACCTCGCCATCCTGACAGTCAAGTTTGTCTCTTTATTGTGGTAAGGGCATTGAACTCAGGGCCTTTATGTTGAACAAATCCCCATTTTTATGTTATTTTTGCTAAGTTACCAAGTTGCCAAAATGGGCTCAAACTTGCAAGCTGCCTGCCTCGGCCTCCCAGAGTGCTGGGATCACATAACATGTTTGAATATTTTCCATGTGTATTAGCTATGTCTGTTCTAGGACTTCATGCAAATAGACTAATTATTTTGTTTTTATGCAAATCTATTTTTTTGTATTCATTGTAATGTGAGATTTATTGATGCTGTGTATCAGTTTATACTGGATTCCATGGTCTGATTGAAATCACTCATAACATGAACACTGATGGTTATCTGGGCAGTTTCCAATTTGGGGCTATTGATAATACTGCTGTAACATCAAATGTGGTGATGCATGCCTGTAACCCCAACACTTGGGAGGCTGAGGCAGGAGGATTGCTGCAAGTTTGAGGCCAGCCTAGGCTACAAAGTCACTACTGCATAGTGAGAACCTCTCTCAAAAAACAAAAACAAAAATAAAAAATAAAATAAAATAGTGTTATAGACATGGTTACACAAGCCTTTCTGTGCTGGTGACGATGGTGGTGGTAGTGGTGATGAAAATTGTAGACTTATTAAATGCCAGGTACTGCGCTAAGCACTCACTAATTCTCAGTGATCCAGTGGTAGGTACTCTAAACCTCGTTTGACACACACACACACACACACACACACACACACAAAGAAACTAGATTTAGACAGAGGTGCCAACTATGCATGTGGCAGATTGGGATCTCACTGCAGTCAGCTGTGTGCCAGTGCCTGACCCTTGAGCCCAGTGCTGGTGGCATGGTTTATGGGTATGAACTTCCTACACCATGAGCACCTTTCACTAGTTCTTTTGGTAACTCAGGTCTAGCTGTTCAGTCTTCTGAGGCTGGGTCCCTGTGAAGGAGGGGTGTGCCAAGCCGCCGTGTGCGCCCTGCCTTTGAAGAGTGAAAATTGTCCTCAGGGAGATAGTTTGTGCAGCTGAGTCAATTAGAGAGATTTCTGGCCATATAATGTAAGCACATAATATGATAAGGAAGACTGGGCTGGCAATAGGCTACTTGGAAGTTGGTGATACCGTGAAAGAAGCCCTTATCTTGTTTGCTGTGCACTGTAGCAACAGCCATGCAGTGGAGACTAAATCAGCAGTGAACATGCAGGAAGTTAATAAGTGGATTGATGTGGCACTGATAGTTTAAGCCCAAGATTGTACTGATAGCCTGCATATAATAGATGGTATTTACCTGCACTGAGTTTGTGCCAAATGCATTACCCTTCGTGGTATTACGTTTTGACAAACTATGTGCATGTACACCTGTCAGTCCCAGTTTTCTGGGGTGTTGGCTAGACAGGAAATGTTATCCATTTTTGAAAAGATGATGAAGCTGGGCGTGGTGGCACATGCCTCCCCAGCACTGGGAGGCTGAGCCAGGAGGATTGGCTGTGAGTTCGAGGAAGCCAGCCCAGCCCAGATACATAGGGAGACCCTGCCTTAAAGCAAACAAACAAAACATGATGAAATCTGAATGTCAGATTCTTAGTAAATTATTCCAAGTCACGTGACTAATAGTGTTACATGTTAAAACAAGATTTGAACCATGTCTTCCTCTTGGAAAATTTTAAGCACTCAGTTAAGCCTATACAGAACTGAAACATAACCATGTCTTAATTCTTGGAAGGGTGCTTTCACATCCGTGGGGCTAATGTAACAACTCTCTGGGACTGGCACATATTTGGAGCTTTAACTGTTTCCATAGAAAGCAGTATCCGAACACACCATGTGCTTTGTGTCCTGGACTCCACCCTTCCACCGGAGCAGCTCTCCTTTCTCGACCTCTTTGTTTTGGAATCAGCGTGCCAATATTATTTGGGAAAAATGGCTTACCAACCAATGCCATAGAAAATCAGATGACCACATTCCCTGACTGCACACACCAGCATTCACTGGCTATGATCGGATGCCTGTAGTGACGCGGGGTTACTTTTATCGCTGTTGAGTGGCGGCCGGTGTGCACTGTCACAGACTGACACATCCTGGACTTTAAGAGGTTGTGGATGTAGCATTGCTAGTGGTCATTCCACATCCATGCAAAATACACGCCTGGAAGCCTGTGTCTTGCTGGGTTGCCTCCCCAGGACCTGGAGATTTATCTTTTTTTACTCCTCCTCTCAATTAGAAGGCATGCCTTACATTCTTAGAACAGGCGGTCGACACTGTGTGCTACCAACGCCCTTCTAAAGGGAGAGCAGGATGTTCAGTGCAGTCACTTGGAGCCACTGGAAATGCTGTTATAGGGTAGGAACAGTCAGGTCCCTTTGGAAATGTCAGATTTTATAGAGCTAGTTCAGGAACTGGATGTGGAAGTCTGGGTGTGTATCTTTGACTTACCTCAAAGTTCAAGGTTTTGAGTCTCAGGCATTGAGTAACAAGGAAGGGTTTTGTGGTTGATTTCAGTGTAGTTCACCATCGAAGTTTGTCTGTGACTTTGCCAGTTCCACTCGCTGAAAGCCCCATACATATTGTAGGAAACCCCTCCATCCTGGTCAAACCAAGATGTTGACAACCTCCATGGCCGGTGGACCCAGGCCTTTACTGCTGGTTGACTGGGCCATCACGGGAACCTTCTAGCCAGACTGGTTCTAGACCTCCTCTCTACAATAGCTTCCCCCTCCCTTTTTTTTTTTTTTTTTTTTGTGACACAGGGTCTTACTATGTGGTTCAGCCTGGCCTTGGACTCACTTGGTAGCCCTGGCTGACCTTGAACTTGCAGTGATCCTCCTGTCTTAGCCTCCCGAGTGCTGGGAATACAGGTGTGCACCACCACGCCTGACTGCTTCAGCCCTTTGAATGTAGGTCTGACCTGAAGAACCTAAGCCTTAGCAAAGGCATCTGCTGTGTGCTTGTAGCCAGGTCACGTACGCCCTACATTGCACTCTGGTACTCTGTGGACATGCATGCAGGTTTGGCAGCCACCAATTGGTGCCATCTCATATGGTGTAGTATCCTGCCTTACTGGACACCCAAGCGCATCATGGACTTCTACACATGTCCTTGCTTTTCTGTGGAACATCTTCAGGCTCACTCACACCTGCCTGTCTCATCTTGCCTCCTGAGACCCTTCCTTGTCTGAGCAGACTGAATAATTTCTTCTACACCTACCTGTTCCTTCGCTCATGGCTGGGTTGCATGTAGCACCAGGCAGCTAAGAAGCTTTCAGCAGCTGGCTGCCATGCTCAGTGCTGAAACAACAAATGACTGAATTAGAGGTGTTTTGGTTGCAGAGCTGGGAATGGATTCAGGTTTTGATTCTTAAAATAGTGATTTTTCAAACAGTTGTTGAGGAGGATTTGTTTTCCACTTGTTTGAAAGTGGATCCCCACTCCCATATTTAATCAAATAAAATCTGATGTAAAACCTTGTAAATAAAAAGACAGAGGCAGAAAAAAAAAAACAAAACTAGAAGTGAGCAGTACCTTAATTAACCTTTCCTAACCCTTGCTAAGGACAGACAGGCCTTGCCATCTTTGTGGATGCCTAGAACTCTGGAAATATGGAAACATAAAAACCACTTGTTTAGGAAGAGGCTGCTGGAGCTTATTGTTCTGGACAAGCCCATTTAATTTTCTGGAGTCCCGGTGGATAAGGGGCTGGGTTCTAGCTTCAACCTTAGACAGGACACTACAGTTTAAAAATACAAAACTGTTTGCAAATCACTCAGGACACTGACGGGCACACTGCTCCGAGTGCCTGATGAGAGGAACAGGTGGTGATCTATTTTAATTAGTGACAAGTATCTAATGATGAAAATAAACCCTATTGGGAAATCCAGCTGATTCCTGCTCCTCTCCCTTCAAAAAATTTATCGATGTAGTCAGGTACCAGGCCACCTGTTCAGACACTTCTAACAATGGTGGTGTGATGATTTATTCCTGTAAGCAACTGATGTCACATCACTGAGGCTGACATTAGTTATTATGTGCAGGTGGTTAATCAAATACCCTACCAGCCCCGGGCCTTTCCTTGTGACAGGTGAGTTCCCAGGAGAAATTGGAACCCCTTTATCTTGCTGACCTATGTATCTGATAAGAACGGAACTGCAAGTGGGCTGACTAGAGTCTAGGATGAAAAAGCAGACACTGAACAATTGCCAGAGGGCATCACCTCAGGAGGTGGCACCACCTGACACTCCTTTAATAGCCAGAATTTATTGAGAGAGAGAGAGCACCTGAGAGACAGGAGGGGCCCTGAAAGTGGGTTGCCAAGGAGCCCATTTTTCTGAGGACATTTTATGGAGCAAGGTCATGAGCTTGGGTACAAACTGAGTTAAATTACAATCAACCAATAAGATTACAAGTTTAGCTGCTTAACTAATATTGATCCAATAGTAGCAAGGGCATATAGATGACATCTTTAACCTTAGCCCATAATCTATAGTCTTAGACTTGACCTTGGTGTGAATCTTTTGGTCTTAGTAGTTTTAGTTTTAGTCTTAGTGGGTGGGAGAGGATGGCCCACCCTGGTGAGAGAACAGTCTATCTATATGAGAAATCTCAAAAGGGCGGTAGCAATAATCTCAAGCTTCCCTTTGGGAAGTACGTAAATTTGGCTGTTATGACTTTAATCTTGTTCAGATGTGCCTCCAGCCACAGCTGTAATGAGTTCTCATCTTCTGCACTGACTCGCGGTGAAGGCCCAGCCCTGTGTCACTGCCTATAATATTTCTACCTAACTTAGGTATCTGTAATATTTCCCCCTCTGAAGAGGTCCCCTAACTGCTGTGAGGGGGCCAGGGGTGATGACCGCTCCAGCTATTTTTGGCTGAAGGGGGTTGTAATTGTGATTTGGCAGTGAGACATACTCTCCCGAGGGTCTGTGTAAAGGTCCTCAATAGTCGGGCATTGTCGTTTTGTGTAGGCTCATAGTTCTAAGTCTGGAGGAGACCAGGACTCCCAACCTTCCAGTTCCTCTTAGCTGTGGACCAGCACTATATCTTTGAGTACGTTTATTTTCTTTTGGTAGAAAGTCAATGCCCATCTCTTGTTGCAGGGGAGTGGTTACCTTGTAATAAGGAGGGTCTCTAGTAGAGAGGACTTACAGGGTGTCCTGTAAGGCAGAAACAAAGCTTTGGCGTCATTGTATGAGACAGCACCAAGCTGAGCACTAACAGGAGCCTACACCTGCCAGCTTTAGTAGGACCCGCCTCTCCCCTCTTGCTGGTGGCTGTGTACCTGCCATTTCACTTACCCCCACCTACCCTTCCACGCCATATGGAAAGCTGACTGTGAGCTGACGTAGCCATGTTGTAAGGGGGTGGGCTGTGGTTACTGATAAAGGTTAGGATGCCTTTGCTTTTTTTTCTTGCCTCTTTATGGCTTCCAGAAACCAGGGCTGAAAAAGATGAGGGTGTGGTACTAAGGGACAGGCACAAGCTTTGGAGTCAGACGGACTTGGTCTCAAAGCCCAGCTCTGATTTACCTCCGCATGACTTTAGCCAAGTGCCGAGTGACTCATCCGCTGAGACCCAGCATCACTTCCTTTCATGCAGCCAGCTCCAAGGCTGCTGGCACTGTTTGGTCACTGTTTGGTCTTTAGAGAGCCAGTGAGTGAAGATTTGGATATTGGTTGGAATGTTTGATCTGGGCCTTATGTTTTTCATTTGTAAATTGTGATTATGATGCCTGATGGGGTTGCTGAGGATTTGTGAGATACTGTTTTATAAAGTGCCTGCTGCTTAAGAAGCCTTAGTTTTTCTTTCTTTGAAGACAGGTATATATGGGGCTAAATATTGTTCCCACCTGCCTCTGTCTTCTCATTGCTTTATTACCACAATAATCCAGATGTAAGGGAGAAAGTGAACTTTGTGCTAGGGATAATAGAGAGGAAGAGAGGGTCTTTGATTTTATTTTCTAAAAAGTCACAGGCAAGTAAAAGAATTTGATCCTTTAGACAAGCCTGTAAGATATCTTGCTTTCTTTTATTACCAGTAGCTGTAGCAGTGACCACATTTAGGAGGAAATAGAGAACTACACAAGCTGACAAGTGAGTACAATCAACTTCTCAGAATTTTTCACACATGAAAATAAAATCTTGAAACCATACATATTTTGATGACAAAAAACAAACATTTCTGCATGGCAAAAATAGTGTAAATAAGATGAAAAGATGAATATCCAACTGGGAAAACATGATTACAAATACAGAATGGACAAAGCTATTTTTCTTAATACACAGATCATTTAGAGTATTAAGAAAATGAGTACTTAAAAAAAACAGACAAGAGGAAGCCATGGAAAAATGATACACAGAACAAGAAACTCAAAAAGCCAATCTTTCAAATTGTTACTTTGCAACAGTGAAAGAAACCAAGTACAGTACATGATACTTTTCACCTAGCAGGTTGGCAAAGATTAAATTACTGTACCACAGGGCACTGGTGAGTGAAGCATATCTGTTGGTTTGAGTAGAGATTGAAGAGAACTTTTAAGGCGATAATCTGGCATTATCTTCTAAATTAATAACTCATCCTCAGAGCCAGCAATTACCTATGTTTATAAAATGTACCCAGAGACACCAAGAAACACAACTTGGAGGGTATGGGGAAGAAAAGAATTATTTTTCTTTTGTCTATATACGTATTGTTTGAGCTTTTTACCAGGTGTTTGTACTTTTTTTTTTAAATTTTATTTAAAGAGAAAAAAAGCAATACAGAAAAAAGGGTAGAAACAATACAAAACCTAAAAAAAAAACCATATATCACTAGTTGACAAACCACATACTCCCCGAAATAGCTGTTCATGTTACAAAATTAAGGCAAACAAAGTGAACACACAGTGAAGCTGCAAACAGAAAAAAAAAAGATGGAATAAAGCCAATTGAGACAATATAGTGAAACTGGCACAGAACATCACAGTAGGTCACCAGGACAACAGTAACAGG
>PVJX010000637.1:0-64211 GCA_004027295.1 Dolichotis patagonum | reverse complement strand
TTATAGAACACATCAACACAGTATTGAATAGAGCAACACCATTAATCAGGACAAAGCAAAACTGCGATAAAAATATCTGCCTTCAGAGATAGTAGAAGGAAACTCCCCCGACTTGCTGTACCAAATATGGTCACCTCCTAAGAGATATCCAGATCCCTGGATCCCAATTGTTAGGGGGGAGGGGTGTGTGTGTGGTATGTTTGATTCTAAGCCCGAGAACCGGTAGGCAGCAGGCTGGTTACTGGTTGGCTCGGCCCCCTAAGTTCCAGCATGGCGTGGATCTCAGGAGACGCTCTTGCTTCTGGTTTCCCCGCCCTGGGGTGGCCGCGGCTTGTACTTTATTTTAAAATGTTAAATTTTTCATTCAGAGATGAAATACTTCTCAAAGAAACCTCACTGCTGACCTGATGGTTTCACTGAACTCCATTTCTGGTTTTTTTTTTTTTTTTTTTAAATTGTATTGAGCCGAGTGTAGTGCATTCCTGTAATAAGCTCAGCACTTGGAAGACTGAGGCAGGAGGATTGTTGAGAGTTCGAGACCAGCCTGGGCTACAAAGTGAGCTCAAAGCCAGTATGAACTGCATAGTCAGACCTTGTCTCAAAAAGACCAAAACAATTTTTTATTGATACATTTTAGATATACATAGTAACATTCATCATAATTTGTATCTGTACATGATACCCTATGCTTCTTTTTTCCATTCCACTCCCCTCCCCTTCCTTCAACCCCTCTTCCCCTCCTTATTTACAAAAGCTTTGTTTCCATTTCTTTTTCCTTCCTTTCTTTCCTCATCCCCAACTCTATTTCCCCTTTCATTTTAAACAACTTCTTCCAATTTCACAATTTCCTCCTTGTTTCCCTTCACATTTGAACATTTTCTTCCCATTTTCCAGTATCTATTACACATTTTGGTCCTTATTTATACTTTGTTTCTCACACCAGAGAAACAGTGTGGTATTCACATGTGTGCCTGATTTATTTCATTTTAAAAACCACATCTTCTTCATTCATCTGATGATGGGCATTTAGGCTGTTTCCAAAATTCAGCTATTACAAACTGCTTCTGTAAACATAGGTGTGCATATGTCGCTGTACTATGATGCTTTTAATTCTTTTAGGCAGAAACCAAGAAGGGGAATATGGAATCTCTGGGTCAAATGGAATCTCTAGTTTTATTTTTTTCCCCTCCAGTCAGATTTTATTGGTACATTGTGGATATACATAATGATCACACTCATTATAGAGAATTTGTACCTGTACATGATACAATTTGTTTGTTTTTTTCCCATTCCCCTACTCCCCCTTCAACCTTTCCTCCCCTCCCAATTTACGAAAGCTTTGTTTCCATTTTTTCCTTTTTTTTTTGTTTTAACCTATTTTCCTTTCCCCCACCCCCTTTCTTTGTTCCCCTCCTTGCTTGCACATTTTCTTCCTATTTCATAATACCCACTAATTAGACTTCTGGTTTCTCACACTAGAGAAACAATGAGACATTTACACATGTGTCTGATTTATTCACTTTAGAGAATGGTCTCAATAGGTATATCTATTTACCTAAAACTGTCAAAGCTTATCTTTTATGGCAGAGCAGTAATCCATTGTATAAAAGAACCACATCTTTTATCTGTTCACCAATTGATGGACCTTTGGGCTTTTCCCAAGATTTGGCTATAACCAACTGTGCCACTTATAAACATGGGGGTGCATATATTGCTGTGGTATGATTCTTTTGGAAAGATACCAAGAAGGCGAATAGCTAGGCCAAGTGGAACCTCTAGTTTTAGGGTTTTGAGGAATCTCCACATTGACTTCCACAGTGGTTACACCGGTCTACACTCCCAACAGTGAAGAAGGTTCTTTTTTCCCCCCAGCCCCACCAGCGTTTGTTAATGGTTGATTTCTTAATAATAGCAGCCATTCTTTCTGGAGTGAGATGGAATCTCAGTGCTGTTTTCATTTGCATTTCTCGAATGATCAGTGATGTGGAACATTTTCTTATTTATTTATTTTGAGAGGGTCTGACTGTGTGGCCCAGGTTGGCCTCAAGCTCACAGGGATCCTCTTGTTTTAGCCTTCCAAGTGCTGGAATTACAGGCATGCACCACCATACCCAGTGTTATGTATTTATTTGCCATTTCTACTACTTTGTCTAAGAAGTGTCTAATCATTTCAGATGCCCATTTTTGTATTAGATCTTTAAATTGGGGGGAAGGGCCTTTTTTAAAAGTTCTTTTTATATTCTAGATATTTGTCCTTTGAGGAACAGCTAGCAAAAAATTTTCCCCAAACTGTAGGTTGTCTCTTCATTCTGTTGGTGGTTTCTCTTGCTGTGCAAATGCTTTTTAATAAGATTAAATCCCAGTTGTTGATTCTTTGTGACAGTCCCTGTGCGACTGGGGTTTTGTTCCAAAAGTCCTTGCCTACACCATTGTTTTTAAGAATTCTACCTAGTCTCTCTTCCAGCAGATTTAGTGTTTCTGTTTTAATATTTAGATCTTTGACCCATTTTGATTTTAGTGTAGTGAATAGTGAAAGATAATCTAGTTTTAATTGTTGGCTTGTGGAAAGCCAGTTTTTCTAGCACTATTTACTAAAGAGGCTATCTTTCTTCCAGTGAATGTATTTGGCTTCTTTGTCAAAGATAAGGGGGCTGAGTATGTTTTGAGTTGTTTTTCCATCTTCTAATCTTTTCCATTGATCTTTGGGTCTTTTATTTATTTACTTAGATTTTGCTGGTGCCTTGCTGTTTTTGTCTTTTTGATGTAGGCTTTCACTTTGTAATTCAGGCTGGCCCTGAACTCACTTTGTTGCTGAGGCTGGCCTTGAACTTGCAGTGATGCCTGTGACTCAGCCTCCTTATTGCTGGGATTACAGGTGTGTGTCACCGTGTCTGGCACTGTGCTGTTTTTATCACAGTAGCTTTATAGTATAATTTCAAATCAGGGATTGTGATGTCCTCTGTCTTGCCTTTGTTGTTCAGAATTTCTTTTGCTATTGTGGGTCTCTTCTGGTCCCAAATGAATTTTAAAATTGTTTTCTTTAATTCAGTGAGATATGCTTTTGGAAGTTTGATCAGTATTGCATTAAATCTTTATAGCAATTTTGGGAATATGACCACTTTAACTATATTGGGTCTTCCTACCCAACAGCAGTGGATATCTTTCCATTTTCTGGTATATTCTTTGACTTCTGTTTTCAGAGTACTGTGGTTTTCAACATAAAGCTCTTTTACTTTCTTTGTTAGATTGATTCCTAGGTATTTCATTTTTTGGATGGTATTGTGAAAGGTGTTGTTTTCCTAATTTCTCTTTCAGTGAGTTTGTTATTTGTGTATATGAATGCTACTCATTTTTGAGTTTGTGTATCCAGCTTTGTGACTGAATTTGGTTATTAAATCTAGAAGTCTTTTGGTAGACTTATTGGGGTCTTCTGTGTGGAGTGTCATGTCATATCCAAATAATAATTTTTCTTCCTTTCCTATCCTTATTCTTTTTCTTTCTTTCTCTTTTCTAATTGCTCTGGCTAATGTTTCCAGAATCATGTTGAATAAAAGTGGTGATAGTGGACATCCTTCTTTTGATCCTGATTTTGGAGTGAAAACTTTCAGTTTTTTTAACATTTAGTATGACATTGGCTGTTGGTTTGTCAGATGGCTTTTATCAGATTGAAATAAAGACCATCCATTTCAATTTTCTATAGTTTTTTTTTTTTTTAAATCATGAATGGGCATTGGACATGTCAGATGGTTTCATTTCATCTATTGATGTGATCTCATCGTTTTTGTCCTTGGCCATGTTAATGTGGTATATTTCATTTATTGATTTGTGTGTGTTGAAACATCCCTGCATCCCTTGGGTGAATCTTGCTTGGTTGTAGTTTATCATGTTCTTGATTATTTGCTGCATTCTGTTTGCCAGTATCTTATTGAAGATTTTTGCCTCTGTTCATTAGGGAGATTGGCCTATAGTTCTTTTTGTTGGATTCTTCTCTGGTTTTGATATTAGGGTAATGCTTGCTCCCAGGAATGAGTTTGGGAGTATTCTTTCCTTTCAATTTCATTAAAAAATTTGAGAAGTGGCCGCATTAGGTCTTCTCTAAATTTCTCATACACTTCAGCAGTGAATTCATCAAGTCCTGGACTTCACTGGTAGATTTTTTTTAAAGTCAGGGTTCACAAGGGAATAGACTTACATAGGACACATAATTTATAGGATTATTTTATAGTATTGATCCAAAAAAGTCAAATGCAGAAGAGTACAGGAGAGAACAAAAGAATCCAGCTGAGGGCCTGGATCCCATGACAATGTCCTTCGTGAGTCTGGCTGAAGACCTAGAACCTATGGCAATGCCCCTCACAAGTCTAGCTGGAGGCCTGGAGCCCACGACAATGTCTCATGCAAATCTGTATCAAGGATCTGCACTGAGAAGGCCCAAAGGTCTGTGGTGGAAGCCTGCAGGATGAAAGATCTGTGCCAGCAGGCTGAGGGATCTGCACTGGAGCCAGGATGCTAGAGCTCCCCAACGAGAATTTAACCATCCCCAGTGTGAAGAACTGAGCTCCTGATGAAAACAGCGGAGTCCACATTAGGAAAACTAGCGTGACAAGCTTCTCTAGGAGAATCAACACTATGTCGTCTTTCCCTCCAGTTCTCTTTTATACTGTTGGCAGTGATTCTCAATGGGCCTTCTATACCCCAAACCACACTGACTCCGTTCAGCTAGGTGTTACAAGTTGATCATTAATTAATCCACCACAATTTAAAATCTCATTTTCAGTTTCATTGGCTAACATTTATTTAGAATTTTTATATCTTGATTCAGCTTTGGTATTTCATATGTATATGGGAATCAGTCCATTTTTTTCTGTTTTCTGTCCTATTAAAATATAAGTTCTTGGAAGTAGGTATTGATGATTTTCTGGATTTCTCTATTATCTGTTGGATTTTACCCTTTTCAGTCATTCCTAAATGCCTGGATTTGACTGAGTCTTTTCTTTCCTTTTTGGATAAGGTTGGTTAAGGGTGTGTCAGTTTTATTTTAACATTTGAAACAACCAACTCTTCTTCAATTCATTCATTGATTCTTTGTGTCATTTTCTTAGTCTCCATTGCATTAATTTCTGCTCTGACCTGTTATAATTTATCCCCTTGTATGAGTTTTGGGCTTGATTAGCTCTTTTATTAGAAGCTTAAGGGTCAACATTAAGTTGCTTATTTGGACTTACTCTATTTTTGTCTTTTTTTTCCTCTTTTCTAATCAGATTTTATTGGTCCATTTTAGGTATATATAATGATCACATTCATCACAGAGCATTTGTACCTGTGCATGATATAAGCTCTTTCTTTCTTTTTTATCTTTTCTCATTCCCCTCATCTCCCTTCAACCCCCCTTCCCCTCCCAATTTACCTGTTTTTCTGATACGGGAATTCATCACCATAAATTCCCTTATAGGACTGCTTTCATTGTGCCCCTGAGTTCTGGTATGTTTTATTGGCATTATTCTTTAATTGTAGAAACTCTCTAATTTCTTCTTTAATTTCATCTGTGACCCATTGGTTGTTCAGAAGGGTGCTATTTAATTTTCATGTGCTAATAAAGTTCTTGTGGGTTTTTTGTCACTGATTGCCAACATCATTGCACTATGGTCTAATATTCGTGGAATAATTTTCCTTTGCATTTACTTAAGCATGTTCTCTGTGGTCTATTGGAGAATGTGCTATATGCAGCTAAGAAGAATGTATAGTCTTTTATTCTAGGGTGGAACACTCTATAGACATATATAAGTCCATTTGTCAAAAGTTAGGTTCAGTTCTTAAGCAACAGATTTTTTTTTTTCTTGTGGTACCGGGGATCTAACTCACAACCTCGCGCTTGCCAGGCAGGCGCTTATGCTGCTGAGCTAAATCCCCAGCCCCTAGGTTCAGTTCTTATTTTTTTTTTTTGTCTACTTGATTTCTTTGTGACAATGGGTTATTGATGTCCCCCATTGTACCAGTGCTTATTTGATTTTTTTAAAATTCTATTTTAAAGAGGGTAAAATTAAACACAACAAAACAGAACAGAACGGGACATAAGAAAGCATAAATTTCAAAGCTAGACAACCAGACATCTTCACTATCTGTCATATTGTCTCTTGTTTTCTTCCAAATGGTTATCCATATCTTTGCATATGGGGAGTTCATACTAAATAACATAGTCAATCTTTTCACAAGATGTGTAGTTCACTGGCTCCCACTTGCTAAGTGGGGGGGGAAGGGGAGTACATGGGACAGGGGGCAGGATGACATTAGATGTTTGATTCTCAGCCCGGGTGCCAGCAGGCTCACAGCTGCCCACCAGAGAGGGGAGGAGCTCCTTGTTCTCTCAGCACCCCAAGTCAACCACATGGTGCAGGTCCTGAGGTGCCAGGGTCTCTCTCCTTTGGGCCGCCAAAAGTCTGCCACATTCACCTGCTATTTCTTTCTGATGAGTTGACCATTCATTACATTTCCAAAGTTCAGGGCGACAGGCTGGTTGCTGGTTTGCTCAGTGCCTTAAGTTCTGGGGTGCGGTTCCTGCCTGCAGGCCGGCCGCCAAAGCTCCCCAAGACCCCTGGCTCCGGGCGAGGATGACCTGACTCCTGAGGAAGAGCCAGCAGGAAAGTGCCGCACCGAGGGACACACAGGGCGCTGCCATGTTGGCTCGCAGTTTTTTTAAAGTTTTTTTTTTTTTTTTAATCTTTTTTTGAGACACGGTCTCTCTATGCAGTACAGGTTTGTCTTGGGCTCACTTTGTCACTTATTTGACTTTTCATGTCCATTAACATTGGTTTTATACAGTTGGGTGTGCTGGTATTTGGTGCATATATATTTATGATATCTCTTCCTCTTGGATTACTCCCTTTACAAGGATGTAGTGACCTTCCTTCTTTGTCTCTCTTAAACAGTCTTGACTTGAAATCCACTTTGTCTGCATTTAGAATAGCTACCCTTGCTTGTTTCCAGGTCACTATCATATGGGATATTGTTTTCCATTCTTTTGACTTTGTCTATGAATTTCTTTTTGAGTTAAATATGTTTGTTGTATGAAGCATGCCATTGGATCTTGCTTCGTGATCCATTCTGCCACTGTTTCTTTTAAGATTGCTGATTTGAGAACATTTACATTGATAGTTATAACTGATATGTCTTGACTTATCCTTGTCATGTTATTTTCCTGTTGTTGGTTCCCTTAAAGATATTTTTGTGAGTTACATCAATCTAAGTTGGAGGTTGTTTTATTTTAGGGCTTGAAATACTTCACTCTAAGCTCTCCTTGATTTGCGGGTTTGTGTTGTGAAATCTGCTGTGATTCCAATGGGCTTTCCTTTATAGACAATTTGTGTCTTTTCACTAACAGCTTTTAATCTATTCTTGTGTTGATTTTCTGAAATTTGACTATTATATACCTTGGTGTAGTTTTTTTTAAAGCACAGGTAATTGGACTTCTGTATGCCTCACTGATGTGTGTGTCAAATTCTTTTTTCATGCTTGGGAAGTTTTCTGCCATTATTTCTGTGAACAGAATATTTATGTCATTTATCTCCTGCTTTTTTCATTGACTCTGATAAATCTTATGTTATTCTTCTTTGCATCTTCTAGCAGCTATTGGATGGATTTTTTTTGTTGTTCCTTGCTATTTTTAAGAATATTTCTTTTCATGATCACTAACTGCAATCCTGTTGTATATACTTTCAGTAGAATTTTTAATCTCTTTGATATCTGTATGAACTTGTTTCATGGATTTCATTTCTTTATTATGTTGAGTATTCATGGTTTTCATCATTTTCCTAAGTCCTCTACTTTTTTTTTTTAAATCCACATCTGCTCTAGGGTCACTAACCATGTCTTTCATTATGATCACCATGTCTGTAGTTATCTGAGAAATTATTTCTGATTTGATTTTTTTCTGGAGCCTAGTTCATCTGCATTGTTATTCCTGATGTTACCACTTCAGAGAGTCTGCGTGGGTGGCTTTCAAATTGTTCCATCTCATTGCTCCCTGAATTTGCCTTTGGTGAGCTGGAAGTCTGAGGTTGCATCTTGCTTAAATGTCTTCTCATTTTCTTTGAGGTTTGAGTTTAATTCCTGGATTGATGCTTGTAAACTACTTACGGCAAAATGCTTTACTGCTAGTATTTGGATCCCTGAGGAAATGAGTACGTCTCAGAAATGTCTTCCAGGTGTAGCTGTCTTCTGATTTTTGCAATTTCCCTACCTCTTTAATTTACTGAGGATGACAAGTTGCTGCCTATTAGGCCTAGCTAAATAGTACTTTTTATGACCTTTAGCCAATCTCAGTCTTGGCATAATGTGAAGAACAACTGATTAGAACAATTATGTCACCTTGGCTAAAGTAGTACAATCAGTAATAACAATAGCATCAAATACAGCCAAGAAAATAACAAACTTATGACTATTAATTTACCACCTTTAACTATAAGAACTAGATTTTTGGTTATATAACAATATAAAACAATCCATATAATTGTTTACGTTGACTATGCTCTCAGTATGGCAATTTTACCCTCAGTGGAAAAAATTTGAAAGGGGTTGAGAGGGAAAAGTAGAGGAATGGAAAAAGGAGAACAGATTAGAGGTAAGGCTGGAGGACAAGGGAAGATTATGCAAATTTTGGAAAAGTGAAGAAGACAGGAGGGAAAAGACAAGGAAGAAATAAAAACAAGAACAGAACAACAACAACAAAAAATCTAGAAAGAATGTTCATATTCATGTAAAAACAAGAACAGAGAAGAAAAAAGAAAGCAAAAATAAAGCAAGGAAAAAATAAGAAAAAAAGTTTACTTCTAGGTGGTGTATCTCTGCTGTCACTGGTAGACAAAAGTGGGCATAATTCAGACCAATGTTGATTAATCCCAGCAAGTCAGCCATACCATCGCAGTGGGGTAGTAGGTGACCCCAGGAAGCCCGAAACTTTAGTTCCACTGAAGTTCAGGTTGGTTTCTGGCTGTGTGGCCAGAACCTGATCTGTTTAGCCTGAAACACCCCATGTGCCTCCAACTGGCTTGAACTCACTTCCCCAGTGGCTTGCACTCAGTTGCTTGATCTCCTGCTGATTTGATAAGTTCTGCCTCACCCTGACACTGGAAGCCACTAGACCCAGTCCACAACTGCTCTGAGTTTCTAGTTCAATTGGCCCCTTTACAAGATGATTACTGGCCAATTGCCGTCTCCTGGAGGGATGCCTGAACCCAAATAACTCACCAGCCACTGCAGTCTGCTGTGTCCACTGTTCTGTTCCACTAGTACATTTTTCTGTGGAGGCCTCTGGAGTCTCCAGGAATCACTATGCATCTGCACGTTTGAGAAGCCCCTCCTATGCAGTGAGTCAGATCTCAGGGAGAAAATGCTGCTTGCCACCTCTGATTTGAATTCTCTCTCTTAACTCTCTCTGTTGGCTTGAATTCTCACTTTAGATCCTTCCTGGGTCCTGGAGATCCACTTTCCTCTTCTCTAACTCATGTTGCTATATTCATCTAGATACCAAATCTGGGGGAGGCTGTTTCTCAGGTGTTCACTACTCTGCCATATTCCTGGAAACCCTGATACATTCTAATAAATAAGCTAACAGTAGGCAAACTGAGCATGAGATAGTGTCCTCAAAAGTTGCCTTGAACATCAGTTACTTACAGAATGTTCTGTCTGATCTTACAGGGCCCTCTGCTATGCAGTTTTGTCCTTAAGGAACTTGTCCTTGGTGTGTTGTTTTTATGTGTAACAGTCTTTATCCTGCTTTGTCAGGCCTACAGATGCATCTCTACTTTACACCTTATGATATTCTCATCTGCTCTACTCTGGGCTTATAGAATGTCCTACAAAGTTCTCAGTGGAGGTAGATTTTGAGCTACCAGTAGTAGTAAGTAGGGTTTGGAGTTGCCAAAAACCCAGGAGAGAGTAGCTACATAACAAGAGTAGAATAATGCTAATAATACATTTCAAGGATGTTAGCTATTTGTTGATGGCTAACTACGTTGATGGCAAACCTTATAGAGCTCTCAGTGGTATGAATGGCCCATTGTGGCATGCATGCAATAGGTTTACCACCTCTGGCTTACATTATGAAATGTACCTAAGGGCAGATATACACATTTAACATTTTCCATATTTCATGTAAGCCTTATGACTGCTGGGAGAAGTTGCCATTATGAGCTATGGCAGTGTGACATCCTAGAGAGCCTTGTGGCCTATGGCACACAGGTAATGAAACAGCTGAGCTGGAATTAGTGAGGCCTGCCTGCCCTCTTTTACTTAATCATGGCTTTATGGCAGACTGTCACGTGTAGTGTAGATGTGGGGATGAGGAAGGGCATCTGTTCACTGCCCTAAGGGATCACGTTAAGATTTCTGGATTCATGATGCTGGACCTGCCTCAGACTCTTTACTCAGGATCAGTGCAGTCCTTGGCTATGGTAACTGTCATGTATTTGTGGTGAGAGTGCTGGGAAGGAGGGATGTGGAGGGATGTTTGTTCCAGAGGAGTCTGGAATTATTTTCTGGGAATTTTTGGCAGGCCTTTATTATTTGTCATTTCCTTTCAGTCCAACAGAAAATATGGCAAAACTGCATTCCTGGTAGAGCTGTGCTCTGCCAGTGAATCCAGCTGGGCTGCCCTTGGATGAGAACCAACCAGGGATGGCCTGGCTGCCTCAGTCCCCCGTGTTCACTGATTCAGCAGATTGTGTGTGTCCTGGGCCTCAGAGTGCTGATGAGGCAGTTCATCTTTGATTTTCCTTTTCATTCCTCATGACAACCGCCACACAGTGTTTCCTAGAATCTGGCTGAGGTCCCACTGCTAGGGATGTTCAGAACCAGCATGTCTGGAAAAGTCGCCCATGGCCACAACAGGGGCGAGTCTCCCCCAGACGGGTTGATGTTGCTTTAGTAAACAAGCAACTGTGCCGAGGGGGGCCGCCTCCAGACGCCAGGGAATGGAAAATTAGTACTCCTCAGGAGGAATGCTGCAGGCACTGGACTGATGCCAGTGGCTTTTCTTGGATAGATTTGTGTAATTTCCCTTGCTGTTTGGGCCTGGGAAACTCAAGTGTTGGTGTGGGGCAACATTTGCGGGATAGGCAGCCTGGATCACACTTACTGAGCACACCTTCAGTTCTTAGTACAAGGCTGGCTGCTCGAGGCCCGTTATCTAATCCTCTACCTGACTGCCAACAACCCTGCGAGGTATGATGTTCCTGTTAGAGAGATGAGGCGGTTGAGACTTAGGACTCCGGAACTTGTTCCCACTGGTAAGGATTCTCATATAGGTGATTTGGGCTCCAGATCCGTTCTCCCAGTGTCACCTGACAGCTGGCTGTGTATGCAAGTGAGTCCTGTGGAGTGTCTGGGGATGCTCGGGGTTTTCTCCGCACTCCAGCAACTGGATATTATTGGCATGGAGAGGCCAAGATGTGGCTTTTCTCAGGGCCAAAGGGCTAAAGGTGCCGGGGAGACTGGACCCAGAGTAAAACCTTTAGTTCATTTAGTCAGAGCCTGTGCCTGGGTTTCCCATCCGTTTGCCTTATTTCAGTGGCAGGCCTCTGGATGGAGAGGGGCTGAGTGCTAACATGGCCATAGGTGGACACTCCGGGAAATTCTCGCATCTTTAGAGGTATTCAGGCAGCCATTACCAGTTGAGGCTGCGACGTGGGCGAGCCGCCTCATCTCCTGGCCTTTGCCCACCCACCCGCTCGCTTGCCAGTCACAGCCGTCTGTGGGCTCCGCGCCTCTTCAGCACTTTCATTCTGTGCCATACAATGGGACACTTCCCTGTAGCTATTATTGTCCCGAATCTGGATGCTTCCTGTCTACACTGCTTATTTCCTGGCGGGAAGGAACTCTACCTTCCTGGTGTCTGTCTGGAATTTTGAGGAGTCCCTTTTCCTGGTCTCTCACAGCTCTGTGACTCAAGTGGAGCAGCTGAGGTGCCCAAATCGTAACATACACGCCGGGGTCCGCATCCTCTTCCTGTCTAGCAAGCCTGAGATCCTTGGGGCAGGGGGCGGCGGACTTTATTTGGAAGGCTGCTGAATTTGGATCCCATCACTCCATTATGTGAACCTCTCGTCCTGTCGTAGGACATCACCATCATAGCATGAAAATATTAAAAGTCAGTTTTGCACAGGAATCACGGTTTGGTAGCAGGTCTGTTGCTGACAGCCCTTCAGAGCAGTAGGCTTGCGGGAGCCCAGGAGCTCTGTGAGGACTTGCTGAAGGCGCTGAGGACCTTGTCTTGTGAGGAGTGAGTGCCCCACTGTTGAGGGAGAAACTGCCCAGTCGTTGATGCAAATTGGAAAAGAAATGTAAAATGCTTAGGGTTAATAAAACCAAATATAAGTGTCTTTAAAAAAAAAAAAGTAAAAATCCATTAATCACCTTATTTCACCATAGATGACCATTGCTTATGAAGGACTCAGTCAGGGTTTTATGTTCTGATATGTCTCTGAGAAGCAGCTTGATCTTGTTTTTCCTAAAATTTATATGATCCTTCCTTTTTCTACAGAACATGGAGAGTTCTTGGCCCTGGACCTTGGAGGGACCAATTTCCGTGTGCTCTGGGTAAAAGTAACAGACAATGGACTCCAGAAGGTTGAGATGGAGAACCAGATCTACGCCATTCCGGAGGACATCATGCGAGGCAGCGGCACTCAGGTAGGACCCTTTTCTCAGAAAAGCTCCTGCTGGCTACAGATATGTGTCTGGCGATGTTCTTTCTGTACCTTCTCCCACTGCTCTTGACCCGTGGAAAGACAATCATCAAGACATCCCTGGATACTAGCACACTCGGAGGGCCCCATGTCAGCTGGACCTCTGGTTCTCCCTACCGGATTTCATACCTAGTGGGTGCTTGACAATAAAAGGAACAAGTGGAGGAGGAGAAACATTGATATAAGATGCCTTTCTAGCATTGTGGTGTCCTGGGCCTGAGGGCCTGGGAGAAGTGAAGCCTTCAGTTTTCTAATTGCTGTTCTGCATTCCATGAACTAGGCCATTCCTGGAAAAGGAATTCCTGATGAGCAGATCAAGTGAGGGAGATATTTTTTGCACCTTTGTCTTTGGGACTGGCTTTGACGGTAAACCTGTTTTCTTGGTTTTAAAACTGGGGTTGGAGAAGGAGGCTGTGTCCCAGGGCTGTGTTACATGGCTCCAATACGATGTCTGGAAGGACACAGATTGGTAAGGCTCTTCTACTGTCTCCCTATACTGAGGTGCTGAAGAGGTTGGACCTATATTCAGTGGTCTGGCTGTGTGATTCTGGGCAAGTGGAAGCATCTGGCCAAGCCTAAGTTTATCCATCTGTAAAGAGAGAGATGCCAGGACCTAGATTGTTGTGAAGATTAGAAGAGAGGATGCATGTTCAGTATGCTGCACAGTGCCTGGCACATGAACTGGTACTTTTACTGCTTTTCCTTAGGAGCTTTTATCTGTTTATCTAGTTGCTTGCTCATATTCTGCTTCTTGCCTCTGTTACAAGTCATTCCTCATCCTGGGGGATATGATCACATTTTTTCCCATTGACTTTACCTCCATTCTGGGCCCCAACCCCAGGTCACAAATATTTGAGAACCCACAAGACAAAACTAAGAAGTTTCTCCATGATTGTGGGAAAGACTTGCAACATGATGATAACACTTTGGGTGGATTTTTTTTATGTCATCCCATGGCCTCTTTTTCACTCCAACAGCACGAAGGGTCTCCCCAGAGCCTGCTAGTGACTGTGGACAGCATATGGGGCTCTCTGGTAGTCTAGAGAGGGAGTTCACTTCAGACAGTCAAGATCTGAGTTAAAGTTCTCTGAAAAACTTACTTTAAAATTTCTTAAATCACCTTGTTAGGGGTATAGAGAAAGGTAATTCTATTCTCAATACCACATATAAACAAAATATTTTGGTTAAAATTTTTTAAACATAGAATAAAAAAACCCCAAAAGATAGAAAACAATAAAAACTATTAGGCCTACCTGGAAGAAACAGATAGATAGCCAGGAATATATAGCTCAGTGGCACAGCACCTGCCTAGTGGTTGTGAGTTCGACTCCAAAAGACTTTTAAGGTGCGTGTTTTATGAAGGGGAGCGGGCAGATTCTCAGTCCCACAGGGAAAAGGAAACCTTTCTAACTTCTGAAATGTTTCCCTTTGCGCCTTTGTATGGCAGGAAGATAGCATCTCTTTTTTTCCCCAGCGTCTTATCCTTAGGTCTTCAGTTAACAGAGACTTCCAGTTCAAGGAAGCAGATAGCCTTCTCTTTCCCAGTTTTAAAAAGATATAAGTTCTTTCTGAACCTAGCACTAGCAAAGGAAATTCAGGCAGTGACAGACTTTCTTGCTATTTATTCCAGTCACAGATGGCTAGTGGCTAGTCTGTGGGCCAAGGCAGTAAGTATTTAGAAATTTTTTCCTGTCTTGTTTTTTCCTCTGCCCCTCCCATTGCAGTGCAGCTAGAGAGGGAGCAGGGGTCTCTCTCTGCTCTGGTGGGGGAAGCCGCCTTGCTTCCCTGCCTTCTGAGGGTCCTATCTTCCAGTGATTGTTTTACTTCTTTGCACACCTTCTATAAGTTCCTTTGTTTTTGTAGTAGAGATAAGTTTGACTGGTGAATCAAGAAGATGCTATGTATTTTTTTAGTGTATAAATATATCCCTCAATTTGTCATCTTCCTAACAAAAGAATGGAGCTTGCTGGTTAGCTCTCTAGAGGCCCTGTTTACATATTAAAATTTGTCAAAGGAGTAGGCCCATGTATGTGCGTGACCCCTTTTGGTAAGAGAGCCCTGCCTCAGTCCAGCCTTGAGGATGTGTTATTTTGGTGGTTTAGTTTGCTGTGGTTAACTTTGCAGGGATCCGATAGAGGAACAGAATCCGACTCTGGAGCTGAGTTAAAGCTGGTCACCTCCCAGACTGGGCTGACCTTGCCTCCCTGGGGCCACCCCCCCAGGTGCCTTCCCCAGGCATCTGGTGCCAATGGGCCTGTCACCTCCCTCCCTCAACCTTTTATTTCCTGTGTCAATGCAAATAAGGTTCTGAGGTTTATGCCAGCATCAGATCACCTGGAGAGCTCCTTAACAGATTGCTGAGCCTCCCAGAGTTTCTGCTACAGTAGCTTGGGGGAGGGGTGTGATTTGCATTGTTAACCTGTTCCCAGGTAATGGGGGGGGTACGCTGTCCTCCAGGATTACCACTTTGGAAAACTTTCATGGAATCTACTACTTTCTGGAAAGGAAAAGATAACTTGCTGTCTTCCACTCCTCTCTTCCTTGGCTTTTAGATATTGCCATCTCACCCTGCTCCTGGGAATCTGCTCAGGGTCTCTGGCCTCTGCTTGCTTGCTGCACTGGAGTGCCCCTTCTCTCAGCTTCTTGGCATCTGGAAAGGCACCAGTTTCTCTCTGAGGGTGTCAACTGGGCAAGAAGGAGTCCTGCAGGCTGTGGCTTATTGTGGCCAGGTTTCGCTGCGGCCTGGGAGCTTTAGGTCCTGCTCAGTGCGGTCACAGTTGTGAGGCTCCTGCCCACAAAACACTGTTCCACAGGGCTCGTCATGGAACATTGGTTTTCCTTTGTGAAACAAGGAGAGAGAGAGAGAGAGAGAGAGAGAGAGAGAGATCTTTGAATACCCAGGGGATTCATTTCCTAGAATGGAGAAATATAAAATTTGCTTATTTTTGTGAAGTTGGTTCATAGAATGAGAACAGAGAAAGACCCCTTTGTCCCCCAATCATGAGACAGGGATGCAGAGCTGCTTCGTGGTAGTGAGGCGGGCTTTCCTCTCTGTAGGATAATCAGCTGGGCACCTGTGATAGGGTCACCAAACATGCTGTGTTCTCAGGGCCTGTGTTGACTTCTTGTTAACTTTGGTTTTGATTCTCCCTGCCTCACAGGGTTACTGTGAGAGGAGCTTTGATAAATGCTTTGCCTGGAAGATACCACTTAATGAGTACTAACTAGCGTTAAGCCCTTATTTGTACTGACTCATTTCATCCCTTTGGTAACTGTGCAAACAGGTTCAGTTATCATTCCCATTTTATAGATCACCAAATGAAGACATCAGAGGGAAGGATAAAGATCTGGCACAACTAGTTTCTTTCTGAGTCAAAAGTCCCTGCTCCTAACCTCTGTGCTATTCTGTCTCCCGACTCATCTTCCCACGTCCTGTGTCCCTAGCTGTTCGACCACATTGCTGAATGCCTGGCCAACTTCATGGATAAGCTACAAATCAAAGACAAGAAGCTTCCACTGGGCTTCACCTTCTCCTTCCCTTGCCACCAGACTAAGCTAGATGAGGTAAGGTGGTTCTCAGGTGTTTCCAGTGCATCACTCTCAGGGCTGGGAGGCCCAGGGAGGGCTCCTGATCCATTTGCTTCTGCTGTGTTAGTGGTGGCACAGATGCACTATGGGGAGTTGATAGTTCGGGGGGGTGGGTGTATAGGTGGGGGCGTGTGTGGGGACATATGCGTTGTGCCCTTGTTGCCTCCATACACTTTTAGGGATTCTTCAGATCTAAAGTACTATGAGAAAGACCCTTGTAAGAAGGTCGCCTGGCAGTTGATGGTGTGAATCTCTTACGTTGGCAGTTTATAACCTGCTTTTTCCCCTTCTTAGGGGCAGTGGGTCATGAGTGAATCATTCATTTAATCTCTTTTCCTAGTCTGAAGCCTATGTTTCTCCTTCCTAGGCCTGGCAAAAGGCAGTCTATAAATTCAACTCTGACCTTAGCTCAGTAGCAGAGGTCACTAATGAAGTGACCTCCCTACTAATGAAGACTATTGGAGGAATGTGGTCTGTGGTTTAGTGTCGGGACTTAATATTTACTCCTTGGTTCTTTTCTAGAGTTTCCTGGTCTCGTGGACCAAAGGATTCAAATCCAGTGGAGTGGAAGGCAAGGACATTGTGGCTTTGATCCGGGAGGCTATCAGACGGAGAGGGGTGAGTGGGGCAGGATCTTGGGGTCTACAGGTTCTGTTGGGCTTTCTCTGTCCTCACATTCAACACGAGAAGGTTTTGGAGAAGTTGGCTTCTTCCCTGCGTTTACCCAAGGTGTTTACCCAGGCATTTTGTATGTGATTGGATTCCTTTGAGGTTCTGAGATTAGCATGATGGAAAGTAATCAGCCTTAGTGCAAGATAGACCCTTCACTCCTTTACCACGACGACTTGACTATCATTTTTCAAGTAAAAAGGTTGCTGAGATAAAGGTAGAACTGAGCAGAGAGAGGACAGTCTGTCATAGGAAGAAATATGGAGAGGAAGAAGGGGAGAAAGAAAAGAAGGAAGAGAAAGAAAAGAGGTGAAGGGGGAGAAGAAAGGGACGCCAAGGTGAGTTCTTAGTGCGGTGATGGCTACAATCCAGACTGCAGGGATATTATCAGGTAGATTGTCCTCCAGGATGGAGACAGCTGGTGGGAGTGAGTGGCTGTTATTTGACTGGGTCTATGCCTAGATTCCCAGCTCTAGTCTTCCTTGGCTCTGCATTGGGCTGGTAAAGGGGAGTCCTTGTTACACTCTAGCAGTGTGTTTTGTTACTGTTTCTCCATCTTCACATCTGTGTCCTTTCTGTGATGGTGTGCCCTCCGTTTGATCCCACAGGACTTTGATATTGACATTGTAGCTGTGGTGAACGACACAGTGGGGACCATGATGACCTGTGGTTATGATGACCAGAATTGTGAGATTGGCCTTATTGTGGGTGAGTGAGCACAGAGTGTGAGGACTGGGGCAGTCCAGTGTCCAGTGCTTAGGGATGTGGACTGTAGAGGAAAGAAGTTTTGATACCTGGATATTTCTTTGTACTTCACATGTGAAGATAATGGTGCAGTCACTTTGGAGAGGAGGAAGAAGGAGATGAAGTGGGGGAGGACAGTGGAAATCAGTGTTGACTGGTCCTTTGCTCTGGCCAGGCACTGGCAGCAACGCCTGCTACATGGAGGAGATGCGCCACATCGACATGGTAGAGGGCGACGAGGGGCGGATGTGTGTCAACATGGAGTGGGGGGCCTTTGGAGACGATGGCGCACTCAATGATATCCGCACCGAGTTTGACCAAGAGATCGACATGGGCTCCCTGAACCCTGGGAAGCAATTGTGAGTGTCCTTTCCTGTGCAGGGATACAGGGGAGGGGTTGGGGCTGGCCAGGGCCAGGGGGCTTATTTTCATGTTTTCTTTGTAGTCTTCACATTGTCTACAAAGGGTTGCCAAGGCAGCACTGATGTGGGGCATGTTTGTGACTATAAATCTCTGACTTGGCTCTGAAATCAATAAAGTGGATAAACCAGATCATCCTTCAGGCAGTCGCTTTAGAAGGTCATGTTCTAATTGTGTCTTTCTTTCAACCTTGTATTTTAAAGTTTCCATAGAACCTGTGAGCAACATAGAACAGTCATATCTAACTGTTCAAGATTAGGGTCTCTGGAAGTCACACGGTAGCTGTCACCTCACCAGTGCCCCAGAAGACGGCTGTGACAGGTGGCTGCTCATTTCTGAGTCCCAGAGCCTCCTGCCTGGCAGCAGGCAAACAAGACCTGTGGAAGAACTTTCGAAGGAGCCTTTTTGGCTTCTGCCTTGAGCCTTAGCTCAACCATGTGCCAGGGTGGATCAGAGGAGGCGCTCCGACATTTTGCACCCTGAGTGCTGTATGCTCCAGCCTCGTCAGACGTGGATTTTTGTTACTTTTGATTCTTACACAACGTCATTTCATTTTCATGTTTGCCAAATGTTCTTGCTGAAGAGCTTGAAGCAGGAATGCAGCAAGTGCTGAAGACAGTTCAAAACACTCTGAGCGTGCGGCACCTCTGTGGTCCTCTCAGTGCTGTGATCATTTTTGAAAGCTTTTAGGGCAGATCTTTACTTGGAGAGGAAAACCAGCCCTATAAACCAGAGTGGCACTGGGTAGCCTTGTTCTGTACCAGAGAGCCCTTGCTTCCTCCGCAGGGTTTCTTGCAGTCACAAGCCTCCCTCACATGTTGAAATGTGAGTCCACTTACTTGAACTTTCTTAGGAACACTGTGTCTGCCACGGGTGATGAGATGTTTATGAGCTGAGAAGTCACTCACTCAGTGCCCGTCTCCATTAGTGAGACACACCCTTGTCATTCTGAGGAGCCCCGTGTCCTTTGAAGTGTCCAAAGGGAAAACTGCCAGCCAGTTGGCCACACACCCCTGGCCTTTCCATCTATCAGACAAAGGTTGGAAGGATATATCCCAAATCGTTAGCCATGATGGCTCTGAAATCATAATAGATAATGTCATGCTATGGGATCCCCCACCCCCAACTCCAGGGCACTTTGAGGGGAGAGGATGTTGAGGCAGACATGTGAGTTCTTTCCTGTGGCTGCTGCCCAGGCAGTGCCTGTGTTGGTGCTCTGCATTTCCCATGCACCCCGCTCACAGGGCAATGCTGCCAGCTCTCCCTTAGCTCCGACCCCACCATACCTAGCTTTGGGCCTTGAGCAAATATCTTTCCGGGGTGTGAGTTTTCTCTCTGGTAGGTGATGACCAAATCTTCTCTACACCTCTGCTTAAGGCCCCCTATTCCTGTAGCCCACCCTGGTTAGTCCTGGCAGGCCCCATGTACTATTTTCTAAGACCCAGATCCTTTCTGAGAGAACTTTGTCAAAAAGAAAAAAATGGCCAGGCCTTGCTTTCCTGTCACATAGTCCTAGCCAGAAAGACCAATTTCTAAAGAAAACAGTGTCCCCTAGTGTTGGAAAACTAAATCACTCCAGCTGCCTTCTCAGTTGAGGGGCATCCTTTGCCTCTTCTTCTCATCTACCTGCTCACAAACTTTTAGTGTTACCCCTAAATCCTTGAGCTCTGTCCTAGCCTGGCATTGTGACCTTTCCCCCTCACCAGCATCCTGGGTTGTTTCCACAGGAACTCACAAATGGCCCTGAGGGAGAGTGCAGCCTGAGTTGATGAAAGACTCCTACTATGCCCTGCATTTAATCAGAGTAACTGTTTTTGCTCTTGAAAAAATATATTAGGGAACTACATAACATTTCACTTTCTAAAATTATTTTCTTGCTGAGGAAGAAGTTGTAAAAATCATTTTCCTAGACAAAACTTACTTTACCTATGACTTAGCTCGTTCCAGAATGTTCCCTGCTCAGCTTGGATGTTTCATTTGGCTGCTGAGGGTAGGGCTGTCAGCACCTGGGGCAGCCCTGGCCCCACATCTGATTTCTTGACAGTGCCACATGAGTTAGTCCTCTCATGCGCTCAGGTGTCCCGGGAAGGCTGTGTGTTCACTGACCGGGGCATTGTTGTTCTGCCTGTGTCTCCGGCAGGTTTGAGAAGATGATCAGCGGGATGTACATGGGGGAGCTGGTGAGGCTCATCCTGGTGAAGATGGCCAAGGAGGAGCTGCTGTTCCGGGGGAAGCTCAGCCCTGGGCTCCTCACCACAGGCAGCTTCGAGACCAAAGACGTTTCGGATATCGAAGAGTAAGTTTCCGCTCACTCAGCCTCTGGACGAGGGGACAGGTGTTAGGGGAGATGAATTGGCTCTACCTTTTAACAGAGGGTCTCACAGGTGGCCCACCCTGGGCCTATCACTGCACTCCACTCACTGGGCTCCATGCTACTTGGTGTCAGAGTAAAACTGAAGTGACTCAGAGTGCTGGTAACGGTTGGCTCCCAAGTATAAGGAGGGCATTGCACTCAGTTGAATGCTGAAGGCATCAAGAAGGTGCTGTAATGATTTGCTTGAATCTGCTTCCATTTCCTCCTCCTGAAGCTTGGACATCTCATTCCTCGTTGGCAGTTCTCAAAAAGGGCTATTGCAGCCAGGCATGGTGGCACCCACCTTTCATCCCAGCACTCTGGGAGGCTAAGGCAGACAGGTTGCAAGTTCAAGCCTAGCCGAGGTAACTTACCAAGACTGTGTGTCAGAATTTAAAAAGAAAAAAAAAACCCAGCTGAGGTTATAACTTAGTGCAAAGGGGCCCTGGGTTCAATTCCCAGTACCAAAAAACAAAACAAAACAAAACAAACAAAACAAAAAAAACAACAGAAGGGCCCCATCCTAACCCCTGCTTCCTAACATATAAAAATAGGTCCTTAGATGCCCAGAGATAAGACCCACCATTCACAGCCCATCAGAGGTAGGAGTGAGGTCCAATTTTTATTTTTCAGGAAACAGTATCACAAGAGTTGGGCCTAGTTGTCTGTTCTTGAGATTTCCTCTTGTAGATGGAGGCTGTCCTGTTGTTTCAGGGTCCAGATGTAGAGAGGATGTGGTTGTAGAACTGATGAAGGGCGCAGGGCTCAGTGAACAAGGTTTAAAGGATTTTGTTGTAAGTGTAAACCCCAAAGGATCTGTGCCTTCCTGTTGCTGGGCCCCGGGAGAAGGGTGTTCCCACCCGCTTTAGGCATTTCCTCCCCTATGAAGGGAGCTGAGCCAGGTGCCAGCTCTTTCCCAGCAGCTGCCAGCACAGATAGGCCCTGAACCCTTCAGAGGAAAGCAGCTGATCTCCATGTTCAGAGGTGGCTGGGGATGGAGACTCTGTCTGCGCTAATACGAGCACACCACCCAGCTCATGCTCCCTAACTCGTGTGTAAAGCACCATGAACAAGGCCTTGTCCTCACATTGTACACAGGAATACTAAGGTGTTTTTTATTAGAGGGAAAAGGGGCACTAGTGGTGTGAGAGAGAAGCCTGAGCTGGCTGTGTTACCCTCATGCCCGTCCCTATGCCCGTCCTGCTCCCTGTCCACCCACACAGCAGTGAAGAGGGATCCCCCGCGCTGGGAGATGGAGTTTTCTGGAGCAGTGGATTCCTCGCCTTTCCCCAGTGGCCACATGCTTGTCTGCAAGCCCTGTCTTTCTGTTTCCCAGGGAGAAGGATGGCATCCAGAGGGCCCGCCAGGTCCTGGTACGGCTGGGCATAGATCCCCTGCAGGAGGACTGCGTGGCCACCCGCCGCGTCTGCCAGATCGTGTCCACGCGCTCCGCCAGCCTGTGTGCGGCCACATTGGTTGCTGTGCTGCGGCGCCTCAAGGAAAACAAGGGCGAAGACCGGCTGCGCTCCACCATCGGGGTTGATGGCTCTGTGTACAAGAAGCACCCTCAGTGAGTCAGCGCCCCCTGCCTGCGGGTAGTGGAGGCCTGCGAGCACCTGGGACTGGTCACTCCATGGCCAGTTCCAGGATGCGTTCCATGGGGGTGAGGGTCTCCCTAAGTAGAAGTGTCGGTCGGAGCAGGTGGGAGCTGGCAGCTCTCATCCCTGGTGTGAGTAGGAGTGATTTCTACTGGGTGCTTTCCCTGACACCCTCTTCCTTATTATTTAGCCTTTCATTCTTTATACTCTTGCGTGACTCTTAGTGGTTCCTGCAGGTGCTGGGTCCTCTGCCAGGGGCCGCCCCAACCTAGCCAGTAACCGTAGTGGGTTACTGTCTGGCTGACGTGGGTATTAAATTGATCCCACTTTGTCCAAGTTTTGATTCTTCCCATCGTATATACCCAAATACTCAAATTTCAGTTGAGACCTGGAAGATACCTCTCCGTTGTGCTCAAGTTTTCCCTTCATTTTCTCTTCATGTGAGTGCCACTAGGTCAATGGACCTTCCTCAGCTAAACAGATTACTGTGAATGCTTTATCCTGGAGGTATCTGGTCTCCTAGTCCGGTGCCTCAAGAGCTGCAGTGTACATAGGAATGATACGGGGCTCTTGTTAAGGGGCCGATTCTAGGTCAGAAGTTCTGGAATGAGCTGGATTCTCTAACAGTCCCCAGTGAGGCGCTACCCACAAACCACACATGCATAGCAAGACCATGGCTCAAAGTAGCTACCACCCGGAGAGTTTCTTGCTGAATTTGCCTGTTGTGCTCAGCTCTTTGGACGCTCTTGGGATCTTCGGCAGAAACAGGCCAGAAGAAAGACATTACTTGTTCTGTTCAGTGTCTTTCCCAGGCAACAGCAAATGAAATGAGTGATAAACATGAAAATACAATGGCATCAGAGCCACCCAATTTATTCAGGCTGCCCTGGCCGAGGTTGATGGCAGCTTACTGAGCAGAGGAACTGATGTGGAGGCCAGCTGGATGAGGAGGAGGAAGTCTCGTGTGACTATGCAGGGGACAGTGGCTTGTTAGAAGGCTCCTTCCCTTTCCAGGGGGGATGAACTCAGGCGGGGTGGACACAGGGTTTTGCATAGTGTCCCCCTTATTTAGGAGAATGGAAAGAGGAGGTTGAGGATAGCGTCTGCTCCCACAGGAGTCTCCTAGCATTTGGGCCGAGGCAGTGAGCCCCTGGGCAGGACTCTGCACCACGGCCCTTAACTGTGGACACCTGTCTCACCCCCTTTGGTGCCTGCAGTTTTGCCAAGCATCTTCACAAGGCTGTGCGGCGACTGGTACCTGACTGTGACGTTCGCTTTCTCCGCTCTGAGGACGGCAGTGGGAAAGGTGCAGCAATGGTGACTGCGGTGGCTTATCGGCTGGCTGACCAGCACCGAGCCCGCCAGAAGACCCTTGAGCCTCTAAAGCTGAGCCACGAACAACTGCTGGAGGTCAAGAGAAGGATGAAGGTTGAAATGGAGCGAGGTCTAAGCAAAGAGACACACACTGTTGCTCCTGTGAAGATGCTGCCCACCTATGTGTGTGCCACCCCTGATGGCACAGGTAAGCAGCAGGGGCCCTGGCCTGGCACTGAGGTTTAGAGAGGGGGCTCCCTGAGTAGAGGCCTTGGATCTTTGAACCAGAATATGTTTCTTCAGCTGTTTTACTTTAAGTGAATGTTAGTGTTCCATACAGTCAATCAGGGCTTCCTGATTGACTTCTTCCCTTTGCTAAAATCAAACAGCAATGTTAGTCAGTAGTTACTGAGGGCTTACTATCTGTTAACACATCCACTGTCTATTAATTCATTAACTGTTAAAACTTTAGAAGTTAATTGCCTAAATTGGTAAACTGCCATGTTTGGCAGAAAACAGAGGCACAGAGAAATTTATAAACTTGTCCACAGATCACACAACTGGTAAATGTCAGAGCTGGAATTCAAACTAAGACTTCAGGCTCCAAAGCCATTGCTCACAACCATCATAATTGTCTGGGCCCATAATTCCATGGGCCAAGTTGCCCTGTGCCATTTTTTGTGAATGAAGTTTTTCTAGTGCACAGCCATGCTATCCAGCTACACAACCTTTGTAGCTTCACAGTATCCACCAAAGTTGAAGGGTTGAATCAGAGACTACACAGCCTGAAAAACCTAAAATATTTCCTGTTTGCCTTTTACACAAAAGAATTTTTGACCTCTTGTAGAGGTCTGGTAACCTAAAAAATTATAGCCTTTTCCCTCCCTGTTCTGAGAACATGATAAACAGATCACTGTAGCACGGCCAGTGCGGTTCCAGCGGTGAAAGCTGGAATTTGCTCTAGTTCTAGAAAACGTTCTGCTCAATATTTTCTAGCACTGTAGCCCTGAGCAAGTGACTTTGCTAGTTCAGCCAGATCTCGGTCATCCATGAGAGGAATGAGATGCTTCCTTCCCAGAATTGCCTCAGGGTTGGATGAGGGCTATATGTGAGGCATTTGGCTCACTGAAATTGCCAAAAAAGGGAAGGGTTCTCACTTTAAAAGAGTTCCCTTCCATCTCCTTTAAAGAACTATGCTCTCTGTTCCCTTTCTATTCTAGAGTGTAACCTTGCGTGGCATTTGATTTGGCACAATGGTGTATTTAGATAGTTTTAGGTACAGTGTGTCAGCATTCCCCATGTTCTGCACAGCTCATTCTAATTTTTGGGCCCCCACCACCTGGACTCCTTTGAGGACCACTAAGAGCCAACAGGGATATATATAACGTTTCTTCTCCATTAGGGGGATCTCACACTCCATTCCCCTCTGAGGAATCAGGCCTCCAGGGAGACCCTGCCCCCACCACCTCAGGGGAAGGAGTGTGAACTCTGTCACTGTCTGCCACCCCAACTCATCGTTTTCCTGGGTTGGTTTTCCAGAGAAAGGGGACTTCCTGGCCTTGGACCTTGGAGGAACAAATTTCCGAGTCCTGCTGGTTCGTGTGCGGAACGGGAAGCGGCGAGGAGTAGAGATGCATAACAAGATCTACTCCATCCCGCAGGAGGTCATGCACGGCACCGGGGAGGAGGTGAGGCAGGCTGGTACCCCAGCAGGGCCCGGTACAGTTCATTCCTTCAAGGACAGCACTGTCTGCTCAGCCATGGCCACAGGGAGGGCTCAGTGGGCTCAGGATGCCAGTCTGGTTTCTCCTTGGGTCTGGGACTGAGCTTTCATTTCCTCTGGTAGCGACCTTGAGCTTGGGCTCAGGTCCTGCTGGAGACAGCTTGCCCTGGCCAGGGTCCTTCTCTGAGCACCCCAACCTGTCCCTGCAGCTCTTTGACCACATCGTCCAGTGCATCGCTGACTTCCTGGAGTACATGGGAATGAAGGGTGTGTCTCTGCCTCTGGGTTTCACCTTCTCCTTCCCATGCCAGCAGAACAGCTTGGACGAGGTAACACTGCCCCCTGGACACTCTCTGGGGGACTTTTATTGACTAAATGAGCACAGTTGTAGAGCCAGATAGAAAGCTGAGCTAAAAGCAGGGGAAAGAAGGGCCTGAGGGACTACTGGGAAGGGAGCTTCCAGTGGGGGATGAGTTAATCGAGGCTGGTGGAAGTTAAGTAGGTTAGCTTGGCTGCAGTCGTCTTTGGAACAATAACAATGATCAAAAACAAAATAGCACTCAAACAGTTTAAGCACATTTTGCCACAAGCTATGTTGGCTTCCTCTGTTTGTGATCTCCTTTAATCTTCACAGCAACCCTCTAAGATAGGTGTTTGTATGTCCATATTGTCTGGATGCCAGTACATAAGCCCAGGCTCTGCAGGGATGCGCTTTGTTCTTTGGAATCTGTGACACATCCAGATTGATAAAACACCAGACTGATTGGCACAAAGCACTGAGCAAATGCTGGAGGCACCGTGAGGTGGTGGCAGTGAGCACACAGCTTGCTGGCAAGTTGTGGCCTCCCAGGAAAGGATCTGGCTAAACCAACAGTGGTTCCTCGTGGCTGGCAAATTATGTTGCCTTGCTCCTTGTTATGGCTCAGGGCATTTTTGTTGTCTCCTGCTGTGTATGCACTGGCTCTTCTCTGGTCCCACCTTTGCTTCCCCTTCCCCTCCAACTTGCCTCAGGTGGATGAAGCGGGTGGGTGCAGGTCTGGTGCCCCCGGATGTTCTTCCTCAAGAAGTAGAGGACTGAGTGGGCAGTGCATAGGCCGGGGCTGTGGACTGAGGCCTCAGAGAGAGTGCGGTTATTCGAGCAGTCACTCCTCTCTCTGTCAGTCCTGTAGAAGGAGCCCATGTGCAGGCAGCCCATGTGCAGACCCATGTTCCAGTTTGCTGCGGATGCAGCTGCCAGTGCAGAAGGCAAAGTTGTGCTCCCTTTGATGCCTTCAGATACACTGGGCTGAGGAAGTAAGCTCAGAGGAGTATGAGCTAGCTGCATTTTGGAACATGTTTGGTAGGATGCTGCAGCTGGAAGGGCACAGAGCACACACCTGCAGGACCCCAGAAGGATGGGGAGTATGTAGGAAAAGTCTGGAGAAAGTTGTTTTGTATAACTTTAAAAATAATAATCCTGAGGGAGATGTGGGTTAAAAAAAAAATCTCTTGATGACATAGACAAATCTAAAGAACGGTTAATAGGAAGGTAAAAGCATGACACTCCCATGTGTATAATACTTGCAAGGCTTTTCCTACTGAATTGCATTTTAAGCAGATACTATCTTTCCGCATCAGCAGGTCTGTGTCCTTTGTTTATCAGGTGAACTAGATGCCTTACTTGTTTTTATCTGAATTGTAAGATCGTAGATCATCTCGCTGGATTTTGTTCTATGTGTTCCATTATTTTGTAAGAAGCACATGCTGAGACTAGAATTGTGAAAAGGAGGAGCACAGTGGGAGGCAGTTCCATCTGTTGGCTCTAGTGAGTTCATTCTGCTTGTGAGGCGTCAGCAGGTGGGGTGCTGAAGAGGCAGAGTCCCGGGGGCATCCAGCTGTGCGTGAGCACCACTGGCCCTGGGCAAACCTCCTCAGCTGCTGGGACTTGTTCTTGCCTTATTACAAAGCTCGCTTGAGACGATGTTACTCAAACATTCTGTAGACTCCATTGTCTGGTGCTGAGAATGGAACTCGGCCTCACGCGTGCTAGGTAAGCGCCCTCCCACTGAGCTACACCTCCAGCACTTGTTAACCTGAAAGTGCCAAATACAAACCTCTGTCAGAGAGGTGAAGCTAACATGTAGATAGGAGAGGTGGGTGGGGATAAATGCACCCTTGTCAGGAGGTGGGTATTTAAAGTAGGGCTTCACAGGGATGTACTTTGTTCTGAATCTCCTGGGACACACCTGGCTTGACAAAGTGCCAGGCTCATGGGCATGGACCGCTAACGACGTCCTGGAGACGGGAGTGGGTGGTAGGGAGCACACAAGCCTGCTGGTGTGTTCTGGCCTCTTGGGAAGGGGATCGGTGATACCGGTGGTGGTTCCTGATGACTGCCGTAGAGGGCTGCCGTAGAGGGCTCCTGGAGGGAGGCAGACATCTCTCTCAGGTACAAAGCCATCAGGCATCTGCTCCCCAGGTGGGGAGCTGTGAAGGACCACATTGAAGACAGGCGCACAGAGGACTCTGGGTGCTGGAGAGCTTCCCCCACTGAGAAGTGTGAGGCGATGGCAAAGTCTGGTCATCCTCTCTACTATGGCAGGGGCACTTACTGAATACTAGAGTGTCGAAGTTAAGAGACACACACATGACTTTTCGGACAAAGGGCAGACACCAAGTTAGCTGCTTTGTCCAGGACAGGAAACGAATGTGTGGGGCATTTGCTCAGTGCTATGGGCCCATTCACTTGTGCCTGTGTGCCTGGAGCAGAGTCCTGCTCCCGTCTGTAAACTGTAGGTCACAGGCCAGTTACCTTAGCGCCTTAGTTATGTGTAAAGGGGTGTGATTGTGTAAGTGTTCTATCAGGCGGCTGTGATGGTTAAATGAGTGCTCAGCCTAGGACGTGGTGCACATTAGGTACTCAGTAAATCCAAGGGAGTACCTTAGAAACAGGTTAAGGGCTCAGCACTGGGGAGTCTGAGGTCGGAGGATCCCTGAGAATTCGAGGCCAGCCTGGGCTTATGTAGTGAGTTCAAAGCTAGCCTGATCTACATAGAGACCTTGCCTCAAAATAAATAGATAGATAGATAGATAGATAGATACAATTTTTTTTAAAAGAAAAGAAACAGGTTTCTGACCCTTGGTGGGTGAGTCCAGGGAATCTGATCTGTGAGGTTGAGGTCTAGAAGTGCAGCCAGGCTCCAGGAATGACCTAGGAGGCCTTCTCTGATGTTGTCTCCTCACATGTGTGATTTTTAGAGCATTCTCCTCAAGTGGACAAAAGGCTTCAAGGCCTCTGGCTGTGAGGGCGAAGATGTGGTCACCCTGCTGAAGGAAGCCATCCACCGTCGAGAGGTAGGAGAGACACAATGTGAGACCTCCTGTGTTAGTTTCATCAGTCTCGGAACATATTCCAAGAGGGCAACACTGAATTCAGTTGTTTTGGTTGGAGGGCAATGAACTTAGGCACTCAGCAGTGGTTGTGTGTCTCCTGTGCCTTATGCTTTGCTCTGGGCAGAGGGATTTGTGAGTGACCACTAGATCTAGTTTGATGAACAAAAGCCCATGGCTCAGTGGTGGGTGCTATCAGGGCCATGAAGAATAATGAAATGGATTAGGGTGGTGGGCAGGGAAGCGGCAATCTTAGCCAGCACAACCCGGGACCAGGTCTCTGAACAGAGAACATTTGAGCTGAGACTTAGATGAGTGACCATAGCGTGAGTTATTTTATGTACGTATAAGTTTCCCTTGCAAATGTCTGCAAGTTGGCAGTTGGGGTTCATTTGTACACTGGACTTCTGCTTCTGCTTTCTCAGGAGTTTGACCTGGATGTAGTTGCAGTGGTGAATGACACAGTGGGAACTATGATGACCTGTGGCTATGAAGACCCTCACTGTGAAGTTGGCCTCATCGTTGGTAAGGACAGCAGCCACCCTTCCCCCACGGGGATGCTCGGCCTCGCCTGGGTGGAGGCAGGTGTGAGCAAGATGCTCTTGTGATTGGCAGGCACGGGCAGCAATGCCTGCTACATGGAGGAGATGCGTAATGTGGAGCTGGTAGACGGAGAAGAGGGGCGAATGTGTGTCAACATGGAGTGGGGGGCCTTCGGGGACAATGGATGCTTAGATGACTTCCGCACAGAATTCGATGTGGCTGTGGATGAGCTCTCCTTGAACCCAGGCAGACAGAGGTAGGCACACAAGCAAGAACTGGCTCGCAACCAGGTATTGAGCGATCAGAGACTTAAGCACAACTTCTAGGTGCTTGCTCTGTCAAATTGCTACTGGGTTTCCTCAAAAGGGTTTTTTGTCAGAAATCCTTGGAGAGTTCTGAGTTAGCAAATGGAAGCAGCACTCTGTCCCCGAGGCCTTGGAGAACAGGTAGGAAACCATTGGAACTCAGGTCTTGAGAGTCTGAGGGCCAGCAAATGGAAAGTGGGACCGACCACCTGCTGCCCCAGGAGAAGCACTGCTGGGCTGGCCTGGACAGGAAGGAGTCAATCCCTTTATCCTCTCCAGCCATCCGGCATCTGGTACCCCCTGTGGCCAGTGTGTTGTGGTGGTGTGGTGATGGGGAGGTCCGAGCTGAGAGACTGAGCTTGAACACGCCTTCCATTAGGAAGAAGTTGTGTGTAGCGTTTCCTAACTGTATTAATCAGGGATGCCAGTCCTAAGAATACAGTTTGCAAAACAAGTGTCTGTCATACAGTTCACAGAGTAAAATGCCTCCAGAAAGTGGGCTGCAGTAAGCTGAGATGGGGCAGTAACCAGGTTTTTGTTGACTTGGGAAAGGTACTATGCAGAGTCAAAAGACTCTTAGTCCGTGTCATAGTCACGTCCAGCTCCAGTGGCCACAAGGAGGATCTGCAGCAGGCCCTGGTTAGTTATTTGGGTCATACTGATCAGGTCCAACAGACAGCATGCTACCTGCCTAGTGGAGTTAAGGATTAAGACTCAGCGACCTTTCTTGATTTCAGAGGCGTGGTAGAGTTTGCTGTGTGTTCCTTCTAGAGGAGCTGGAAATAAGCCCTGGAAAGGAAATGAGCCTAGGAGATGGGGTCCATCCAGGGAGCCTGTTGGACCTCAGACACATAGTCAGGTGGTGGATCAGCATGGGAGGCCACCAGGAAACCCTATGCCAGTGAATCGAGTGGCACCTTTCCTACCGAGGGGAGGCTGCTGCTCTCCGCTTTGTTTGTCCCTCTACCTTCCTGCTTAACCTTCATGAATGTGACTCGAACTGCAGGTTTGAGAAGATGATCAGCGGCATGTACCTGGGCGAGATTGTCCGCAACATCCTCATCGATTTCACCAAGCGTGGGCTGCTATTCCGTGGCCGCATCTCGGAGCGGCTCAAGACAAGGGGAATCTTTGAAACCAAGTTTCTGTCTCAGATTGAGAGGTATGAATCTGGGGGCTGGGGGAACTGTGTCCTCCTTTTTTCTCCTGTACACACAAGCTGAAGGACTTCCACAGTGCCAGTGAGCGAGCTCAGGGTGTGGCTTAGACAAAGGTCAGTTTAGTGGTCAACACACAGTATGTAACATTCTCTTGAAAGCTTCTGTTGAGCTTGGCATGAGGCCATGAAAAGTGATAGTATTAGGATTTAAACCAAATAACAAAGCTAGAAAGAAACCTGCTGACAACATGGAAGCTGAAACAGGGAAGCTAATAACAAAGGGTCCGTGCTGCGCTTGGAGGTCCTTCCTAACTGCTGGCTGCTATAATCAGACAGCCAGGATTGAGGACAGGTGGGGTTATCAGGCAGAAACCAGCCACGAGGCAGCCTGTTAGAGCAAAGCCTTGCTTCTCCAGTCTAATGGCAGAAAAGTGGGCTCCAAATTAGAATGGAGAATTTTAGCGCCCTTTAAAAATTAATGTTGTCATCACTCTCAGGTAATAGACTAGGAACTTGACATGAATGGACCCCTCAGGCATCTGTACCAGTGAATATACAGGGTCTCTTCTAGCTTGCATGTCTGTTTGTGTGCAAGAAGAGATTCCAGGTTTCTAAAGTACTTCACTGTATATAGTTGTGTTTATTTTTTTCTTGCTGCAGTTTTATGTACATCTCTGTCCTAAGTAGTGCACAAGCAGGATACAGATCACTTAGAATGGGGAGGGGAAATACAGCAGGAGTCTGATGCTTGTTAGACGTGTCCACATCCTGCAGACCCATGGGCGGCAATGAGAGAAAGGATATGGAAGAGTTTTGCAATTGGAAACTGCCACACACTGGCATTGTCACTGCCTTATTATTCCCCAGTGAGTGGACTGTATAGACAGTGAGCTTCCTTCGAATATACAGTGAACTACCTTTTGTTTTAAATATTTTTTTATATGGCAGTGCTACCTTGTGGGCCAGGTCTTTATATTCTTGTCTCTCCTGGGCAGAGTCAGGGTGATACCATGGCATGGGCAGGGTGCTGAGCTCGAGGGCAGGGCCCGCTTTGCAGGGCCTGGAGCCTGTGAACCAGACCCCCGAAGAGCCTCTGTTGATGAAAGTGCTGGGCCTGGACCTTGGGCCGTCGGCTTCTCTGTAGGACTCACCACTCGCTGTCTCCTTCCTGTCCAGTGACTGCCTAGCCCTGCTGCAGGTCCGTGCCATTCTGCATCACTTGGGGCTTGACAGCACCTGTGACGATAGCATCATCGTCAAGGAGGTGTGCACCGTGGTGGCGCGGCGGGCAGCCCAGCTCTGTGGTGCAGGCATGGCTGCCGTGGTGGACAAGATACGAGAAAACCGTGGCCTAGACACCCTCAGAGTGACAGTGGGTGTGGATGGGACCCTCTACAAGCTACATCCCCAGTGAGTACACTATCAGCCATTCCAAAGAGTGTGTTTAATGTTTATAGTTTGAAGGTTAACAATCAGAAGCAGGTCTGGGTTTCACCCCCCAGCACTGGAAGCCTCCTTGTGAGCCCCTCCCACATGTACCCCCTTTTCTCTGCCAGGAATTAGAGGTGGGCTGTACCAGTCTCTTGCTTTAATTTCCCCTTGTACCTAAATATAAATGTCTGCTGTTTATTTATACTTATTTTTGAAACTGCTGTGAGTGGAATCACGTGGTATCTTTTCTGTGACTTCTCACACACAGCATGTATAGTTTTTAAACTACTTTTTCCTTCCTTCCTCTCTTCTTTTCTCTTCCTCTTTCTCTCTTTCTCTTGCTTCTTTCCTTCCTTCCCTCCTCTCTCCTTCCTTCCCTCTCTTCCTCCCTTCCTTCAGGCTGAGGTCTCTCTATGTTGCTCAGGCTAGCCTCACAGACCCCAGATTTAAGCAATCCTGCCTCAGCTTCCCAAGTAACTGGGGCTAGGTGTGCACTATCATGCCTAGCTTGTATTTATGGTTTTAAGAGGTATCCATATTGACATGTGTAGTTATAGTTCTTTAATTTTGGATATCATGCCTTCCTATGTTATTACATCTGTTGAGGTGACATTTGGATCATTTCTAGATTTTGACTATTACATACAGTGCTGCTATGAATATCCTGTAAACATACCCTAGGACTCAAACAAGATATTTTTCCTATGGTCTAAAGCAGAGCTTTGACAAATAACACCACTGACAACTTTAGTAAATAGAGTTTTATAAATAAAGTTTTATTGGAACGCAGCCATGCTCGCATGTTTATGTATTGGCAATAGCTGCTGTAACAGGGAAGAGTAATTGCTACAGACCATTTGGCCTGCAGTGCTGAAAGTATTTACCGCTCGCTCCTTTGTTAAGAGCTTGCCGCCCTTCACGATGGAAATGCTAAATTTTTTCATTCTGCTTTTTATTTTCTGCATTCCTCTCTTTTCTCTCTCATCACTGGTTTGCTTCTCTCTTCTTCCTTCTCTTGTGTATATTTTTTTGAATAATTTGTTTGAAAGTCAAGAAATGCCCCAAATACTCTGAAAGTTTTTTACCTAGAAGTTAAGGGGGTAGACCTTTGCTGGCTGGCAGTGTGCACAGGATGGAGAGGAGGAGAAAGTGCCCTGGGCGGAACAATGACCTGCACTCCCTGTGTTTATTCTGGGGAGTTCAGAGTCTCTCCCAGAGTCTATACTCTAGAAAAGAGGGGGGGTCATAGAAGATCCAAGTCCCTTTCCTTGACGATCAGTGACATTGTGAAAATAGGAGCCTGGGCTCCGGGTGTGGATTGGGAGATGGACTGTGTTAGTCAGCTTTCGATAACTGTAATAAAATACCTGAGATAATCAGCCTATGAAGAGAGAGGCTTTATTTGAAGGTTAGGGAGGTTTCTAACCATGGTTGGCAGTGTTGCTTTTCAACCTGTGGAAAAGCAGGACATCCTGGCGGAGTGTGTGTAGAGTAAAACTGCACACTTGTGGCTGGAAAGTGTAGAAGAGAATGAGAGAGACAGGATGACATACATATGCCCCAACTTGTACATGTCCTAGTATCTCCCCATAGTGCCAAGCTAGGGACCAACCCTTTAACACATGGACTTTTGGGGGACATTTCAGACTCAAACTATAGCAGAGATGGGAACACAGCCACCAGCCCTAGAGCTTGGTGTCTGTCCTCTTCATAGGTGGTAGGGCATCCCGACTCTTCGGGGTTGGGTTGGCTAGTTGGGTTCCTTTATCAGGACCCATGTAGAAAAAGATCTGTGATCTTTCTAATGTCCTAACAACAACCCTATATACCCACCTCTTTTTTCTTCAGTTGCATTTTGAAGTAGACATGGGTCTAATGTGAAGCCTGGCCCTGCACACATGGGTCTTGGTGTTCCCCTGCAGAGTTTATAATCAGCAAAGTGTGTGTATGGCTCACAACCTTTTCTCTTTCACCGATTAGTTTTTGTTATTGTTTTTGCTTTGGTACCAGGGATCAAACTCATGACTTTTTGTGCTTGCCAGGCAGGCACTTATGCCCCTGAAGTAAATCCCCAGCCCCCACTGATTATTTTTAAGAGCAGAATTCGCCAGAATCTCAAGGCATTTATCTCATAGTTGAATCTTAATCCTTTGATGGCCTCACAGTGATGTAGAATTTGGGAGTGTTACTAGCACCTCCCAGGACATTGTGAAGGTTTACCACATTGTAGCTGTCACCCTTTCTCTTCATGATTTATTCCTGGATCGCCAGCATCACTTCTGAGGACGTGAATCAGTGCTTGACTAACATGCTTTTTCCTCTCTCTCTCTCTCTCTCTCTCTTTTTTTTTAAAACTTTCTCCAGTTTTGCCAAAGTCATGCATGAGACAGTGAAGGACTTGGCCCCAAGATGTGAAGTGAGCTTCCTGGAGTCAGAGGACGGCAGCGGGAAGGGGGCAGCCCTCATCACTGCCGTGGCCTGCCGCATCCGAGAGGCCGGACAGCGATAGGATCCCTGAGATCATCAGGGACGTCTCTGCTTCCCCTTTCCCTGTTTTAAATTATATGGCGTCTTCCCCTTCTGTCAGAGAAAGACCCCTTAGCTTTTCTTCGGCAGAGAGAGGACCCCAGCGGACTAGGTTTTGTCTCTGAATATGTTCACTGTAGAGTTTGCTTCCCAAACCTTGCCTTTCCTGAGATAACAGAGTTCACTATGGTCCCAACTATTCCCACTGGTTGACTTTTAGATGCAATCCTTCGTCATCCCCTGGCCAAATTTCACTCCCCTGTACAAACCTACTGGTTGCGGACCGTCCTGAAGATGTGGTTGCCTCGCCTTGGAGCTGAATGTGACATTTCTAGGTGGAGAGAATCCCCCTGCGCGAATAGTGAGATCAGCTCTCCACTTAGAGGTCTGAGAAATTTCCACTAATGATGCGAGCCTCTTCTCCTGCATGCAGACTTGGAAGGATGGAGGGGTGGCAGGGCGAAGAAAATCTCATGAGTATCCCTGGGGCATCCTTTCTTGGACATGTTTCTGAGTGTTGCCCTATGGATTCCAGCGTTTACTATTCTGGAATCAAGGAATTCCCCATCTGGGCAGTGAAACCAAAGCCATCCTGTGAGTGGGTTCATCTCTGCATCTCACTGTGGGTGCGTGGGTCCTCTGTGAGCATTGGACCTTTGGGGAAAGGGGAACCTTAGAGTTTATTTTTTAATATTTTCCTTCAAAACCGGAAATACTGTATTTTCATTTTAATTTATGTGTGAAACTTACTTAGTTCATGAAGTAGGTCTGCCGTTCATTATGTGATCAATTGTATGTAATATATTTATATTTGTTAATTTGTTATATATATATATATAGATAGATATACACGGTATCCTCAGACTTGGCTTCATTAATAAATCAGTTTAGTTTAGGAGGGAAGGTAACGATATTGACTAGCTCCTAGAAATACCTCATTCGCCTGCAGGAAGAGAAGGGAAGCCTCTTTGGGGTTAGTGAATGGCAAAGAATCAGCTTTCTGGTGGCTCCGTCTCCTGCAGTCTTGAACACGTACGGAAGGCGGGAATGGAGACTAAGGCTGGGCCCATGGGTTGAAGAAACCACAGCACCTGACTGCTCTGTCCGGAGACTTTCCTGGGGCAATATGACACAGGATGTGAACCAAAGGAAACCAAAGAAATCATTTCAAGTAGACTCATTGCCTAGACATCTTTATTTTTATTCTCAGGGTGGTCGGTCATATTGTAAAGTTGTCTGACAAGATAAAGGAAGCCACCAAAAAATTCTAATTGTCAACCTCAAACCAAAATGAAGCAATTAATGAACCAAACAAAGAAAGCCTCAGGGACAACATTTTTGGTATGCTTGTGCCTGCCTAGCAAATTTCTCCTTGAGTTTGTCTTGTAAATGTTTTCTGACAAGTATGCTTCCCTGGGCTGAGCTGGCATTGGTCTACAGGCCTGTTGTTGTTTTTTATACATGGTATTTATTTCATGGCAGAGACTGAAATGTCACAAAAGCCTCCAGGTTACTTTGTAAGAGTGCATTTGAATTTGAATCTGAAAGCCCACTTACTTCTGCCCCCCCCCCCCAAATAATCATAAACATTAAATCTCGATACAGTATGACAAAGAGGGAATGGTCTTGTACCATTATTAAATAAGATACAGAAAATAGAATCAAAACAGAAAAATGGACAGAAACTCACAATTGGGTTGTAACTTAGTTTTTGTACATTTTCAAACTAGAGCTGAGAACAGTGTCTGGTCATCATTCTTGAACAAGGTGGGGTATAAATGAGTGAAAATGGCCCAGATCTTCCTGGGAAAGAAACAGAGAAAAGGGGACACGCCCTCATTTGTTGCAGTCTGACTTTGCCTGTCTGGAGAAGCTCTCTGCTACCCCCACCTGCAGTTATCTAAAGAACTGGTACCTTCAATTACAATAGAAAGTCAAAAGCCACCATAGACTTGTCAATCACTAAAGGACATCCATGAAATACAGATGAATTTTAACTGAATTTTAACTGAAATTACATGGTTTTAAATTACATGTTTTAAATGTGTGTGGCTATTAAAGATGTGTTGTTGGTTTCTAAGCCAGAACTCTGGACACAGTGCATGTTGACTGCGGTCCCCTGGTTGCTACTGCCCTGCTTGGTGTAGATAAGAGTGTACCTCAATCTTTGCCTGGGGTGTGCCAGATATGCATCACCTCAAACCCTTGAGCACTCAGTCTGGTGAAGATGTTGTCATTGTGTACAATAAAGATCTAGTTGGATTAACTATGTGATGTTAAATATTAATAAATTTTAACCTTTTTCAAAATACTCAGTGTGCATTTTTAAGATTGTGGTTATCTTAGGGACATAGTAGTACTTCTGAACAATCTGGTGCGTACTTATGTATGTCTTGATTTTGAGTGTACAGTCACCTCTCAGCGTGCAGAGGAGAGTGGCAGTAGAACCCACCCAAGGATGCCAAGTCTGAATTTCATGTGTGTCCCTTATATAAAATGAAGTAGTGCAGTGTTTGCATGTTGTATGTGTGTATATTTCTGTATGTAATGTGTAATGCCTGATACAATGTAAATTCTAGGTAAATAGTTGTATTGTTTACAGAATAATGGCAACAAAAAGTGTATATGTTTAATATGGTACACTATTCTGGATATCTTTGGCCTGAGCTGGTTGATTGAATCCTTGGAACCTATGGACACGGAGGTCAACTGTATGCATGTGACAGGCATGTGTATGGTCAAGACATGGCCTGATCCTACACGTTTTCCTCCCAAGAGATTCAGTCTTAATAGAACTGGAAAGCTTTTCTTGAGTCCCTGAGAACCATGGTTAGCCAGCATTTCCTGTTTAAGCAGCAGGCTGGGATGTAATGTCACCCCCAGATGCTCAGCTGGCCTCAGGAGGCAGATGTGATTCTCAGGATGTGTGGTTCTCAATGTGAACTTCCATAAAGCACATGGCTCTGCCTTTTCCTACTCCCCAGTAAGAAAAACAAATCTGGGAAACAAGTTTCTCAGAGGTCTCTGGTGATACCCATTGACCCTGATGCTGCTGCCTGACAATGACTAAGGAAATATGATGATCAAAGAGAGTAAGAGCCCGAAGATCAGTCATGGTGGCCACACCTGTAATCCCAACACTCAGGGGCTCGGGAGGCAGAGGATTGCTGCCAGTTCGAGCCCAGCCTGAGTTCAAGTCCAGCCTCAACTACAAAGTGAGACTGTTTCAAAAAAAAAAAAAAAAAAAACCAAAAAACTGAAGGAAGAATTACAATTAGAATTACAATTAGATATAGAGTTTGGAAAGCGTAAATTTGTACAATCCTATTGTGTGGTAGGGGAAATGGTAATATGCATCCCACACAGGTTTTATAGTTTTTTATAAATGTCTCCTAAAGAAGTATACATACTTGGGGATTAATTTAGCTTTAAGGGTTTGACTATAGTGTGGTTTATACATAAAGCTAAAAGACACTAAAAAAAGTCTATATAATGGGTCTGCCCAAGCAGTTTCAAGGTTTGGTCAGGAAAACAATTCACTGTAGTTACTTCAAGCATGTTATTTGTTTATCTGAGGCAGGGTTTCACTAAATTGTCAGGCTGGCCTTGAACTCAGTGACCTTCCTGCCTCAGCCTCCTCAGTGCTGGGATTACAGGCATCTTCCACCATGCCCAGCATTTCAGATATTTTAATACAGCAACTTGATTCTGCAGGTGATAGAAGAGCTGGGAAGCCACTCAGATTACATTAGGGAAGCCGCTTGTGTCCCTCTGGCTGAGTCAGTCTGAAAGCTGGGGGTGAGGGTAGAGGGCAGGGACTGGAACCACAAAGCATACTACTAGATGTAGAGATATCATGGTCCCTCCCACCCTCGGATTTTCTGCAGTTTCCCTCTGGCTGAACCTGGGGAGACCTAAGTTAGCAAGGGGAGCTCAGGAAGAGGGACAGAGCAGGGTAGCATGGCATGGACCTGAGTGCTGAGCAAAGTAACTCAAAGTAACAGTACATGCCCTATATGATCATTGCATAGTATCATGGTTGTATTCGTCTCCGTATGTACAAAGACGTCATTATTCCATACAAAAACATAATCCCCTCTAATGAGAGTATAACAGCTCTGCACATTCTATTAGGTACTGTGTCATCTAGAGGATTCAAAGTACACGGGAGGGCTGCATAGGCTGTATGCAAATACACATATAAGTGACTTGGGCATCTGCGGATTTTGGTATCCTGGGGGTGCTCCTGGAACCAATCCTTCACAGATGCTGCGGGAAGATTGTGTCATGGTCCTATTTTCATTAAGAGCAATGCACTATGACGCAGGTCTTCCTTCATGAGATTCCCCTCAGGGGGCTGCCTTACTGGGCTGCTGTACAGGTCACAGCTGGCTTTCTTAGCAGCTGTCCTCGCCTTGCCCGCCCAGGCTGCGTCCCAGCCCTGTGCCTCGTCTCCCAGCCTATGCTCAGCACAGCTTTGGCTCCTGCCCTCCCTGGTTCATTGTGGCCCCCCAAAACCTCAGAGGAGCTGCCCTGCCATTTCTCCTTGGGGCTCCGGATTGGGCAGAGACACTTGATCCCCCACAGACCCCCGTCTTGGAGGAGACGCTTAGTGGAGAGTCTTGTCAGTGTGTGATTTAATATGAATTCCTGTAGGATGAAAACCTCAGTGCCCGGATTCCAGCTCACACATTTGCTGGTGCTACCTCCCTGCACTCCCACCTCTGCTCTCACCGGGAGAAAAACCACAGCTTGGAAATAGCTTTCCCATCTTCAGTCCATTGAGTGTCTTCCTGTACTTTCATTGTTGGTTTTGTCTCCTTTAGTTTCACATTCCTGTCCTGTCCAGGGCGCTTCCCAAGCTTTGGACAAACCCTTCTAACTTTTCTATTGTCTCTTCACTTTTATCGCAAACTCTCCACATCCAATCAGCAACCACAGTGTGTTTCGTGTACTTACTTTTGTATATTTTTGATTAAGCATATAATTTGTGTGTGTGTGTGTGTGTGTTTTTCAGTGCTATGGATGTAACTTAGGGCTTTGTACATTCTAGACAAGTGCACCACCACCCACATTTCCAGTCTCTATGTACCTTTGAAAAAATTACCAAGTACTCTTTGCCAAAAGTCTCTTTCTGTCCTCCCCATTCCCTCCCAAGCACCTTGCTTTAAAAAACCCCAGATGTTGGGCTGGGGATTTAGCTCAGCGGCATAAGCGCCTGCCTTGCAAGCGTGCGGTCATGAGTCCGATCCCTTCGATCCCCAGTACCAAAAAAACAAACAAACAAACAAACAAAAAAAACCCCAGATATTTCTATGTGGACATCTAATTCATTACTTCTTTTTGCTGCAAATATCTTACCGTGTGCATGTACTATGCATTTCCATTTGTTCTCTTTGTGCATTGTGCATGTGTGTATTGATTCAATTCTGGTTACACGAACACTGTGGCAATGAGAGTCTGCACGGAGTATTTTTGTACGTGTTCCCTTAATCGTCTTTGTGATAATCTCTCTGGGCCTGTACCCAAGAGCAGGATAACAGGGCCACAGGGTGTGCACTCACTGCATTTAACCCCCACATTATCAGATTACCCTCCTGAGAGGCTGCTCCTGTCCTCAATCCCACGAGCAGCAAACCTTCTCTAACACTTGGATTATCCAGTTGTCTAATCCTTGTTAATCTGCTGAGTGTCAATGGAATCTTAGGGTTATGTGAAAATACTTTACTTATTTTGGATTGAGCATTTCTTCCTATGTTTCTTAACCTTTTGGATTTCCTTGAGAAAACTGCCTTTTCCTAGCCATTGCTGACTTTTCAGTCAGGTGTTTTCTTTTTCCTTCCTGATTTACTGGAACTCTATTTAATCTAGATGTTAATCTGCCATTGGTTTTAGATACTTGGATATATTTTCTCCTAACCTATTAATTTTGTCCATGGTGTTGTCTGCTAACTAGAATCCTTCCTTTCACAATTATCAGATTCATCTTTTTTGCTTTATAGTTTGTCCATTTGAATTCTCTCACCCTTAGGCCACTGACATGGTCTATTGGTTTTATTTATAGGTACCTAATAAAACCCTCAGGGAGTCCATCTTTCTATATAACATGAGGTAAGGTACTGGGGACCTGGCTAAGATCCCCAACTGTATGAGCGGCTTTGCTGAAAGGATGAAAAAAGAGGCAGAGACAAATTTAGTAATGTATAACAGGGGTTGGGAGGTCAGTGCCTCAGGATGGGCAGACAATGAGGCCCCAAGCTAGTCACTAGTAATACTGAGTGCACACAGTCATCAGCATGGGTATGACGTGACTTAGAGGGTATCAGTGATCTTAAACTTATGAGGACCTTATGTGGATGAGGGTAGGTTCAGAGCTGTAATGTTAGGCTGATGGAATCTTGTACTAGAGCGTCATGGTGTCATGTGATCATTAAGGCCTCCGGTAAGGCCTCTGGGCCCTATCCTTATTTTATAATTGTGGTCCTCAACAGTAAGGTCTAGTTTTATTGTTTCCATTTTATTAGTGAGTTAGGCATATCCTTACTGGTCTGGGATAACTTTTTTTTTTTGGACAGGGTCTTGCTTTGTAGTTCAGGCTGACTTGGACTCACTAGGTAGCCCAGGCTGGCCTCAAACTCATAGTGATCCTCCTGCCTCAGCCTCCTGAGTGCTGGGCTTCTAGGCATGCACTTCCAAGCACTGGCATAACATTTCGAACATACATTAAGTTTACAAGGGTTTATTTCTGAGTGTTCCTTTATTTCTGATGGATCTTTTTGTTTGCTCTTGGGCCCACAACATGGTATTTCTATATTTCTATTATTATTATTATTATTATTATTTGGAACCGGAGATCAAACTCATGACCTTGTGCTTGCCTGGCAGATGCTTACGCTGCTGAGCCAAATCCCCAGCCCAACATGTTATTTCTATCCTCAGGTTTTGTAGTATGCCTTAATATTAGCAGGGCTGGTCTTTTTTTTTTTTTTTTTTTTTTTACAAATCTGACTGCTATTCTTGGCCCTTTGTTACTCTATGCGATTTTTATTTGTTTTTCATTGATACATTTATATATATATATATATACATAATGATGATAACCTTCATCATAGACAGTTTGTACCTGCACATGTTATATGTTGCATCTTTCCCCCCATCTGCTCCCCTCCCTTCAGCCCCTCTTCCTCTTATTTACAAAAGGCTTTGTTTCCATTTTTCCCTTCTATTTTTTTTTCTTCTTTCCTTCCCTCTTCCCTGGTCCCTTGTTTTCATGCAAGTTTTAGAATAACTTTAATCTCTAAAAAAATTTTTGCTTACATTTTGACTGGAGTTTCCATGGATTTGCTGATGCGGGGAGTAAAATGGACATTTAACATATACACAAGAGAATAGGGTGGCTCTGCAGATTTTAAAATTTTTTTCTGCCTTTTATCAGAGTTTCAAAGTTATGGTTTTATGAGTTCTTTAAATCAATGCCTGGACATTTCACGGTTGTTTGGCATGGACCTTGTTTTTTTTTTGGTACTGGGGATCAAACTCATGACTTTGTGCTTGTTGGACAGGTGCTCATGGCACTGAACCAAATCCCCAGTCCCAGGCAGCCTGTATTTTTATTTACTAAACTTTTCACCCATATCGGAGAGCCAAGCCTCTTCTGGTTAAGACCACTGGTGTAGAGAAATGCTGAAGAGTTCTATAAGTGAGTCCTATTTCTGAGATGCTTGAAGATTTTTACTATTGTAATAGGTGTGCTGTTCTGTTGGTTTTTCCATTTAGTTGAGCCTCATCACTACAATTAATGATGATTTTTCTTTGCTTTCCTTTAAATTGCTAAACTTACTCTTTTGCTTCTCTTTTCTGATCACACTGGTTAGTACTGAGGCATATACTGTGGTAGATGCTATAGAGCATTTTTGTCTTCTCAGATCTTAAAAGGAATGTGCCTACATCTTCTCATATGAAAAATGTGTGTTTAATACGAATTTAAGAAATTTCTTTTTCATGATTAGTGTTTTAGTTTGCTATAACAAAAGTACCACAAACTGGAAACTTGTAAACAGCAGACGTCCATTTCTCAGTTCTGGAACTGTGAGCATATGAGATGTGGGAGGTGAGGAGTCCAAGATCAAGGCAGATTCGGTGTCTGGTGAGCCCACTTTCCTGCTTATAGAAGGTGTCTTCCCCTCACATGGTGAAGAAGGAGCTCGGGCTATTTTAGCATCTTCTAAGGGCACTAATCCATTCAAGAAGGCTCTACATGATGACCTAATTACCTATCCACCTCCTAATAACATCACACTAGGAGTTGGATTTCAACACAAGAATTGAGGGGAGGACACAAATATGAGGTCCACAGCATTTGGTTTGCTAAGATTTGTAGTCGTAGAAACTTAGATAGCTGTTGAATTTTATTAAATGGTTTTTCTGTGTCTACTGAAATGAACGCACATTTTCTCTTTTTTACTTTTTATTGTGATGAAGGATATTCTCTGATAAACTTTTCTTTGTATTGTTGGGATGACCCCTGTCTGTCTTTCAGACCATTGCTGTATCAGTTCAGCTGATATTTTATTTAGTATTTTGAAGCCTCATTTATAAGGGAATTTATATAATTTTTTTCTTTTTGCATTGTTCTAATTTGGTTTTGAGATGAGATTGAATTGGCCTCACAGAGAAAAGATTGGGTGTTTTTCTCTCATTTTTCATTTACTGGAACTATTTAGGATGAGATAAATAGTATCCATCTCTTGAACATTGGCTAGAACACATTTGTAAAACTTGGGGTTGTTGCTTGTTGATATTTTAAAGTATAGATACTCCTTGACTTATGGTGGAGTTACTTTGCAAAATACCCATTATGAGTTAAAAAATACCTCAAATTGAAAATGCATTTAATATACATAAGCTATCAAACATTGTCACTTAGCATAGGCTAATTTATATATGCTCAGAACACTTACACTAGCCTTCAGCTAGAGGACATCACCTAACACAAAGCCTATTTCATAAAGTGTTGAATATTTAATAAAATTTACTACAGTGAAAGAAATCTTTGAGAAGGATTGTTTGCTCAACCTGCCCACCATGCCATTACCTCCTCATCAGATAATCATCCCCCAATATCAAAAAACCCCAGTCAATTTTTTTTAAAAAGGCTTGTCTACTTGAATCAAAATCCAATAAAGTCTAATACATAGCACTTGGCTGACATATCTTCTAATGTCTCATAACCTCCGGTCCCTTGCAGCTCTGTTTTCCTTGCTTCTGCAGAAACTGGGTCATCTGCCTAGAGATATCCATGATTGCATGTTTGACATATTCTCCTATCCTCTGTATTCCATAACTTGGTACTTAATTCTTAACTCTTGATAGATTTAGATTTAACATTTTAACAAAGCTATTTCAAAGAGGTTATTGTTATTACATTATTCTTTCATGTTTTGTATCTGGTGTTGTCTCCCTGAGGTGGATTAAAAACTAATGGGCAACTTGAAATACCCAGCTGAACTGAATCAGCGTGGTTCTGGGTGTGGAAGGCCCACCTGAAGATTATTGCTAACAACATAAAACGAGGATTGGTGGGGAAGATGGTGTGCTTTTGATTCTCTTGGAGAGGCTTGTCCCGCTGATTTTCCTGACATGAACTCCGCTCTTCTCCTTGTTGGGAGAACTTGCTGTCGCTGAGGGGGGCTGCAGGTCTTTTGGGGGAGCTCCGATCCTTACCCTGAGCATCACTTCCTGGCTCCAGTGCAGATCCTTCATCCCACTGGATGAAGACTTTCTAACATCCACCACTGACCTTTGGCCTTCCCAGTACAGGTACAGACTTGCATGAGACATTGTCATGGGCTCTAGGCCTCCAGCTGGACACGTGGAGGACATTGTTGTGGGATTCAAGCCCTCAGCTGGATTCTTGGGGTCTCTAGTGCGTGGATGGATCTCCTGTACTGTTTTGCATTTGACTCTTTGGTTGAATATTATAAAATAATCCTGTAAATTACATGTCCTGTGTTAAACCCTGTCCCTGTAAACCCTGATTACAACAATCCTCCTCTTTTATTGTATACTTAATCTAATTGGAATTTTTTATCTAGAAATTTATTATTTATTTTTTGTCCTTTTGAGATAGGATTTCCCTATACAGTTCAGGCTAGCCTTGAATTCCCTTTGTAGCACTGGCTGGCCTCAAACTTGTAGTGATCCTCCTGCTTCAGATTCCAAAGTGCTGGGGTTACAGGTAAGCACTACCACACTTGACCTAGAAATGTTTTAATGTAATGGATATAGACATAATAAAGAAAATATAAAAGAGTGCTTTTCTTATATGAAAAAATAAAACAAAATTTCATAACAAAATAATTAGAGAATAATAATAGCTAAAACACTGTGTGCCATAATCTTAAAAGAATGGCCAACCCTCTCTGGGGGGCGGCTGTGAGTGTGGCAGACTTTCAGCAGCCCGAAGGAGAGAGACCCTGGCGCCTCGGGACCTGCACTGTGTGGTTGACTCGGGGTGCTGGGAGAACAAGGAGCTCCTCCCCTCTCTGGGGGGTGGCTGTGAGCCTGTTGGCGTGTGGGCTGAGAATCAAACATCTCATGTCATCCTGTCCCCTGTCCTGTCCCCGACCCCCTTAGCAACTGGGAGCCAGTGAACTGGACATCTTGTGAAAAGATTGGCTATGTTATTTAGTATGAGCTCCCCATATGCAAAGATAAGGACAACCATTTGGAAGAAAACAAGAGACAATATGACAGATAGTAAAGATCTCTGGTTATCTAGCTTTGAAATTTATGCTTTCTTATGTCCTGTTCTGTTCTGTTTTGTTGTGTTTAATTTTACTCCCTTTAAAATAAAATTAAAAAAAAGAAAAAAATGGCCAAAATGTTACTCAGAGTACAAGTCATAGACAAAAATGATTTCTCTTACCAAAAAAACCCACGAAACTTTCTTTTCAGTGAACTAAGGGATGCTAGTAGTATAAGTGAAACAAATTAGCATATATAGTTTTGAAACAATGGAATAGAGAATTTAGAGGATTATTTGAACTTATCTCTAATTCTTATTTCTCTGTCTTCTATGTGTACATTTTGAGTTTCTCATATAAGGGAAACCATAACACCTAGAAGGGGGATAGCTGGGTCAAATGGAATTTCTATTTTTAGTTTTTTAAGAAATCTTCACACTGATTTTCCTAGCGGTTATAGTAGTTTACATTCCCATCAACAGTGTAGAAGAGTTTCTGTTCCCCCACATCCTCACCAGCATTTGTTATGACTCAATTTTTTGATGATAACTATTCCTTTGGGGGGTAAGATGATATCTTTTTTTTTTTTTTTTTGGTACCGGGGATTGAACTCATGACCTCGAGCTTGCCAGGCAGGCACTTAAGCCACTGAGCTAAATCCCCAGCCCCGTAAGATGATATCTTAATGTTTTAATTTATATTTCTCTTACAGACAGTGATGTTGAACTTTTTTTGTGTATTTATTGATCATCTTCACTTCTCCTGAGAAGTGTCAACTCATTTGACTTTGTCACTTTTTGAGTTTTATTTCGGGGTTCTAATTTTTTTGAGTTCTTTTTATATTCTAGATTTTAGTCCCCTGTTTGAGAAATAGCTGGAAGTTTTTTTTTCTTCATTTAGTAGATTGTCTCATCGCTCATTTGTTTCTTTTGTTGTGAAGAAACTTCTTAATTTGATATCCCATTTGTTGATTCTCAGTATTATTTCTTCTGCTTTGGAATATTGTTCAGAAAGTCTTTGCCTACTCTATGTCTTCAAGAGTTTTACTGATTTTATCTTCCAAGGAATTGTTTCTGTTTTAACATTTAGGCCTTTGATCCATTTTGTTTAGTATATTGTGATATATGAGTCTAAACTCAGTCTTCTGCATGTGGATTTCCAATTTTCTCAGCACATTTATTAAAGAGTTTATCTTTCCTCCAGTATATATTTTTGATCTCTTTGTAGAAGATCAGAGAGTTGGATAAATCTGAGGTTGTTTCTGCTTCTTGTAGTCTGTTCCATTGATCCACATTTTTTGTTTTTGTGCCAGTAGTAGGCTGGTTTTTTTGTTTTTTTTTAAATCATCTGTAGTGAAAGGCCGTAGCTCTAGATGTTCCTGGGGAGAAGGAAGTTGAGAGGATGAGAAAAGAAAGAAGAGACAGATGCTGGGATAAGGTGGAGCCCTTACTCTCCTGATGGGAGAGAAGCAATTGCTCAACCACTGTAGCACCTTTATTTATACCCTCTAAAGAAGAATGTCATTTTCAAACCTGCTGCCCAGCAACTTGTTTGCCTGGCTGTCCTGGGCCCCTTGCCTTTTGGTGCTGGAGCAGCTTGTTTATGCAGCTTGTTTTGGGCTCTCTGTGTTTTCAGGGCTGGCGTTGCTTTAGCCCCACACATGTGATCAATCTCTAACTTCAAAGACTCCCTACAATCATTGTAGCTTTTTAATATAACTTTATATCTGGGATTGTGGTGTCTTCTGCTTTGCTATTGTTATCCAGAATTGCTTTTTCTCTTCAGGATCATTTCTGGTTCCATGTGAAATTTGGATTGTTTTCTATAGGTCTGTGAGAAATGCTGTTGGTGTTTTGATGGGGATTCCATTAAATCAATGTTAGAAGTATAGCTATTTTGACTATATTAGTTTTGCCCTCCCAGGAACAGGGGATATCTTTCTATTCTCTGATGTCTTCTTCAATCTCCTTTTTCAGCATGATGTAATTTTCATTGTAGCACAGCATCAATACACACTGATAGAGATTCAGTCCCAAAATATCAGGCCCCAAAGGCTCAGGGAAGGAGCTTTTTTGGGGGTTGCAAAGGGAAATACAGAGGCTGAATGGTTTGTCATTTGGGGATTGGTTCTTACAATGTGTATCATAGCGGTCAGCCATCTCTGGGAAATACAAGTAATAGGAACTTTAACAGGAACTGAAGTAAACTGGTGGTTACCTGTGCAACTAACAGAAACAAGTACACTGGCGGGGGTGGCATTTTCTGCTACAGTAGGAACTTTCACTTCGTTGGTTAGGTTAATTCATAAGTATTTACTTTTTCTTGAAGCTATTGTGAATGGTATTGTTTTCCTAATTTCTTTCTCAGCGAGTTCAATATTAGTGTAATAGGAATATTATTGTTTTTTTGTGTGTGTTTAGTTTGTGTTCTGCTACATTGCTTAATTTGGTTATTAATTCTAGGAGTCTTTTGGTGGACTTTTTGGGTCTTGTAATACAAGATACAGAGAGGCAGAGAGTTACATGACCTCTGATCAGAAATAGCACATGGGGCGGGCATTGATGACGTGTGAGGAACCGATTGGAATTCTCTGTGCCTGCAAACAAGAAGGGGAGTTGCAATTAGGGCTGAAGAAGAAGCAGGAAGTGGTAAGTGTTCCTGTTCCCGCTTTGGCCTTCCGCCATGTTAGACCACCACAATTGTACAGTAATTTATACTGGAGCAAGAACCTTTCAACATTGGCATGTGAAGTGCTTAGTAATGTGTTATTTTCTTTTTTCACCTTTTAAAATTTGAAGTCTTTTGGCTTTCAATAATGTTCTATAAATTGTTCTTTTGTTACACATTTATAATTTTTTGGCATTCTGGTCTGAGACAATGATCTGTTTGACATGGATTCTTTGGAATTTATTAAGTAATGCTTTGTGACTTGGTACGTGGATAATGGCATAGCCTCTTCATATGTGTTTGAAATCTGTGTTTTCTGTTGTGTTGAGTTAGAGAGAAAGAGGGAGAAACAAACACAGGGGTACAGTGGCTGAAGGTATATTTCAGAATATTAGCAGACATTTTTTCCCTGGGACTCTTAATAGTGGAATTACATTTTCTCCTGAGATAGCAGCTTTCTTGAAAACATGTCAGAGATCTTGAAAACGTGTCAAAGAGTTTGCATGTTATCTTGTTTTGACAAAGGGTAACATTCACTGCTGCAGATCATCTGGGTGACTCACTGTCTCTGTCTGTTTTGTGTTGCTATGGCAAAATACCAGAGATTGGGATTATAAAGATAAGAGGTTTATTTAGCTTACACTTCTAGTTAGACTGGGTGGCTGCATCCGGTAAGGACCTTGCGTGTATTGCAACATGGCAAATGGATCGTATAGTGGAGGTATGTGCAAGAGATCCAACAGAGAGACAAGAAACAAGACAACAGGAAGTGGCCATTCTTGCTCTGATGCAGCAACCTCATGGGAACTAATTCACTCCCTCTAGAAGACACTGATCTCTTCCAGTGGTGGTACCCGGAACCTAATTACATCCCACCTCTCAAAGCCCACCACTTCTTACCATTAAGCTGGGGATCAAGCTTCTGTCTCATGAATCTTTGCAAGACAAAACATAACCAGACCACAGCCTGCCATCCCCTTCTACAAAATGAGAGGCCTGAAGCTCCCACTCAGCCTGGAATTTGTGCTCTGTGTTTTGTTAAACTCCATCTGCTGCTGGTGTGGTGACCTGAAAACCCTGGGACTATGGAGCAGAGCACCAGCAGGCACACACCAGCAGCCGGTGATCAGAAGCATCTCCCTGGAGGAAGTAAACAGTCCCATTCATGTGGGGTGGGTAGGGGTAAGACTTTTCTCACTGCAGTATCATGAGGTGATGTGGCCTTTCCCTGATTTTTATTTAGCAGTAAACACAGTTCTTTTTCTTGCCATGCTTTCTGCTTTCTAGGCTGCAAGCCCATTTCCATGGAAAGCAGACAAGAAACAGGCCAAGGAGAACAGTAAACTAAGCAGGAGTTATCATCCTTGGCAGTTCCTGACCTCAGGTCCTCTGAGGGACAAAGGTGCTCCATTTTACTAAACGTTTCCATCTAAATAAACAGTGGGAAATTCCAGGGCCATCTGTAGCTGCCTGCTGACCTGGTGGACTGCCCTGGCCCAGTGCGTGTTTCTGTTTTCCCACTGTTCTCTGGTGCCAGAATTGCCCGAAAAGACTGGTTCAACCTTCCATCCTCACAGGGACCCTCTTCTGCCAGGACCAAGTGACCCCTTCTTCCTTGGCAACTTTCTATACACTCCTAGCCCAGATTTTGCTCTAAGGCTATTTCCCCATGTTCCATAGAATGAAAATGCAGGGAAAACGGCGTGTGTATAATGTCTATTATTCAGTTTATATGCATTATGCATGAAGCAGTATGAGGCTGCTGCAAAAATCCTTCAATGCAGAAAATGCCACAGTACTGAAATCACATTAAATCTAGTTCTGAGTCCTGCCTCACCAGAGCGATGAGATGTCTAGTATCAGGTGTTCCTCAGGATGCAGCAGGAGTCCCTGACAAATGACACAGGATAGAGCTATCTGAGAAAGGACCTCCCGTCTTCAGCCCATTGAGCTCTCCCTGCCATCTGAGCCCAGATGGCCTGTTGGAGAGCTCCGGTACCTGTCAACCTGGTCCAGCCTGGCGCACTGGTAGTCTGTATCCACCCCACCGAGCACAGGTGCCGGCCCAGAGATGTATCAAGAAGGCGCTCCTGGAGGCAGCCCTCAGTACTGCAGTTGGCAAACGTCCGGAGATCATCAGCAACTCCGCCTCGATGCGCCCTCCTGTGGTTGTGTGCGGGAACTGCCTCCTCTGCTGGAATGCAGAGTTTTTACTGATTTTCTCTGGTTCGCAATGGTTAGCAGAAACACTGCGGGACCCCTAGGATTTGCAGGCAGATTTATTTAGGTCGATGGGAAGTGACTGAGATCACTCCCAAAATATCAGACCCTGATCTCTGGTGGTATAGGGTTTATATGGTATAAGCCGGCAGGAAGAACAGAGGCAGAATGGCTTGTCAATTGGGGATTGGTTTATATAATGTGCATCACAATGACCAGCCATGTCTAGGGTACAGAATCAACGGGAACTGTAACGGGAACTATTACCTGGGCAGCTAAGAAATATACTGGCTTGGGGCCCTTTTCTGTTACAGTCCAAACATAAGATCTGGACTTTGATTTCCCTGGAGGACTGGAGGTTGCTCCAGCCTTAGACGTTGATTGGATCTTTTTCATTTAAATTCTTCCCCACAAGCAGATTTGTTTAAAATCATGTTGCATTTGTTTCCTATGATATATTTTAAGGACAGAGAAGAAGAGGGATGAAGGGAAAGACTGAAAGTAGGAAGGGAAGGGGAAGAGGAGAGGGAAGAGCAGGAGGGCGAACTTGTTTGGAAGGCTGTTCTCTCTAGAGGAAGGGCAGGGGAAAGACGTGGGAGTGGAGAGAGGTGGGGAGAGCAGGCACAGGGCTTTGTCTTGCCAATGCATTCAGGGTGCACTTCCAGGGCCTCTGTGTCCCCATTCTGCATAGATTACCCTCAAAAGCTTCCACCTACCATTAGAGAAGACTGATTCCCCTAAAGAGATGATCAGACTTCCACCAGGCAAATGGTCGGTCTAAAAGACAAGCTGTAGTTGTTTAGCTTTATTGAAAGCTAGAGATTTGGATTGGCTACATGAACACCGTGCTAGCAACATAGATCAGGTTGACCCCAGGGCAGTGTGCTGGGAATTATGCACCTGGACACCCACATCCCAACACCCCCAGCTTCCGCTGGGATGCTTCCAAAGGCTTCACTTAGCTGTGTTTGTCATCCAGCCAAATACAGAGACTTCTGGGTTCTTTTGTTCTCTGGTATTTACAGAAGCCCAGGAGTGCTTATTTCTCTCCTTCAAATTGTTTATTCATCTTTATGTCATCTTCCTTCCAGCCCTCTAGAAGAAATGTTCTTGCTTATTGTTCAGTGCTGTATCCAGACTTGGCTGTAAAATTGATGAGGCATCTTTTGTAGAAGACTAGGAAAAAACACTTTAATCACTCTGCCGGGGACAACGAGAGCTCCAGAATATTCTCCAACTGGCAACATCTCACCAGCTAGAGTGAGGTCAGGATGCCAATACCCTTGCCCAAAGGTTAACAGAGAGGTCTCAAGCCCCTCACAGGCCCAGTCAATTGCCCAAACCCCACTGTTGCTGGGCAGAGGCCTCCTCACATAGCACAGCCCAGGTTTTTGCCTGTTGAGTCCAACATCTGCTCTAGGTGGGGTCAGCAGGAAGTTCACCTCATTAGGACCCGATACCGTCAGTCAGCACTACAGAGCTGCCTTCCCCGAGGCCTTGACTTTTACACGGCACCAGCATCTTCAGATGGCACATACTTTCTTTCTCTGACCTAAGCCTTCACTCCTCTCCTCCTCTCAACCCTTCCTTCCGCTGGGCCCTTCACCCCCAAATTCCATAATCAGCAAATTATCTCTGCTGCCCAAACTCCTCTCTTTATGCTCCTTTTTTCCTTTGCCTTAACACACTCATCAGTCTAATCATTCAATAAACACTGGTTGAGTAATTATGAGGACTAACGTTTCCACTGCTGGAGATATAGCAGTGAACAACATAGATATCCTATCCTAATCATGTGAAAAAGAACATCTAACATATGCTATATTCCATGGGGTTAATTTTATGAAAACCAATAGACACTCCGGATGTAGCACAGTGATAGAGCACTTGTCTAGCATGCCCAAGTGCCTGGGTTTGATCCTCAGCATTGCAAAAGCAGTAGCAACAACAAAAGGCAAATAGAGCAGGAAAAGAAGATAGAGGAGGACAGTGTGGGTGGCTATTGTTTTTTTATAGTGGAGTGAAGAAAGGGCTTTCTATTAAGGTAAAGACAGAGCAGAAATGAGGAGTGGGGAAGCGCTTTCTAGGCAGAGGGAGGGCCAAGCGCTGTGGAGCAAGAGAAAGCGGGCAACGTGGTTGCACAGAGTGAGCCCAGGGAGTGGAGGAGACAGGGCTGGGAAGAGTTGGAGGCCAAATTTACAAGGATTCTTCTCCAAGCAAAATGAGATGCAAATGGCTTTGAGCAATGGAGTGCCAAGGTCTGCATTATGTATTTTTTCAAAAGAGGATGTTAACTGCTGTAGAGCACATCAGACACAGAAAAACCGGTTAGGAGGCTTTTGCAAAGAACTGGATAAGAGTTGACAATCCAGGGAGGTGGCAGTGTCAGGACCTAGGCACATTCTGAAGCTAAAGTCAGCAGATTTTCCCTTAGAGCAGGGTGTGAAGCAAAGAGAAAGCGGAGCCTGAGGATAAATATGGCTTTTGAAGAGGGCTGATGGCGAATCTGGGGGGTCAAGGAGGGTTTTTTTTAATGGAAAAATTGTAGCACAGTTGTATATTTATGATTAAGTGCGGACAAAACATTGCTCATGCATGTGTGAGAAGGGTCAGCTGATGGAGCACTCACTGTCCTCGGGTGGGTTCGGGACGGACCTAGGGCACAAGCAGAGAGGCTGCATCTAGGAACGCAGCTTGTCCCTCCTAATAGGAGGAGGCTGAGGTGTGCGCACCGTGGGCCCAGGTGATCCGCGGAGCCTGCGGAGGGTAAGGGTTGTTCTAGAAGCAAGATTCTTCTCAGAGACAAAATTTGCATTCAAATCTTGTCCTCAGCCCCTTCCTAGTCTTCATCTTGTAGACCCAGGTAGTCATTAAGTCTTTTTTTTGTTTGTTTGTTTGACTATATCATACTTTTTTTTTAATTTGAAAGAGAATAAAACAAAAGGGGGCAGTACAGAGCAGATCAGAACAGGACAACATAGGCAACACAGTACTTTACATTAAGTCAACTGGCCATCAACAGTAGCTAACACCATATCTCTTACTCTGCTATAGTTGAGCATAGTTTCAAATACAATAATATCAAACATAACACAATAGTATTAAGCCATACATAGAGTGAAAGAATTACAGGGCTTTCCGAACCGAATAACAGAAAATGATCAATGGGTACTATAATATCTCATTTTTGATAAAAAAGAAAAAAATTGTTTGAACTATCATACATATTCAGAAGTCCTACCATGCTTCTTTTGCTCCACTACCATTGGTTCCATCTACCACATTGTGTCTTATTGGAATTTGAACATGTGTGATAGTTCAGGAGATGCTCTTGCTTCTGGTTTGCCCGCCCTGGGGTGGCCGCAGCTCCCCAGACCACAGTCACTTTCCAGGGCGGCAGGCTGCTTACTGGTTGGCTCGGCGCCCTAAGTTCCAGCCAGTCATTAAGTCTTATTCTGCAACCCATACCGCTTTTTTGTTTTTGTTTTTTCCCCTCATGATATTTTAGAAAGCGCTCCTGCCCCCACCCCGAGCTGGCAAGGTCCTGCCCATTCTCCCAGGCTTGGTAAGAGCACTAAGATTCCCTGCCCGGTACAAGCAGTGAGCTGCCCGGCAGCCCTTCCCCGACCGACCCTCCCAGGCTGGGATCCCAGGCCTCTCCTTGCTTCCCAGGCTGTCTGTCCGCCCTCCTAGGGCTTGAGGCTCTTTGGGAGCAGGGGCTCCGTTGAGTTCTTTCCTGAATTCTCGGTGGCAGGAACAGGACCTGGCACAAATAAACGCGGGAGGAATGACCAAGTTAGCACTTCCCTGCGAGGCACCCGGCCCTTGCCTTGAACATTGAGGTGTCCGTTGATAATCTGTCTTCTCTATCACGCCGCGAATGGAAACGAGATGCTGCTTTCATTTCTCCTGACGTCGCACAGCAAGCAGTGACTATAAATGTCTAAAGCATGAAACAGAAGAGCCCCTCCCGCTTCCCAAACGCACGCGGCATCCCCGCAGATCTCGAGATGGCCTCTAGGTGGCGCCGCCGCTCAGAGGTACCGGGAGCGCGGCCGCCGCGGGGGGTGTGGGGGGGGAGGATTGACGCGCCACCTCCCCCGCGGACCTGCAGGTGGCGTCAAAGGTGCGTTTCTTCTCTGTGCTCTTGGGCCTAACTGCAGATATTTGAGGAATCTTAGTAGAAGAGGGGAGAGGGTTGCCTTTTGGGTGATACCTAAGCCTCAGGTGCCAGCTGGAAACACACCTCTGCCGGCGACAGCCCTAAGGTGGGCACGTGCAAAACGTTCTTTATCTGTCCTAAGGATTGTAACTGCAAGTGCGTGGCATGACCAGAACTAACCTAAATGCGCTATACCTATGGACTCAAAGTTACATAACAGGGTAAAAACGAAACAAAACAAAACAAAAATAAACCTCTTGTACAGTGAGGAAACTCGGGGCAGAGGCTAAGTAATGCACTGAGGCACTCATTTAGCAGAAGCAGAGGCCTGCTGTCTGTTCCAGAGTCTGCAGGCTCCCTGCTATCCTCCCTCCTTCCCTCCCTCCTTCCCTCCCTCTCTCCCTCCCTCGTCTAGCTGGCTAATCTCCACTGACAATTTGACTGGATTAAGAAACTTCTGGAGAGGTGATTGAGCGCGTTGTAAGCCTACCAGCTCACCAGTGGATGAACCCTCTGATGAGCTGTAGCTGAATTGCCTGTTGGAATGTAGAGCCTGTCCGGAAGAAGTGGGCGTGACTACAGGGAGGAGACCTTGGGAACTGTCTCTGGAGCCGGCCCCTTCCTCCCAGGGTCTTCTCCTGAGCTCTGTTCTTTGATGTCATGAGATGAGCAGCCTTCCTTTGTCACACCCTTCTGCAATGCTGTTTCTGCCTGGGAGCCAGCTGACTGTGAACTGTAAACCCTGAAAACTGAGGGCCAAAATAAACCTCTTCTTTACGTTGCCAGGGACGGATATATTTTCTCTACAACAGGAAAGCTAACACATGGGTGACTTCTATACCTCCAGCTAGCTGGTTCCCAGACAGCTTGATGCTCACTATTATGGTCTGCTATGTGTTGGGCTGAGCTGGTGAAGGGAAGACAGGAGACCAGGAACCCCCAGCTGTCAGGGGAGACCGCAGTTTTGGATGGACGGTGTGGCAAGGGGGAATGAAGAACAGAGTACGTGGTGGCTTCCAAGGGCGACATGGAAGGAGGTGCTAGCTTCTTTTCTGCCTTCTCAGGCAGTCCACCTGGCTTATTTTGGATCCCATTCTAGTTTGCCTTCTTTTTGGGCAGTCAATGTTCTGTCCTTGGTGCTGCACACCTGCCCAGGCCCCAGGCCTGCAGGGTACAGGTAACCACCACTCCCCAAACAGTGCCTTGGACCTCTGTCCTTAGTGACCAACTTCTCTGGGCCCACCTGTCTGCCTAGATTTCTGAATATTATGGATCATGCTCCATTTGCTTATAGATCTGTCACCAATGAGACACCCCACCCCATCCTTCCATAGCTCCACCATAGCTTTCATAGCTTGCTTGGTCCTCCACTGAGTCTGTGTCCAGACCCGCCTTTCCATCTGTTCTTCCTCTGGAATCCTTCTCTTCCAGCTGCTAGGCCACTGGCTCAATCACATGTCTACCACAGTCTACCTATATTCCAACTGGTGGTGTGTAGAAGACCTGCGGATCTAGATTCCTTTTCTTTGGATCGTGCACTCTCCTGTTGGCTTTGCTTCTTTGCCCAACCATTCTAGGTACCATCTATGTTGGTTACTTGAACCCCTTTCTTGCCAGACCCTTGATTTTTCTGTCTCCTGAAAATCCCTCAGGCTGGATTAGCCGGGGCTAGTTTCTCTACCCTTCACTGGGGATGCTCAGGGGTGCTGTGGAAATTCATGCAGTTGTTGAGTTGGTGTCAGGCAGGACCAGCAACTTGGTTTATATAGTGTGAAATGAACATGCAAGGCCTTTGTTCAAAAATTTTAAGTATTGCTATTCTTCCATAAAAAAGGATAAATGTGAGTCACTGTAGATATACCTTGAGACCACAATGTTAAGTGAAATAAGACATGCAAGGTTAAATATCACATAGTTTCTGTTATACCAATAATCCAAACCTAAAGAGCAAACGACAGAGTTCCTACCTTGTGAAAGTTTTCTGGAGCACCTGGCCTGGTAGATGAAAACAGAGAATCTCTTTCGCCAGTGATCCTCTCCAAGACTACTTTCCTGATCTACACACTGGACCACATCTGGATTCAACGGCAAAGACAGAGGATGGGGAAGGGACTAGCAGATTCCTTTCTGGTCCTGACTAGGTATCTTACATGTTGTCTTAGACTGCTTCTGCTACTATATCCAAATAACTGAGACTGGATAATTTGTAAAGAACAAACATTTACTTTCTCATAACTTTGAAAGCTGGTAAGTGCAAGGTCAGTGCCTGGTAGATTTGGTGCCTGGTGGGGGCTCCTGTGTTTCCTTCGTGCTGCATCCTCACACAGTGGAAGGGATAAAAAGGCAAAAGAGGTGAGCAGGCTCCTAGTACCTAATAGGGTTGCTAATCTCATTTATGAGGGATTTGCCCTCTTAACTTAATCACATTGTGAAGACCTCATCTCTTAATACTGTGATATGACTTTGGCAGTTAAGTTTCAATGTATGAATTTTGGGGGGCGCATTCTAACCATTGTGCACATACTCCTGGAGCTGAGAGGCTTTCATTTTAACTATTAATAGAAGTGAAGGAAAACTCATCAGGGTTAAACAGCTTGCTCAAGGTTACACAGCTAGTGCAGGTAGTGGCAGGTTTTGAGACTAGGTTGGTGTGAATGCAAAATCTCGTAAATCTCCCTTTCCTGAAGGGACAGGGCTTGGTAGTGATACTTACTCACTAATCAATTCCAGCCCTTCCTGCTCCTCTCCTTTCCATGGCCCCATAACATTGATTATCTCCTGGGAAAACTTAACCTCAACCACAGGACCTACCAAGTTGACATTTCTGTTCACTGTTGAGAAACATTACACAGCTTTTCAAGAAGCAAAACTTACTCAGCTAGTCTCTGATGATCCATATTGACTTGAGCCTCATCTTTCTATCTCTGGGGCAGCAGTGGGAAAAGATTCTCCCTTGCACAGAACTTGCCCTTGACTGCCATGATTCATAGGCACCACCCACCATTTCTTCCACATTGCAACCTTTAACACCACCAGTCCTGGGCACAACAGGGCTCACCTGTGTCCTGTCTCATTTCTTGCCTCTTGGATTGTGCTTCTGCTGTTGCCTCTCCCAAGGCAGATGAGAGTGATATTCAGGAGATACTTGGAGATGAGATCAGTAGTGATACGAAGGCATTTTTATTTAGGAGAGTTAAAAGTACTGAGATTATATTTTAAGAATGTTTTTATAAGTATACTCTGAAATATTAATTGATGAATCCAAATGACCTTTTGGGTTTGCCTCCAAAGAATATGGCAGGGAAGAAAAAAGTCTGAATATGGTTTCATTATTGCTGAAACTTGGTGATGAGTATATGTATGCTCACTGTACTGTTCTACCTACTTTTGCATGTATCTGAATCCTGCATTATTAAATACATTTTTGAAATAGTATTGAAACAAAGTACAGTAAACTCAGATTATGCTTTGTGTCTGGATGTTCCCCCAAAGCCTCATGCTGTCATGGGGGAGGGCTTTTCCAAGGTAGCTGATTGGTTAGTTTGTGATTGGTTGATTGTCTAGTGTTAAGATTAGCAGTGTGACTGTCACACACTGCCCTGGGGCAGGTAGCTGGCATACAATATAAGGGAGGGAAAGAGGCTTGCTATTCTGTTTTGGCCCTTTTGGTTTTGTTGCTTTTGCTGTCTTTTCCTGCTGTGCACTTCTGCCCCTCTGCTATACCATGATGCTTTGGAGCCAGTTGATCATGGACTGGCACCTTAATGAACTGTGAGCTAAATAAACCTTTCCTGCCTTAATTTTGGGCATTGAGTATTTGTCTCAGCAATGAGAGGAAAGTAACAAAGACAACTCAAGAGCTTGTGTATATGAGAATGGGAGGAGAATAGATAGATCTGGAAAAGGTTTAAAATTGTTGGATGCAAGAACGTAAAGTGGGCGCTGGGGGCTTAGCTCAGCAGCACAAGTGCCTGCCTGGCAAGCACGAGGTTGTGAGTTTGATCCCTCGTACAAAAAAAAAGTAAAGTGGCATTGCCTTTCTGCTTTTCCAGATAATAACTCTTTACTTTTCAATGACAGTTATTCCAATCATAATGGGTTCCAGTTTCCAGTTGTTTCTACTCTGTGTTCCAGCCTCAGAGGTACTAGGCAGCCACTCCTCATCGGCAGTCTGGGTTCCAGCTGAGCACAGCTCCTCTTCCAACCCTCTAAATTATTAAAACTCGAATCTCTTCCCATTGTTCTCCAGTCCCAGAAGTGTTGCTTCCTACAGTTACTGGCTCTGTCTGTCTTGATATTCTCTTTTTGCATGTTCAGCTTCCAGTATCTACTTAACCAACTGCCCAGATGAGATTCTCTCTATTAAAGTAACTGACACGTTTCCTGCTTTCCTAGCTGGGTTTGCCTGATACACATCTCTTGGAGGCTCCATCTAAGAAGCACTTGAGGGTGTAACCTCACCTTGTTGGGCTGCTCTCAGGAACTCAGTCTCAGAAACCCTGCCACAGCCCCAGCAAGTCCACTTCAATACCAAGGAATTCACAGGAGTCCCTTAATGTAAAGCAGTGTTTACAAGCATGGGAGGAAGGTTTCATTTGAGAGGGCCAGCAGGGATCCTAAATCTTTTCATCCCAATCAAAGCTGTCAGAGCCAGTTGGCATCAGAACTTGTCAGCTGTCCCCAAAGCTGCCTTCTACCCAGCAGCCTTCCTGTCACCAAGGAAACCACACATGGGTGAACAGGGCCCCCAGGAATCAATCTGAAACTCAGTTTCCTGACGTGTTTGTCATTATTAATGTTGCCAAAGTGCAGCATTTTTTTTTTTGCAAGAATGATTCTAAGAAACTTCTCCTGCCCCAATCCTCTGCTGTCTTTTGTTTCACACAACTGAGAATACATCCACCTCTGAGAAAGATGTGTGCTGGCAGGCAAGACAAGCCCTAAGAGTAGTCACTTGTGTACCCAACAACAGGTAAAGTGGATTTTTGCTGCATTGGCACCAGGACTAACATCCTTAGTGCAGCTCCACTTACATTTGCAGGCACCAGTGTCTCCTGGTCATCAAGGTCCCTGACCAATGGTCACTGAGTCTGTTCACTTTGCTTTGGTAGTAGTATGCTCCATGGTTGTCCTTCCTGCTACCTGAGTTGGTGTCTAATATCATCGCCATGCAAATGTTAAACAAACTCCCATTTCATCACATGAATGTGATAAAAGGACTTGTTCACTTATTCATTGAGTAGCTTCTATGTGCCAGGCTCTAGAGACTAAAGCTAATAATAATAATTCATTGGTGGTGGAAGGGCCTGGTAGGTACTTAGGTAGGATGGTTAGGCAGGGCATTCTGAGGAGGAGACACATAAGCTGTATTCCTGTTATTTATTGCTGTGCAATGGCTTCATAGAACAATGACAGTGATTATTTTGCTTGTGAATCAACTATTTAGGGAGGACTAGGAGAGGAAGCAATGTGTTTCTGGTATTCAAAAGTTCAAAGAGCTTGTGGACGTGTTTTAGGTTTTGTTTTATTTGTTTCTTGTTTATTGTTTTTTTGGAGACAGGGTCTCACGTTGAAGTTCAGGTTGGTCTCGAACTCTCTGTGTGGTCCAGGCTGGCTTCAAACTCATAATGATCCTCCTTCCTCAGCTTCCTGAGTGCTGGAATTACAGGTATGAATCACCACCCTTGGCATGTTTTATGTTAAAGCTATCACCAGCTATGTCCTATGGAAGAAATTAGTGGAAGAGCATTTCAGGAAGAGACCAGCATGTAAAGTCTCTGAGGGTGGAAAACAGTAGGTGTGTTTAAGGAAATGAAAGGGCAGCAAGGCTGGGATACAGAAAACAAGGAGGGATGTCTGAGATGGGTGGGAGGTAGACAAAAGTCATATCAAGTTGTTACAGGATGGATACTGGGGGTGGTATTGGAAAACTGAAGATTTATATTCACACCTTAAAAGAACCATTCCAGATGCTATGCACAGAATGGACTAAATTGAGACAGAAATAGAGAAAACCAATGAAGACATTATTGGAATGACCCAAAAGAGAGACAAGGATGGTTTGGACAAAAATATTGACCCTGGAGATAAAGAAAAGTAGATAGGCTTGAGCAATAGTGGCCATAAACACAGATTTTCTAATGGATTGATATGAGACTAAAGGAAAGAAAGGCAGATAACAAGGAGGACACCGGGCTTTAGGCTTGAGCATCTGTGTGAACACCAGAGTCATTTCTTCTTTCAGAAGACAGAAAGAGAACATGCTGATATAATGAAAGGGGTAAAATTGAGAGGTAAATTTTAGCCACATCAAATATGAGCTATACTAGTGGAAAGGAATAGACATATTGATACATGAGCTTGAAACTCAGGACTTTAGGGGTGAAAATATATATAATTTGGGAACTATCCACATAGGGGTGATTTTTAAAGCCATTGGCCTGGATGAGATCACCTGGGGAGAAACTACAGTAGACAACAGACTGAAAATTGAGCCTTCGGAAGGGTAATCTGCAAAGGAAACTGAGGAGTGGCCAAAAAAGACAGGAGGGGAACTAGGTTATTGGATGTTACAGAAACTATGAAATAAGGTTTGGATAAGAAGAATTGGTCCAAATGATGCTTAAGGTTCCTCCAAATCTGAATTTCTATGGTTTTATAAATGTCTTAAATTCTTTCAGGCTTGGAAATTCTGTGACTCTATTGCATTTTTTGAAAAACAAACTTCCTGCTGAATCGCTAGATCTCTCCAGAGACTATAAAAATGACTTCTTAGCAATGTGGAATTTTGTTTTTTAACCTAAAAATAACCATGGATAAAGTCAAGCCCAGAACAAAATTGGAGACCTCAAAGGGAAGCTAAAGTGACAATGTAAGTGGCACAATATAAGTGGAGTTATCTGATTTCTTGTAGTAGTGCTGGATCAGCTATGGCAGACCCAGATCAGGGTTTGGGAACAAATAATAGCACTTATATTTAGCTAGGGGCTTGCATGGACCCCAATCCTCATTTTCTCTATTTTGGAGCACTCTCAGAACCTCCACGGCATGTGTGGACTTGACCTGTCTTTGAGAAAGCCAAGTTTTGTACCAAATGGAGTCATCTGAAGGCTTGGTGCTGGGCCCTGGTCAAGGCAGCCAGGAAATGAGATCTCTCTTGCGGCTGATGACTCTGGGATGGTGGCAGGCCTTTTACCTTTTACAGCCTGTCTCACTTACTTTCCTCGTTACTGAGACAAAATACCTGACACCCAAAGTTAATTTTGGAAAAGTTTATTTAGCTCACAGTTTGCAGAGGTTTCAATCCGTGACTGGATAGCTCCTAGCAGGGAGGCATATGGTAGAGGGGCAATAGTTCATGGTGGTGGCTGACAGCAAAAGCAACTTTGGAGGGGTGGAGGAAGGGACATATAAGGAAATAATTTCATATAGACATTAAGGTTTCAAAGAAATGACAGCTGTAGAGCAAGAAAAAGATGAACCATGGAAGGACTTCAAAAATCCTGGTCAGGTCGTCAGGAGCCCTATTTATATGAGTAAAATTAGTATCAAGGATGTTAATAATGAGATTGGGCCCTAGAACACACATGTATTCACTTATAAGACTGCCATGAAAATGTGCCATATACTGGGTAGGTTATACAACAGAAATTTTTGTCTCATAGTTCTAGAGGGAGACATCAGAAATGAAGGTGTTTGTTCCTTCTGAGGGTGATGAAGGTAGGGTCTCTCCTTGGCTTGTGGACGGCTGTCTTCCTGTTTATATGGCATTTTTTCTGTATGTGTGTCTATCTCCACATTTCCCCTATATATTGACACCAGTCATATTTGATTTAAGCTCATATTTGATTTAAGCTTTATTATTACTTAATCATCTCTCTAAAGAATATTCAAATAAGGTTACATTTTGGGTACTGGATGTCAGGACTTCCCCATGAATTTGGGTATGGGGCATAATTCAGTTCATGGTAACTAGAATCAATGTTCCTGAGAAACAAGAGGAGGACAGAGCCTCCTCCAACATCTGTAGGGGAAAGAATCTTCTAAACAGACAATGAACTCTCTTTCTGTAGAAGAGAGCTGGAGTTCTTACAGTGCAGGACTTGAGTGAATTTATTCTAAGGTCCCTAAGTCAGGAAAGAGGATAAAATAATAGCAAAAAAATTGTCACTGAAGGACATGCGACTTTCCAGCTCCCAGCAGCAGCAAGAGCAGTGGATGCACAAGCCCCCATGGCTGAATTTGCCCTAGTTACCCTTTGCAGGGGCGTCAGGGGCACAGCAGAGGCACAGTGGATTCAGAAATCAGAAGTACACAACCAGTGTCTCCTGGCTCTCAAGCTGCTTGGTTATTTCAATTTTGGCAACTGTGATCAAATTTTTATCCCAATTGGGGAGCTCACTTGCTGGTTCAGGTGGGAATTAAGATCTGCAGGAAAGAAAAAAAATTCAGAGGAATGTGTTAAATAAGTTGGTAGAAGACTGTTTTGTTCATCTTCTGGTCTTTGACCATGGAGCACTTAAAGAACTGGAGAGGGCAAAGAATCGGGTAGGAAATCTCATTATTTCTCCCATGGGGGTTTTTCTTGGCTTATTCTTTGCTCCTCTCACCACCTTGTAATGTATTAATCGTGTATCATCATTGGTCTTTTTGTACACGCATAGGTTGAAGCCTTACTCTCCAGTGTGATTATATTTGATGATAAGTTCTCTTTAAAAATTCTAATTTTCATAATTTTCTTTTTAAATTTCTGATGGCAAATTCTTAATGGAAGTAATTAAGGTTAAATGTAGTCATAAAGTTTGGGCCCAGATCCCCTAGGATTAGTGCTTTTATAAGAAGGAACACCAGAGAGCTGTCTCTGTTTCTTTGAACAGGTGCAAAGAAGAGGTCATGTTAACACACAGTGAGAAGAGAGTCATCTATGAGCCAGGAAGAAAGCCCTTACCAGGAACCAAATTAACAGTACTTTGATTTTCGATTTCCCAGCATTTAGAACTGTGAACAGTAAGTTTCTGTTGCTGACACCACCCAATGTATGAAATTTTGTTACAGCAGCCCCTAAAAGGGGTAATACATTTTATTTAAATTATTTCTCCCTATTTGAAGCAGAAACTATGCACCTCTATTTCCCCAAATACCATAATGTCTGTTGTAGTGACTCTCTTGTGGCAGGCAATCCATATTCATTGAATGAATGCATGCTTGGTAAATCCATGTCATGGAAGGTATTATTGTGCATATTTTACTCTATTTTTTGTGATGCTGTGGGTTGAAACTATTATATTCACTTTAAAGTGGAGAAAATTGACAGTTGTGAAAAGATATTTAATAATCTGTGGATGCAAATGACATTTCCTAGGTGGAAGTTAATTGAAAGTGGACTGTATCAAACAACATCTTCAGACACAAACTACATTGAATTGCTTCAGTTGGTCAGTTAGGAAGGTTACAGTTCCTCTGATTTATGTCTAGTGTCCTCTTTGTAATTGGGATCAGAGATTTGCCAATCTGTATCTGGCTCTTTCCTTGCAATTCAATGATTTCAAAGTGAGCAGACAGAGAAGCAAGAGCGTCTCCTGAGATCTGCGCCATGCTGGAACTTATGGCGCCGAGCCAACCAGTAAGCAGCCTGCTGCCCTGGAAAGTGACTGTGGTGTGGGGAGCCGCGGCCACCCCAGGGCGGGGAAACCAGAAGCAAGAGTGTCTCCTGAGATCCACACCATGCTGGAACTTAGGGCGCCGAGCCAACCAGTAAGCAGCCTGCTGCCCTGGAAAGTGACTGTGGTCTGGGGAGCCGCGGCCACCCCAGGGCAGGGAAACCAGAATCAAGAGCATCTCCTGAGATCTGCGCCATGCTGGAACTTAGGGCGCCAAGCCAACCAGTAAGCAGCCTGCCGCCCTGGAGAGTGACTGTGGTGTGGGGAGCCGCGGCC
>PVJX010000636.1:137500-227607 GCA_004027295.1 Dolichotis patagonum | reverse complement strand
CATATGCAAAGATATGGACAACCATTTGGAAGAAAACAAGAGACAATATGACAGATAGTGAAGATCCCTGGTTGTATAGCTTTGAAATTTATGCTTTCTTAAGTCCCGTTCTGTTCTGTTTTGTTGTGTTTAATTTTACCCCCTTAAAATAAAATTAAAAAATATATATATATATAAATAAAAAGAGGAGGAAAGAAAGTGCTCTAAAGGATATAACTGCATGTATGTTTAAGTGTGTAAGATAGATGACCACATTACTGTTTTTGTTAGATTGTTGAGCAGAACTGTTAATAGTCTCACTGTTTGAATGTCTACTTTGTGTGCTTTAATTTTGTAACTTGAACAACTATTTCCAATGATGACAGTATGTAACTTATCAAGTGGTGATTTCTTAGTGTTTTTGTTTTGTTGTTGTTCTTGTGGTTCTTCTATTTTTTGCCTTTGGAATTCTGTATTGTTGCTACCCTTTTTCTGTTTTGTTTTCTTTTTTGTTTTTTCTCTTTAAATAAAATAAAAAAAACAAGAGACAATATGATAGTGAAGATATCTGGTGTCTAGCTTTGAGATTTATGCGTTCTTATGTCATGTCCCGTTTTGTTCTGTTTTATGGTGTTAAATTTTATCCTCTTTAAAATAAAAAAAAAATTAAGTTACCAGTATGTTCCACAAACCCTAAAAACTAACAGATGGAACAAATCACCAAAAGCCATAGAGACTAAAAAAAGAAATAACCACAAATGGAGTGGATACACTGAATACAACAGCAGCAGTAACCAAGAAGAGCCCAAATGCTCCCTACGGATATTTAGAAAGAGAAAGGAAAAAATCTGATCAACAATAGAAAAAATGAGAAGGGGAGGAAACAAGAAAGGTACTTAAATTAATGTTTACCTGTGGTGGCTACATGGCATGAATAAGTTTTTGAAATTTTATTATAGTAAAAGATGCCGTTCCCCCACCCCCCTTTTGAAGGCTCACACACCACTCCTGTCTCTCTGAAGCATTTCTCAAAGTCCTCTTTCTTACTTTTAGTTGCACTTCCAGGCCACTTTAACATCCTGAATCAATTGATAGTATGGACTTTTCATGGTCATTCTGACTGACAAAGAGCCAGACGCTGCATGGTGCCACATGAGGTGAATAAGGTGGACGACGACGATGCACCATCATGTTTTTATCTGACAGATATTCGTGTACTAGAAGCAATGCATGACATGGAGGGCTCTCATGAGGGAAGATGTCCACCCATTTTTAACAGCATTTTCTATGTGTATTGTTTCTTAAACATCCTACTAAGCCATTTACTGATTAAAAAAACAAGAGACAGGGATGAAGTTGTGTTACTTAAGAAGAGACACTGTGGCCAATTAATGCAAAAAAAAAAGTGAAGTAAGCTAATGAGTGGTGAGGTTTCAAGATTTCGCTGAAGAGGTTATTAATCGTCTAAGGCAAAAACTGGACTGCAACAAGTAGTACAGGCAATATAAAAAATGAAACCAAGTTAAATTGTAAAGAAAGGAAGGGGCTATAGCTTCAGTAGCTTAAATGAAAACTAAGAAAGAAAATGCACATTAAACAATTCTGCACCACCTCTGCACATAGTGTATTTGGTCTCACAAGAACTCCAAAGTATACTCATCATTTTACAAATAGGGAAATTTAAGTTACAATACATTAAATAACTTTTGCCCAAGGACATATATACACAAGAAAATTAAAAGAAAAGTTTTGGTCTATGGGCAGGAAAGAGACACAGTTTAGGGGGCTAAAAAATATGAAGCAAAAAAGATTAACTGGTGATAAAACATTCCAAATGTGCCTGGCAATATAATTTTTTTTAAAGGCAAATAAGGGCTGGGGGTTTAGCTCAGCAGCACAAGCACATGCCTGGCGAGTGAGAGGTCATAAGTTCAGCACTCAGTACCTCCCCAATAAATAAATAAATAAATAAATAAATAAATGGCAAATAAATGAAAACCAGTATTTGGGATTGTCTTGCACCCAGCAGCGCTGCATGCAAGTAGCATGCACTTAAGAGTCCCAATCACTCTGGAGGCTGAAGTAGGAGTTTGAGACCAACCAGTCTGGGGAATATACAACAGGACCTAATCTCAATCAATCAACAAAGATAAATTATATTCTTCACAGAACCTTTTGATTTCAAAGACTCAGGACAATCAAACATAATACCAAATGCATTCTAAATAACAAACTTTTAACCTGTAGAAAAGAATACAATCTCTCTCCTTGAAACCTTCTCCAGGTATCGCCCTACGAGTATTTGGGACTGTCTTGCACCCAGCAGCGCTGCATGCAAGTGAAACCCCACACGAGCCTGTCGCCCAGGTCAGCGATCCAACGCAAAGGCGGAAGCAAAGCCATGTGGATGTGAACTAGGTCACTGAACTCTGACTTCAGCCTTCTCATCTGTAAGATGGAAACACCGCCTCTCTCACAGTGTCCTTAAGGACTCAGCAGATGCTCAACAAAACAACAGTTCTCGGATCCCCTTCAATACTGTTTGCAAATCTGTTATTTTTAATAAAATGTCAGAATTTCCATTTTAAAAATTGTCATGTACTCTACTTGGTGTTAACAGCAATTATTTCTTACTATAAGACAAGAGTGGCTCATTTTATATGATATATTTAAGCAACTGTGTAACTTCATATAACTAACACCTTCCAGTCAGAAAAAGAACCAATATTAAGAATATACAATTGTGGCATTAATTAGTCCTTTATGAAAAACGTCCAGGAGTGGGATGTGACTCAGTGGTGAAGCACTGGCCTAGCATATATCAGGCCCTGAAATGAAAGAAGGGAAGGAAAAAAGAGAGAGAAACAAAAGAGAAGGCAGGAAAAGGAAAAAATGTCCACATCAGGATAGCTACTACCCTAAAATAACTGTGAGAGAAAAACCAACTGTATAACTACCATGTAAATCTAAATTCAAAATCTAAAAACATTTAAAAGGTATTTAATTTTCCAACTAAGAGTTCCAGGAATTTTAACTAAGAAACCATAGATTTAGATAAATGTTACCTACCAAATCCTGTATACAAAATGTACATTATCACACTCACTACAGTGCAGGAAAGCCAATACAGAACTGCCATAGGTATCAATAATCATGGAACTATCTGTGAAAGCTACACTATCCAGGTCTGTTTGAGATTTGTTTGGTTTGGTTGGTTGGTTTCTGGAGACAGGGCCTCGCCATGTAGTGTAAGCTGGTCTTGGGCTCACTCTTGTAGCCCAGGTTGGCGTCCAACTTTCAGTGATCCTCCTCCCTCAGCCTTCCTTGAGAGCTGGGATTACAGGCGTGCACCACCAAAGTACATGGGTTTGTTTTTGAAAACATTCCAGTAGTAAAACAGCAACTTCCATTAATTCAGTACTACCCACTTAATCAAATAATGACCCTCGTTACTATAAGCTGTGAATGAATTACCAAATACTATCACTACTATCTATAGAATGCTTAAGTGAATTTAGTTCATTGACACAGAAACAGATGACAGATAAAGCAGAGTCAATAAACTCCATAGGCAAGAGTTAATACTGCCTTGGTATACACTAGAAAAATCACTGTATATTCCTCACTGAGTTCCTAAACCAGTCCATCTTCCAGTACAAAAGTTCAAGTTGTGTCCCTCATCCCTGTGCTTTTCTGTTCACTCTATCCTTCTATTTTCTCTTTCAGAAGCTTGGAAAATAGCCAACTGCAAACAGTGCAGTGCCAAAAGTGACACGCTGAAGAAACAGAGGCAGAGACCGGGATGGGCTAAGAAGAACCACATCTAGCCAGTTCCTGAGTAGGACCAACTAAAGCAAAGCAGGTGAGAGGTGTACAGTGAGGACACAATGTTCCTGAAGAGGCTATCCTGGTCATTTAGGGACAGAAGATAAAGATCACCCATAGCATCAAGAAAAGGAAGACAGCAAAGAAAGAAAGAACAGGTGGCCTCAGTGGTGAACATTTATGAAGCAACAATGGCAGCAGCACTCCATCAACCAGGCCTGGGAGCTGAAGGACTGGCACTCCCAGCCCACACTTCATGGGTGAAGTGCGTGTAGCATCAGGAGGCATCTGACAGAAAGTACACATAAATCAGTACAGACTCCACTTCATCATCATCCTTCATCAAATCCTTTCAGAAACAAATTCTGCCTCCTTCCTTAAAGCAATCCACACAGCCTTACTAACAAAAAAAGCACTGCCTAAATGAAACCACCATGCTTCACTTCAAGCACTTTCACAGATGCAGAAATTTGGTCACTTGTAAATTTCACTAAGCTCCCCCCAGGTTTCTTTCTACAGAACATAATCTATCACTCTTATGCTTTTCTGTTTTTCAACACTCTTAGTTTTCTATTTGATACGCTTCATATTCCAGTTCAAAAACTTTAATTCGGAAATGGCAGAATAGTTCATATAACGGGGGATGGCCAGGTTTCCAGTAGAAAAACCAGCCTACATTGATTGTCACAGCCTTACACTTCAACTGCCACCTAGTGGCAAGCACTGTATCATTATTATACTGTATTGTCAAACCCATTCAAGGTATGTTCTTTCACCAAGCAAGTAGCATTCTGGCAGGAGGTAGTTGTTCCATAATTATACAAGATAAGTAAAATATTACTCCTATCTTTTTGGAGTTCATGAAAAGATTACATAGATAATTAGTCAATAAACACATTTATATAATCACAGAACAATGTTAAGCATAGCAGGTGTTTACAAAAATAAGGTATTTATTAAACACCTAAAATAAAACTTTGTTAACTAAATTCTCTTAATTCTGTTTGCCTCACTCAGATTTTTCTATTTCCAATTATTTCACCACCCAGGTTTCAATCATTCGAGTTTTTTTTCCCTACCTTCCTTCTACACCTCCTCCCATTTTTTTTTTTAATTCTACACGAAAGAGAGAACCTACTTACTGAGTATCTACTATTCCCAAAAGTGAGCTGGACATTTTTCTATCTCTTATCTCATGTAATCCTCATATCAATATCACTTTTTTTATGATACCATGTAAACAGAACACTCACAAGAGAACTTTCCAGATGCTTCAGAAAGTGACAAGAATGGTGGGTGTGTCCAAAGTGAGGGAGAATATTTTGAAGGGGAATAATAGCAATGTGCCTGTACTGTAATAAATTTTTAATTTAAACATTCACCATTTATTTCAATCCTACCGCCTGTGTAATTTCCACTAAATCATGGGTTTCACAAAACATTTCTTAGCAATTTTTACAGGATCAGCACACAGCAGTGTATTATACCTAATAAGTGTTCAACAACTGTTTTGCTAATAAATATACTATAATTAAAACAGTACTAGGGCTGGGGATTTAGCTCAGCGGCATAAGTGCCTGCCTTGCAAGTACATGGTTGATCCCGGGTAAAAAAAAAAAAAAAAAAAAAAAAAAAAAAAAAACAGTACTAAAAGGAGAATCACTAAGTTATGATTATCGCCTCATTTTCATGAACCCTTCCTTAGATCTTAATGCTTCTGCTTATATCATTTGAAGGATTAGTAACTTTGTACAGAATCATATAATTTTTTTCATAAAATTTTTTCTCAAACCAAAAATATGATTTGAAGAAATGTCTTGCAAAATAAGGGAAGACCTTAGTGGTTTGTAGTTTTCAAAAAAAGGGGAACAAATGCCTTTGTGCCAATATTGCAAACATATCTAAAGCTAATATATTCTATCTAGAGCAAGTTAGACTGAATCTAAAAGTTGTTTATAATTAAAACCCTACAACACTTGTTCCATATTTTATAAACCAATATTGTACTTCTATAACAAAATAAAGATTTTTATAAGCACATAAAGATACACTTATAAAAAATAAGTTTTATAGAGTGATAACCACTTTCTTGGTTATATAAGCATTTTACGAGAAACTATTCTTATTCAGTTACAATTATCACTTAATTAACAATGTTCATTAGCTCTAAAACTAAGTAAATATTGACTATAGCAAAAGAATGTTGGAAAGGAATTAAAAAGTCAATCTGATTTTCTCGGGTTTGCCACCCCTCATCTATCAAGTACTACTACACTTTCACTGCAAGGCTTTTGCAACTGAAAATGCAAATGCTGCTTAAACTATTTTAATGTAAACATAAAATAATGTATTCCCAAGACTGCCATGAATCACATGAATCTAACCGAAAAGCTACCATGCTTATCTTTATAAACTGTCTCAACACAACAAACTTACACAAATATTTAAACAGACAGGTAATTACCACTTGCACTGCCTCTGACATGTAACTCCTCCCTCACCTCCCCCACCTAAACTTGGTGTGCTTGAGATTTACACAAACCTTTCAAACCATTAGGGTATCATTTCACTTCCTGAAGCAGAAGCAAGGCTAAAGAACCATAGGCAATACCATGATGCTGTGCCAGGCATAAAAGGCATCTAGAACTGTGGGCGGGGCAAATGTCTGAGAGACTGTAGCAGCTGGGCTGTCAGCATTCCCACAGTTATGGCTGTCCAAGCACAGAAGAGCAGCAAGAAGCAGACCCCAAAAAGCTGGGGGTCACTCAATGACAACATCCGTGGTAAAGCAGTAATCTACCAAATATGTCTGCTCAAAATGCCAAAGCACATACTTCAAGGGCTGCGGTCCTCTGAACTAAATACACTGCTGCCTTCCTAAAACATGACCCACAAACCACAGGCTGCAGTACTAAAGTCTATCCTGAGCCCAGCCTATAAAAGGTTACCAGAAGAAACTGACTGTTAAAATCATTTGTATAGACTGCTTTACTATACACACATACACTGTTTTATTTGATCCTTATAACTGTAATCTCACATATTTTTACCTTACTTGATAGTCCCAAAATGCCTGGCAGATAAATACCAGGCATTTTCTATTTTATAGAGGTAAACCCTGAAGCTTAGAAAAACTAACTACATGTCATCTGTCCACAAGACCAGGGTGTCCCTATAAATCATAAATTTATTATTTGATTCCCTGGCATGAACCCCACCCCCAAAAAATCTGTAATGTCCTAAGGTTTCATGTATACCTCCGTTTTTCTTTTTTTGGGTTTGTTTGTTTGTTTTGTTTTAGTCTTTTTGAGACGGGGTTTCACTAGGCATTCAGGTTGGCCTTAAACTCACTTTGGAGCCCAGGCTGGCCTCAAACTCACAATGATCCTCCTGCCTCAGACTCCTAAGTGTTGGGATTACAGGTGTGCATCAGCAGGCCCAACAGTTCTTAAAAACAGCAATGGAACTTTTGAGAAAAACATGACAATCAACCATGTAAAAAAAAGTTCCCAAATGTGACCTTGCCAACTTTATACAAACAATACAATATAGCATTTTCTAATAATACTAAAACAACTTTTGCCTACAAGCCTTACTATAGAGTTCGCAGGTGCCCTGAGAATGCCTGTGCTGAAATTATCAATTCCTCTCAGTACCTGAACAATTGCTTCCTTACAGAATCAAAGTCAAACACAGGTCTTCCTTTAATGTTTCTGCAACTAGGCTGTTACATGTACTGGGCACTAAATGAGGAATTGTATGTACACTACAATATTCAGAACAAAGAAATGATCAAAAGATACTCCAACTTGATGACTGTGCTTTTATTTGCATAACTCTTATACGCAGTACTGTAACGTACAACAAAACAAACTACAGTACTGTACTATACAGTAAAATCAGCAAAAATTACAATATTATATAAACAAAGTGTATTATCCAGAAGAAAGACATACAAAACAATATGTACAGAGCTATACAAAAAAATAGACAAGTCATGAGTTTGACAGCAAGTTGTATGCCCAAACAAGGTGCCTCAGTTACAAGTCCAAACCATCATTAAATAGGTAGGTCCTTAAATGAGGAACATCTGTATACACTGGGGAAGCAAGGATAAGTATCATTCTGCTATGTAATCACATCACAGCAAGTTTTCAAAGTTAAGAGTTCTTTCTTCAAAAACGATCTTCTGTGAATCCTCCATCATATGCTAGGCATTCTACTGAGAATATATAAATGATTAAGAAGAAAATAAGCCACATATAGTGGTACATGCCTATAATCCCAGTACTCAGCAAGCTGAGACAGAACTGCTGGTTCAAGGCCAGCCTGGACTATGGAGCAAGTTAAGATCAACCCAAAATACATGGTCAGACCCTGACTCAAAAAAACCAAAGCAAAAGCAGCCACAGCAGCAGCTGCCATAGCTGCCTGCTACCAATTAACCAACAGCATTTGAAAGTGACAGATAATTACATTACAACTTAACAGACTTAACAGATTTCTAAGAGAATTATACCAGTCCAAAAAACACAAATTAGGAGCATGGAACCTAGCCTGGTAGGTCAGGTTGGACTATCCTCTGACCTTAGTCTTGAATAATAAACTACTAAGGACCAATATATTTTTGAAGTACAAGGAAACTTTACACTTCTGGGCCTATGTTGGAAAACTTCTTAAATATGGCTGGAGCCTTGAAAATGAAGGGAGGAAAGAAAAAAGGCAAATAAATTAATGAAATTGTTAGAGAGCTCTTATGGCACACTTAGAAAACACTTTTTAAGTAGTTACTATGTGCCTAGAAACCTAGCAACAGTTTCATGTATTACCTCATTTAGTCCTCAAAACAACCCTTCAAGTTAGGAGTAATTATCTTACAACTGATGGAAGTGACAATGATAGATTAACATGACAATAATCCACAGAGTGTAAGTGGCAGAGACAGAACTGAAACTCAGCGCAGATTAATCCCTAAATGTGAGCTCACAGTGTCTTTTACTGAAGGATGCTATGGGGAGTTACTGAAAAGTTTTTAAACTAGAGTGGAGTAATCAAGCATCCTCTTCCATAGCCAAGTGGAAGTTGGAAAAGGGGATAAATTTAGAAGTACACAGAGGCTATCACTATATCTGCAGAGATCTATGTAAGAAAAAGGAGACGGATCCAAGAGAGTTCTTCTACAAGGGGAAAACTATTGCTCTTAGTGATCACAAGTAAAGGGTCAATGAGAAAGACAAGATCCTGGCTTGTTGAACTAGGTCACAACTGATACCACCTACCAGTAACAGAAGAGCAACAGGTTTCATTCACTTGGCATCTATAGACCGTCCCCCAAGTGCCAAATATTTTCCTAAAACCAAGGGTCAAGTCTGAAACTACAGTCCCAGTAGATAGAAAATTAAGTCACGAAAACAACTATCAAAACATTTAAACACAAAACACATACAAAGTTTGCCACTACTGCTGAATGTGGTGGCACACACCTGTAATCCCAGCACTCAGGAGGTTGAGGCAAAACGATTACCATGAGTTAAGAGGTCAGTCTGGGCTACACAGTGAGTTCAAGGCCAGACTGAATTACAAAACAAGACCCTGTCTCAAAAAAAAAAAAAAAAAAAAAAAGGAAATTTACCACAGACTTGGCTGAATCCAGTGAAAACATTTTGTGTTACTACCATTTAAAACATTGCTCCATGCAGAAAACAGAAAAAAAAATCCCAGAAGTTTAATGTCATGTTTGAGTTTGACAGATCTTTGCTCTCCTACGCAACAAATACTACTCTGTAATTTGTGTTGCTTGCCCTTCTCCCTGTACATTTATAAGGAAAAAAATGTATCCGTTTTATTGCCCAAACTGCTATAAATATTTGGGGTTTTTTCATCCCACTATCACTATCATAACTTGCCAAGAACTTGGTTCATAATTTCCTATTTGACTTTCTATAAAATATAACCCACTTCACTTTAGATTACTTTAGAAAGAGTTCCTAAAACTTAACCATACCTTTCATCTAAAGATGCTCTCTGTAAATCTCAAGGCACAGCAATTCTGTGCAGATGTGGCAAGTTATTCCAATTCCCACTTTACTACAGAGTTAGAAAGCTGGCCCAGGGGAAGTAGAATAATTTGGAAATAATCACAAAGCCAGATGCCAAAAATAACAACTTTTAGTCCATCCATGAGAAAATATTGCCCCCAGTCTAAATAACATGAAATTTAGTATTAGGAGGAAGCAAAATGCAAAACTAATGCTTTAAGGCCAAGTCTTCACTTTTATTTCTAAAAACTGACTGAACACCAAAATTAACATTTGTAAAAACTTTCAAACAAAGCCATTTTTTTCATAATGCCTTACTCATCTACAGTTCCAAAGGTTATTTAATGAATTACATCTGGCAAAAAGAGTTTTACTTAAAATAAATTATCATATCCATTTAAAAGACCCTGGTAGAAATCGGCTGGCACAGAGCAACAGGTAGGTTCTTAACTAACTTAACTGGTTCACATCTAATGCCCAGAGTATCCCTGGTGAACCTATGGCATGTGTGTGTGCCACAGCTGTTTGCTCACCATCACTGCCTAAAGCATAAATTAGAATATACTAACACTACAATTGAACCTCATACTTTTTTTCCTTAGAAATAGACTCTCCACGGGGCCACTGCAATATGCATGGATAATTTAAAGCTTTAATAGTTAATAAAAGGAATTTCAGTTTCCAGTCACAACTCATCCTACCTTATAAACTTTTTCAACTATGCTGTTCGATAATTATTTAAAGACATTGCTTTATTTGGTCATGAAATAAAAGTTTTACATGATTTAGAAACAATACAACTCAAATTGTAAAAGTGATTTTATGTCTTGTGTGATCATTCCGAGGTGCACATCTCAGAGCAAAATACTTTTCACTATACAGCATAAATTTACTTTCCTTGAAGTCAGAACTAGTATGCTCATTATTTTACCTTCAACACCTGATTACAGGGGGCTGGGGGCTTTAGTTCAGTGGCTCAAGCATCTGCCTGGTAAGTGCGTGGTCCTAAATTCGATCCCCGATACCAAAAAAAAAAAAAAAAAAAGCCCTGATTATGTACTAAGGAATCCTCAGTCTCCCCTACTAAGGACAAATAAGAGACATATGATAATTAGTAAAAAGTCATTCATTGGGGGGGAGATTTAGCTCAGTGGCATAAGCGCCTGCCTGTCAAGCTCAAGTTCATGTACAAAAAAAAGCATTCATCTAGCATGCATGACTCCACCGGTTTAATTAATTCCTAGTACAACAAAAATAAATACATTTTAATAATACAAAAAAACCGTTCATGGAACTCAGCCTGCAAGTTATCACTGAATTTCATGTACCAATCGTGAAAACATGGTTTTCCATGAATTAAAACTCAACCTATTAATTCTAATCACCACTTTATTAAACAAAAAGCTTTCCAATGTGCCAACATTCCTTACAGCAGATCTTATATACTCCCCATCAGCAGCACTTTGTGAAGAACTTTAGAAATAAAACGATACACCAAATGACTTATGGGTAATGTGTATTTTGAAAGTAGTGATCCACTAACAGAAAAAAATTCTTGAAAAATATCTTCAGTATAAAAATCCGGGTAAATCCAATTCTTCTTCCCAGCATAAGGCTAATTCAGGCCATTAGTGCACAATACACACCACACTCTCACATACATAATCCCAAGCTTTTAACATTACCGTACGTAACAGTAAGCGCTAAAAACAATTTAATGCTTTAGGAAGTACCCTTAAGATAACCTCACTAAATGCTATTACTGTACTTCTGTCTTTTGACTACCCGTGATTAATATACTCCACAAGGATTCTAAAAGCAATATTCACCGATCAACTAACTGCACTTGTAAACACCTAATTCCAAAGATAGGACAGAAGGGCTGTCACACATACATATACAGAAGCAAAAAGCAAGAACTGTAAAGTTTAATTCCAAATTCCAATGCTTGTAAACTCTAACACTTAAGAACTCATTTTTGAAAGAAAAAAAAGTCATTTATATCAAATTCCCAAGCAGGATGCATCTTCTCCTTAGGAAGCAGAAGTTACTATGTAGATTCTTAAAAAAAAAAAAAAAAATCCGCACTAGCATTTCACAAGTTTTTAACATCAAAATTCACTCCACTATTCACATACCAAAATGAATATCTATTGTAGACAGTCGAAACCCTTCTCAAACATCAACAGAAAAGCACAAGCAAACCTTGTGACCACCTCCAATCTTCCTACAATACCTCCGCCCTCCCACCCATCTGCAGGTAACCCAGAAGCAAAGCCAGACAGCTTCCCTCGGCCTAGGCCTTCAGAAACCAAAGGGGTTGGGGCAGGGATAACCATCAAGAGATTAAATCTCTTTACCCGGCTACTGCTTCCAAGCAAAACAACCAGGGGCCAAAGAACCAAAGAGATGGCAATGAAAACTAGAGATGCTTTAATCCCGAGAGAATGGGGCACCGGACAGGAGGAGAAGACTACTTGTAATCCCGGGAGAAAGGACCATTCCGGAGAAGAGGGGTGCGGAGGAGAAAACCAAGTGTCCCCAGGCACCTTTCAGACTCCCCAAACCACAACAAACCGGAGAGTCTGTCTGCACTCAGAAGCACCAGATGGGGTCCCCGGGGCTGAGACAGTTCAGCAGACACACACCGGGGGCAGCAGATAAATCAAACGATGATGGGAGGGGAAGGGGGGTACCGAGAGTAAGCTACTAAATGGGGGAGACAAAGACTCTGAGGGTGATCGGGGTGCAAACGGAAAGGTGAGAGGGGAAGACACAAGAAAAGACAATGGAAGAAAAACAGAAAGACAGGAATCTGGTGCCTGGGCTGTGGCAGGTCACTGGGCTACCGAGAAACAAGGGACACAACAAAGGGGCACGGGAAGGAGGACAGTGGAGGGAAGGGGATGGAGAAGGGATGCGGGGCGCGGCGGGTCGGACAAAGCGCCCACGGCGGCGGAACAAAGGGCTGGGGGTAGAGTCGCGGGGGGCAGCTCGGAGAGACAAAGCGCCCGGGGCCGGGGCACCGACCGGGAGCGGAGGCGATCACGGCCCCGAGGAACAAAGCTGCGCGGGGCCCCGAGGCAGTGGCCGCGGGCTGCGGAGCGGAGGGCGTGCGGCGGGCACGGCGGCCACGGGCCCCGCCGCTCTCACGCCCCCACCAACCAGCCTGGCCGCCGCCGCCGCCGCCCTCACGCGCCGGAGCTCGAGCCGCCGTGGCGCGGAGCGGAGTGGGCAACGCATGCCACACGGCGCCGCGCGAAGCGCACGCGACGCCGCCCCCGCGGCCTCTGGAGGCCACGCGCGCCGCGGCCCCCGAGCCCGGTGGCCGCCGCGGGCTGCCAGGCGCCCGCAACTTTCCCGGTTCCCAGCGCTCGGTTTCCCGAGACTTACCCTGTCACAACAGGCGCCATCTTCCACAAACTCTCGCCAAAACTCCAACCCTCGCGAGATTCCCCCGACGCCTTCCCTGGTCCCTCTCCCCCGCCCCTTCCCTTTTTCCTCGCTCCTCGATTCCACCCAGCCCCCGCGCTCCTCTTCCCCTCGCAGCCGCCACGAAGAGCCAGACGCCTCGCGCCGCCTGCGGGGAAAGGGCTCCAGCTCACCGCCTTCCCTGGAAACCTACCCCTGCGATGGAGCATGCGCAGGCAGCGCCTCCGCGGGCGAGCCCTCCGTGTGGTCCATGGGGAGCACTCCGGTTATCCGGGTTTTGGGACGCGCCCTCGGGGGACGTACGAGGAGACTGAGGAAAACTGGAGGGGATTACTACGGGGACAGGGAATGAAGGGGTCAGGAGGCGGGGCTGAGGGACAGGGGGAGGGGTCCTGGGAAAATGTGCCGCGTTTCCGTAGCCCAGACGCACAGCCTCCTGTAGTGGGTGTTTTCCAAGTGACTTCCCGCTCACTCTGAGTTCCCAGCCCTTTTCATTCATTCAGACGTTCATTGGGCGCCTCTTTTATGCTAACCTCAGCATTAGGTGCACGAGCGACACAGATTCCTGGGGTTTGGGAGAATGACATGCCTGGAACAGTCTTTATTCATTCACCCCAACCCATGCAAGTGGGGAGACAGACGTGATTACAACGTGGCCTGATCCTGCCAGAACTCTGCAGACGCAAAACTTCTGCAATTAAGCTCTGTCATCTTAGCTGCTTCTCCTTGGTTTGAAATGAGGTCAGCCCAAGGCCTCTGGCAGAGACACACCTGAGGTCCACCTTGCATGCACACGCCAGGGCGCCGAGTACTCTTCTCCAGAAGCGCAACTGTGCGGGGACCGAGACCGCACTCCGCGCCCCCACCCCCGACTCATGCTGCGTGCGGTCGGAGCACAGCCTCCCTAGGAACTCATGGCACCCGCGAGCCAAAGCGCGCCCACGCGTCTAAGGGGGCTGGCGGCACAGAAGCCGGTCCTCTGCGCGCCTGGCTCAGCCGGAGACGCTGCTTGCAGCCCGAGAGGTACCTCGGGCCGCACAAGTCCGGAAGCCCCTAGCAGACTTGACGCGGAGGGCGGCGCATTCAATGACCAGGTGCAAGGCCTGCGCCTCGCCAGTCCCGACCCCACTGGCAGCAATCCCTGCTAACCCTCCCCACCCTTTCCTTTCCTAGAGATTCCCAGATCCTGTACTGTCTCCCGTAGGGAACCCCAAAACCCGGAAAACTGGAATCCGCCGCCCGAAACCTGCCGAACACGCTGCAAGACTGGCGCGGCCCGCGTGAGCGCACTGCGCATGTGCGCGATGCGGGCAGCCCAGTCTCACGCTACACCTCCTCCCCACCGCTTGCCACTACTCCGCTCAGACACAACACGGGCCGTGGGAAATTTCCTAAACCTCGCGAGAACGCGCCCTCCTGTTGCCTATGCTTTCGCCCCAAGTCTCGCGGAGCCCAGACTGGACAGGTGTTAGCCTGGTGGCGCTCCGGGCGCCGTTCGTGCCGCGCGTGCCCGGGCGGCGGGCGCGGGCCTGGACGCGGGCGGGGTGGGAAGGGAGCGGCTCGCCGCGGAGGCGGGGGAAGGAGGGGCGCGTGGCAGGCGGCGAGGGGCGGGGGAGACCCGGCGTCTAGCACGCTGGAACCCACGCCGGCGGTGGAAGCGCAGGGGTCAGGGGAGCCGGCGATTGGGAACTTCCCTGGCACGGAAAGTAAAAGGGCAGGCTCTAGGGCAGGAGGAGCCGCAGGCCCAGCGCCCGGGGAGGTTTCCTGGCGCGCTGCACGAGCCTGGTACTTTCCTGACATGTGTTAGACGTCGCGCCCCTTGCCTGCGGGAGCTGACAGACAGCCCCACTGTGGGCTTTGAGTCATCCGCCTGAGTCACCCAGTCTGGCTACCTCTTTACTTGCTTCAGAACAAGTTCGATTCCCTTAGCTACTCTACTCAGCCGATGGGGTGTTGCCTTTCTAATCTACCCGCTGACCTGGAGGAGGGGAATTCCTCTTTCTGCTCCTTCATATTGTCACCTTGTGAAAAGGACACAACTTTTATTTTTCTTTCTCTCACACTCTTTCTAGCCTTATTAAGTTTTATACATGTTTTCTGGGATTTTTTTTTCTTCCTTTTTTTTTTTTAATCAGTATCGGGGATCAAACTCATGACCACACGCTTGCAAGGCAGGCGCTTATGCCGCTGAGCTAAATCCTCAGCTCTGTTTTTTTTTTTTTAATCCTACAAATATGACTTAAAGTATTAGTTTTGCTTTCCTTCCCCTTCCCTCTGAGGACTTCCACAGTCTGGTGCCACTAAATTCCCCTGACCTCTGATCTCACCCCTGCTCACTGGGCGCTAACAGCTGGCTTCCTTTGCCATTCCTGGGACACACCAGGCATGCTTTCTGCACTCAAATGCAACTGAATGACTTTTGTCAGTGTTGTTCATTGCTCAAGCCTCAGCCACTGGAATAATGCCTGGTGGTCAGGACTAGGTGATCAGTATTTGTAGAAAGAATACAGTGTCTCCCACTTTACGGCAGAGTAGAAATGATTCTGAAGGGTCACTCAGCCTTCTGGATTCAAAACAATATTGAGGTTATCTCAGCAGTGAGTCTCTGGCCCTCTGGCTGGGTCAGAAGAAAAACTTGTGGATCTTTCTGAAAAAAACAAGAAACTAAGCTTTACTTCTGGGTTAAGCCAGTAGATGAAGCTGTACTTACTGGAAGACTTTTCTTTACTATTTTGCAACCTCAGGAAGAAAATACTATTAGCAGCAAAATGAAGAGATACGTATTACGAGAATAATCTTTATGGAAAGCATTTTAGCATAGTTTACCAATATCTGTTGATCCTACAATTCCATTTCTAGAAGTGTGTTCTAAAATATACTCACATGTGTGAAATTACCTATGATTGTGGCATCATTGATGGTACTTTTAGAAGTGTGATAGTTGGAACCATGCAGGATAGTGACCACTGATAATCTCGGCACATGGGAAAGCTGAGGCAGGAGGATCACTGTTCAATAACAGCCTAGGGTAAATTCAAGCCCAACCTGAACTGTATAACAAGACCCTATCTTAAAGAAAGCAAGCAAGCTGGGGATTTTCCTCAGTGGCTCAAGCACTTGCCTTGTAAGCGTGAGATCGTGAGTTCAATCCCCAGTACCAAAAAAAAAAAAAAAAAAAGTAAGCATGCAAACAAGAGCTAGTAACAACTTAAATGTCAATAAGACATAGGTTATAGGACTGGACATGTAGCCAAGCATGTACAAGGCCCTGGCTTCCATCCCTAGCAAATGTACACACAAAAGATATGCCTATTTGTTAATTATGAAAAATTTATAGAATTAAAAGTCTGCATCTTTATAAGAAGACAATGTTTTTATGTACTTATGTGAGGGAATCACAAAGTTTAAAAACATGGTACAAGACAGTGATAGATAAATGTGTATTTGCCTGTGTATGTCTAAAATAGCTCTGAACAGATACAATAGAAATTTTGGGGGCCAGGGGTTTAGCTCAGTGGCATAAGTGCCTGCTTGGCAAGCACAAGATCATGAGTTCAATCCCTGGTGACAAAAAAAAAATTTTTTTTTTGAAAATCACTGTCTTCCTTTAGGATTCAACACTTGGAGGATATAGGTGAGAGGGTGGCTCTCTTCCAGTCCAATGTCTTGGATTCTTTGAGTTTGTACCATCTATATGCATTGCCTACTCAAAATATAAAAAAGAAAAAAACTAAAAGAATAAACGTGTCACAAACAAAAGTAATAAGAATGGTTTCCTCTCTTTAGCAGAGTTATTTTCTAATAGAAACTGTATCCAGGGTCTACCATCTTGGTGCAACTCAAATGGCAGAGCTGACATGTTTAGCATACCTGCTACTACCGGTCAGGCCTGTGCTAGGTGTTTTACAAAGGTGGGTAGCCTGAAGCCCCAAGACCCCAGGGGATTGCCTGGTGACAGGGTGCAGCATCATTCTGTGCTAGGATTAGAGCCATTGCCCTAATTGTCTGCATTAGGGCCACTGCAGTACAATGAAACTGCCATGAAACACCTAGCTCTTGCCTAATGGGCACGAAGAGCCTTTACAGAGATGAAGCCAGCTCACTTTCGCTGGAGTGGGAGTTCAGAAGATTATGAGAAGGAAGTGTGACAAGCACAGGAAACAGCAAGCCCAGGCCCTGAGGTGTGAAAGCGCCTCTTGCCTTCAGGGGAACTCCAAGTGGGGGACTGGTGCACACAGAAGGAAGCAGGCACCATAAGCAGGGGCAGAAGAAGACCCAGTAGACCTGTACTCCCCTGTACCCAAAGGTGGAGGACATCATCCAGGCGTGGTGACACACTCCTATAATCCCAGCCCTCAGGAGGCTGAGGCAGGAGGATCACTGCAAGTTTGAGGCCAGCCTGGGCAGCATAGTAAGTTTGAGGCCAGCCTGGACTATATAGTGAGACCCTGTCTCAAAAAAACAAAACGAAAATGGAGGACATCAAACTCATCTGGGTCCCACTCACTGAGACTCTCAAAGAGTAAATCTGGGCTGCAACCAACAAGCAAGTATTTATGACGAGCTGGTCAGGGCGCTGGGAAGTGTCCGTAAGACATGATTTGAGCACCCATGCTATAAAACTCAAATGTAACTTCTCTAGGAGATTATGACATGTAGGGGTTTTTTTATATTCAATAAATGAAATGCTGAAATAATGAAAGGGATAAGGCAAGGGAAGTAGTTAGCAGCTCCTTTGAGGTCATTATGATTTGTGGTGAATGTTTAAACACAGTGACACATCACAAAGTTGCTTTTACTCTATAACCAAGTTATACCAAGATCACATAATAAAGAAACAAAAACACTGAGAATTTTTACAGGCAGCATCATAACTGAGAACCGTCTCAAGAGTCACATTGCCTGGGTTTTAGCTATAAGGCCTTGCCTGCAAGACAAGTGATTTAACTAGTCAGAAACTCAGTTTCTTCACCTGTAAAATGAGGATAATAATGCCAAATTCATAGAGCTGTCTGGGGACTCAAAAGTTACTATGTTTAAAGTACATAGAATAACGCTATATCGTTGTTGCTGTAGTAGTGTTATTAGTTTGTTTCATTATTATTCAACAAGTTCGTCTAATTTAAATCCTTACAAAGCACATCAAAATGTCTTTAGCACTTCCAAAGTCAATCTTAAAATAACCTTTGGGCTGCTGGAGATTCAAAACAACTTTCACACTGAGCTACAACCCCAGCCCTTCAGCCCTTTTTGTAGTTTTGATTTTGAGATGAGGCATTCCTAAATTGCCCAGGTTGTTCTCAAACTTGCAGTCTTCTTGCCTCAGCCTTCCAGAGTGCTGGGCTTATCAACGTGTGCCACCACACCCATCTAATATCGTTATTATTATTTACTTTCCAAGAGGCTCACAGGCCCAGAAAGTTGGGGAAACCTGCTGTAAATGACTGATGGGCACCTCAGGGATGTAAAGCCTGTTTCATTGATCATTTGGTGCAGCATCTGTGGACTAGGAATGCCCAGCTGCCAGCTCACATTAGAGATTTGGAGCCATTTCCTAACTCGTGGTTTTTATTCATCTTTATATCTCCCTTGTGTTTATAACATCATCTCTATCATTTCCTACTATGTGTTAATCAAGGTTAGTAAAACATACAGGAGATTGAAAGAGTGCCAAGAAGGATTCCATCAGACTGTGCAGTTCTACAAAGAAAATAAGCTGTAACTCCAGGAGTAAAATACATAAAGAGACCACTGAAAATGAGTCACAGAGTGGGTTTCAGGTGGATTTCAGCAAAAAAAATAAATATTCACTCTTTCTTCTCCTTTTGTTTAATTTGTCACAGGATTCTTTGGCCCTGGCAATAGGACTTTTTTTATATAGACTTGTGTTAAGCTTTGCTTAGCTTGCTAACATGTGCAGCAGTTCAAGAAGGTAAAGGAAAAAACCAAACAGACCATTTACCCTAGTGGTACGGAAGGTGAATGGAATCAAATGCCCATTCGGTGAGAGGAAAAATCTCACCATCTGTCAGAAGTTTTCATAGTAATGTATACTTAGAAGGAAACCCTGCCATGTGTGATTAGTATATTTTGTTTTTTTCATAACATGAAAAAAATAAAGGCAGTTAACGCTAAAGAACACCACATAGCAACACCACATGAAGCATAAACATCCAGTTGTCTGTGTATAAAGGAATATGTTTACAATTTGATATTTTTAGACATTCACACTTTTTATGTGTCCTGTATCACAATAGCTCTGGCTTCTGTGTTAAGCCAATGTTAAACAACCATAGTTTTGGGCCGGGGATTTATTTCAGTAGGCTTAAGTGCCTACCTGGCAAGCGCAAGGTCGTGAGTTCGATCTCCGGTACAAAAAACAAAACAAAACAAAACATAGTTTTAAAAAAAATGAGCTAGGACATAAACAAGAGCTTGGATAGCTCTAGCCTAGAGTCCAAAGTCTCCACTACTAACTAACTAGCTGGCCAACTGGACAATTTCCATTTTCCTCATTGTATAGGGTCAGTTCTAAGGGTTACTTAAAATATTAAGTGAGTTGGCTGGGTATACAGTAAGCACTTTATAAATGTTATTTCACTTAGTAAACTCTCTTACCCATATTCATGTTCAGTTTTCTTATCTAGTAGATGGCCAAACACCACCTGTCTTAGAGCTTTGTTGCATGCATCAAATTAGATAATTATGTAGGTAGTTAAAAGGAAAGATCTATCTTTAAGAAAGGCAGTGGGGCCGGGCATTTAGTTCAGCGGCATAAGCACCTGCCTTGCAAGCACGTGGTTGTGAGTTTGATCCCCAGTACCAAAAACAAAACAAAACAAAACAAAACAAAAAACAACTTTATAAAAGAAACGCACTGGTACTTGGTTTTTAATTGACACATAAGCTGTTTAAAAGTTGACTTTTAAGGGCTGGGGATTTAGCTCAGTGGCATAACTCCTGCCTGGCAAGTGCGAGGTCATGAGTTTGATCCCTGGTACAAAAAAAAAAAAAAGAAAAAAGTTGACTTCTGTTATTACAGCTAATCATCACAACAAAAAAGTTCCTTGCAGTTTCCTCTCTAGCCTATACTACTATAACCTTGCACCTTGAAAATGATGATCTTTATTACTTTTTCAAAGAAAACCTTCCAGAAAGTTTCCACTCTACTTCTATATTGTTTTGTGTCACTGTGGTGTAAAGATATGGGTCACCTCTGTACAGGACCTTTGTGACTAGGCCGGCATCTTTGTCCAAAACAGATTCAAGACTAGATTAACCTTGAAACGTGTACTCAGCCCAGTGAAAGTCTTAAGACTAACACAGCTGACTAACTGATAATTCCCTTGAACATCATAATCGAAGTTGTATATTGTCTCTATTAATAACCGTTATTGGGCTGAGGATTTGGCTCAGCAGTATAAGTGCCTGCCTGCCAAGCATGTGGTCATGAGTTCGATCCTTGGTACCAAAAAAACAAAACCAAAAAAACCAAAAAACTGCTATTGTCATGTAAATTTAAAATCTAATTAATTTTAAAATGTTTAATTGTGATGTCAATATGTGGGAATTTAAAAGGAATTCTTGGAGAATTATTACAAGAAACAGCCTACGATTATCTCTAAGTTATTACTAGGTAGTGCAGATTTATCAATATGCAATAAACATTTTTGAAAAGTTGAATCTCAGTCTAACAATAACATACTTTATTTGAAAAATGCACTAGAGGAGCAATTTAAAGAAATCCTTAACATACTGTGTTGGGTATTATAACTGGTATTGCCAGTATGTAGGTTTTTGCTACTTGAATATTTAACTAAGTTCTATCATGATTAGTGTCCTGTGAATAGTAAAATAAATTATATTAAAGTGTTATGAATATTCCACTAATGGAAAAAACATTTATGAAGATCATACTACAACTGGCCTGCTCTCCAAGTCCTTTGAAAAGATTTGGAAATGCATATATATTTTTTCTTTCTTTCCAGCCTTCCAGCCATGTGGCCTACATTCTACCCTCAGAATTACTTTTGACTTCAGTGAGAGTTATAAACTATCGCCTGGGACAAGCACTTGGCTCCTACTTTTCAATTTAAGTCTCAACTTCTCCAGAAATATTCTTGTGAAAGGCAAATCTGATTTTCATCAAGCAGTTATACCTACATAGCATCATATTTTCCTTCACCAGAAAACACTACTTTATTTTTAACTAGCACAGCTATATCTGTATTTGCATGATACTTTCCAAGTTCCCGAACTAAGCAACAAATCATAGAATCTAGGCAAAAGAAAAGGACATAAGAACTAAATGATAACTTCTGAAAAACAGATTACATGCAAAAGTGCAAGGATAATTTTCTTTCTTTCTTTCTTTCTTTCTTTCTTTCTTTCTCTCACTCTTTTTCTCTTTCTTTCTTTTTCCCTTTTTAGTACTAGAATTGGAACCCAGGGACTTAAGCATGCCAGGCAAACTACATCCCCAACTACGCATGTAGGTATTTGTGTATATGTATGTATGTATATATGTAAGTATTGAGACGGAATCTCACTGAGTTGCCCAGGCTGGGCTTTAACTTGAGATTCTTCTGCCTCAGTCTCCCAAGCTGGGATTATGGCATGTACCGCCATCCCCATCTAATAAGTGGTTTTTCAAAAGATTCTGTGCCAATCTAGCATGCAACAGCTTTCTATTCAAAAGGATGCTGTGGTATATAATTTGTAAAGTGACCATAAATATGACTGAGTCTGCACTGTCCCAAGCACTATCAGGGACATCAGTCATCACAGTCAATTCTCAGGACAACCTGAGAGTAGTTAATTTTCTCCTTACCTTTACAGATGAATCTCAGAGAATAGGACTTATACAGGTTATATTCCTAGAAGAGGGATTTGCGATCAATGAATTCTTTATGTTTTGTCCATAGAAATTTAAATTATTTTTACTATCAAAATATTGAAGAATATCTCATGTCAACTACTCAGTATCAGATTATAATTTTAACAAATTACATATAAAAGTATAAATGATAAGGTATGCTGGAAAGATTTATTTTTAAATGGCTTTTAGAATGATTTTTTAAAAATTACATGAACTAGTGGCAGTGAGTGGTTAAGGGTGGGCAGCCAAGGCAAGGGAAAGATCTAATACCCACTTGGAATTTTTGCCATGTCTATTATCGTTTTTTAAAATTCAACAACATATTACAAGAAAAAAACTGTAATCCAATATGTCTTATAAATCTAAACACAGAAATCCTTAACAAAATGCTAACAAGCATCCAACAAACTAAGTATACAAGGGTAGTTTCTCAACTCAATAAAGGCAAACTATTAGGAAAGCAATATTCCTGAAATTGATTAATCAATTCAATGCAATCAAAATCCCATCTGGAAACTGGATGGAGTTTGACAACATGACCTAAAATCCACATAGAAAGTCAAAGAATCTAGAATAGTCAAATAATCTTGAAAAGGGAGACTACAAGTAAAAAAAGGCTGACATTTTCTTGTTTTGAACCTGGTACAAACTTGTGGTAATCAAGACCATGATACTAGCATAGACTAGACATATAGATCAATGCAATAGAAATGAGAGTCTGTAAATAAACTCTGACATTTATGATCCTTTGATAGATATAGATATATAGATATAGATATAGATTTGAGATAGGGTCTCACTCTATATCTCAGGCTGACCTCAGACTCAGGGTGATCCTCCTGCCTCAGCCTCCCAAGTGTTAGGATTACAGGCATCACCACCACACTTGGCTATGATCATTTGATTTTGACAAGAACTCTAAAAGAATTCAGTGGGCAAAAGATAGCCACATTCATAAGAATTAAATTGGGCCCATTCTTCACATTATGTACAAAAATTATCTTAAAATGGATCTTCCTTGGAAGTAAAAACCAGAACCATAACACTCATAGAAGAAAACATAGGGGTAAATCAGTGGATTAGCAATGATTTTTTGGATATGACAGGAAAGGTGCAAACAACAAAATAGATGAATTGTACCTAACCAAAATTCAATCTTATGTTCCGGCTTTTTTTTTTTTTTGGTCCTTTTGCAAAGGATATTATCAAGAAAGTAAAAAAGACAAACCACAGAATTGAAGAAGGTATTTGCAAGTCACATATTTGATAAGGTTCCAGTATGTATAGTATATACGTCTTAAAATGGAATAATAAAAAGACAAATAGCTTAATTTTAAAATAGATTAAGGAAGCTGAAGTATTCTTCAGTAGTAAAGCATAGCATGCACATGGCCCAGGTACAGCCCCAAGCATCTCTCTCTCTCTCTCTCTCTCTCTCTCTCTCACACACACACACACACACACACACACACAAAGGTTCTTACTACACATATCACCAGAAGAGGATGAACAAATAACTATTAGGCACATGAAAAAATATTTCACATCAAAAAGAAGTACCAAGCAAAACCAGACCCATTTTACCCCCAAGTAGGATGGCAATAATCAATGACAGGTGATGACAAGGATGACAGGGGTGGAAACCCCCCTACCTTGTATTGTGAGGGGACTGAGAAATGTCGCACCCATCTTGAGAAACACTGACAGTGCCTCAAAAGATTAAGACAGACTCGCTATATGGCTCAGCCATTTCACTCTTCAGTGTGTAACCAAGAGAACTAAAACCGTAAAACATATGTCCCTACAAAACCTTGAATGTTCATAACAGCATTATTCATGATGATCAAAAAGTAGAAACAATGAAAATATCCATGATAACCAATGAACAGAGAAATAAAACGTGGTATGTCTATAAAATGGAGTGTGATTAGGTTGTAAAGACAAAAGAAATACTTATAGGTATTAATAAAACTTTGAAAATATGCCAAATGAAAGAAGCAAATTGCAAAAAGATCCTGCATTAAATAAATCGACTTACATAACATGTCCAGAAAAAGAGAATCAATAGAGACAGCAAATTAGTGGTTTTTGGACAGAGAGGTGTGAGTGTAGAGGGTAATTACTAACAGAGTCATTCAAGAGAGTGGATCCGTTCTAGAGTCGGTTACGAGTGATGTTAAATGGCACTGCGAAATATGCTATAAACCACTGAATGCATACTTTACATCACTGAATTCTATGCTTTGTGAAGCGTACCCCAATAAAGCCAATAAGGGGGGAAAGACAAAAAAATAAATTCAAAAAGAAAGTGAGACTGACAAAAGAGGTGTGGAGGGAGTGAGCAAGATAGAGGGAGAGAGACTAACTCAACTTTCTGCAGTTAAGATCCTTTAAAAGTCAAATCAATGTGATCATGAACTTTATTTTAGTAATTCACAGCTGACACAAATGTCCAAATAAGGGCAACTAAGTAATAAAAATGAACTCCATAGAAAATTAGAGCATTAGTCATCACTTTGTTAGTAGATTTGCCCTCTAGCTTCAAATTAGATTTGAGATTGTATTTCTGATGAGGATAACATTCCTTAACATTTAGAAGCGGAATAATCTTATTTTAAGATAAAAATAGTAGCTGGAATCACTGGCTAACTACTTAATCCAAATGATTTCAATGAATATGATCATTTCAGGTCCTTCTTCACCCCTGAGTAGGACTTTTACTCCTCTTTTTTAAAGTAAGTTGTGGCCCAGAGAAATTAAGTAACTTTCTTAAACTCTCACTCCTGCAGTTCCAGGTATAGCTGGAATGTGAATGCTATTCACCCCTCTAACCCTTCTCCATAATCGGCCTGATGCAAGGCCTGCTGGGCCACTTTTCCCCTCTTTATTGTCTTTAATTAGAACCCAATAGCCTGGGGGATAAGACTTAAAGGGCCATTGCAAAACTAAAGTACTAAGTTACCTTGAAGACCTGAGTACAGGGACCCCTTCCAGGACCCTCCAGGGAGGTGGTAGTGCTATGATTTGCGGAATAGGAAAGGAATTAGAATTGGAAATAGAACTGTTTGTTTTCAAATGTAGGTGGGAAAATGAGGAAATTGAGAGAAAGGCTCAAAACTCTTTCCAGCTCCAATGGTGAGTTTAAAGATCCACCTGGAGCCGAAGGCTTCCTGTGAATCAGACAGCTTTCTCTTCTCCTGCCCTAGCCTAGTCCCGAAACACCTGACCGATATATCTCCTTTAGATCTGCAATGACAACAATTTCAATAGGAAGTGTGTTTTCAGCTTTTCCCCTGTGGCCACGCCCTTCCTAAATTTGTGTGCCTCAAAATCGTTTTTTTGCTAACTGAGTTCTTTTATATTTATTAAAAAAAATTATCCTAAGGTCTTACATTTAACCTCTACCTGTACCATATTTAAGCCTAGTTTCTAGTCAAAATTGCTTCTAAAAATGTGACAAATTACAGAAACAGCTTTATTCTTTTTAATTGCCATTATTTCTGAAATCAGTTACACATCTATATGGAAAAAAAAGTTATAGAAGATAATGGACATAGGATTACTAGATTTAGCAAATAAAAATACAGGACATCCAGTTACATTTGAATTTCTTATAAGCAACAGCAACACTTAGTATTGGCCATCTAGAATACAGTCATTCAGGTTGAGAACAAAAAAAAATTACATTTATTTGGGACTAACTAGGATTACTATCAAGGAAACTCCAAACTCACTCAGATTTGAAAATGTTTTACAAAATAGCAGCTGTATTTTGCAGCTTTAAACCACATGGGGTGGTAATCACGTTGCTTGTTGGGTATTGTGATGGCTGCTGGAAGAATTTAGGGGGTCTTGTAAGCATGAGAGTGGGAAAAGTCCCAGTCCCTTCACCCTTTAGGGGAAGAGGCCTGTTGCACAGAAGGTTAGGAGAGGCTAACACTGTTTCAAAGGTCAACTCAGTGCCCAGGAGGAGTGTGTCTGCAGCCCAGTTCAAAGGTCCAGCTTCGGACAAGTCAGACAGCTCATTAACAATGGCTTCCCCACTCCTTTTAAAGTGCCTCGAACCAATACCATTCCATACTGATTTCTTTTTCTTTGACAATGTAAATTTGGGGCATACTTTTACTTTTCAAAAGGTTATTTGTCTGAAATTAAAATGTAATCTTTTGTCTGGCAACTCTAAAATGAATAGAAAAATAAGACTCTCAGTTGCCTTTTCAAAAGAAAATCCTATTACAAGTTTCTTGAGTCTCTGTCCAGGAATGTTCCATAAGCAACTTCTTTTTATAGCAAGCAAGGTTATCAGCCCTAGCCCAACTTTGACTCTAAAAATGAGAACCAGGCTTGGTGACCCACACATGTGATCCCAGCATTTGGGGAGGCTAAGACACAAGAGTTTGAGACCAGCTTGAGTTACATAAAGAGTTTCAGGCTGTACTGGGCTATGTAGAAGCCCTTATCTCAGATAAAAGGAAAGAACCTAAAAAATAATGATGTTGTGTTTTTTATTTGGACCCTTCAAGATTAATGGAGGCCACATGGTGCAGGGGAAAAGGTCAGATCTTAGTCCACACCAACTTGGAAGCCTTGTGTATGTACCTTAGCTTCCAAGGCCACTTGCCAAAGGAGGATAACAATACTAATATTCACTACATATGGGGGCAGTCAGTAATAAGTTACACATGCAGCATGCATTGCAAAATGCTTAGCACAAGGTAGTCATGGGATCAACCATCTTTTCCTGTTTGAATGCTTCAGGGTATTCATCTACAACTTTCCTGGGAAGTTAACTGTGAAGACCTCTGTCTGGAACCACACACTGAGTGTTTCTCAGTGTAACCTTCTAAAGTTGCCATCTCCTCCTAGCATCTACATCATCAAATGCTTACAGGGCTCAAGAATCTAAAGGCTTCTTTGATCTCATTCCCCTTTCTTCTTACTGAATTTTTCCCTCTGTCATCCACTGTTTCCAGAACATTTTCTGAACAGCTAGGAGCCAGGTACTATGCTAGGAATAGAAGGGGCCAGGTTGGACAAGAGGCTGAGGTCACCACCCTTGGGAATTTGGAGTCAAGAATTCAAGTAAAAGGGTGAAGTGATGGTGCCTGCCTGGAATCCCAGCACTTGGGAGGCTGAGGTGGGAGGCTTGCTGCGAATTCAAGACCAGTTTAGGCTACATAGTGAGACCTTGTCTCAAAAAACTTAAAAGATTCAAGTAGAAAGACCAACAATAAATGAATAGCAAATAAGCAAAACATCTTAAGTACTGATAAATGCTATGCAAGAAATTAAACAGGAATGATAAATGCTCAGGAGAGATCAAAGCTGACTTTGTATTGGCTGACTGCCCTACTATAAATTCCTATTAGTTAATAGTAAATTCTACTTATGGAAGCTGCTCAAAATATATATCTTTAAATTGGCATTTCTTTTTTTTTTTTTTTTTTTTTGGTACTGGGGATCAAACTCATGGCTGCACACTTGCAAGGCAGGCGCTTATGCCACTGAGCTAAATCCCTAGCCCTAAATTGGCATTTCTTAAACAAAGCTTTCATATGGTACAAGCAAAAATCAATAATTTATGTGACTTTAGCATTATATAGATAGTAGGGTTTTAGAAGTACAGACTTGGATATTTCTACCTGTCCTTTGTTAAGGGCTATTTGAGAAAAAGAAGGTTATGGGCACTGAAATCTGAGCACCAAGGACAAACAGACAAAGCTTCATGTGGTATCAAGGTTTACTATGTACAAACCAGCTCCTCACTACCCACATACACACCCTGCTCTGCAAAGCTGATTTTTTAATTCTCTTTTTAAAGGTGAGCAAACGAGGGTCCCAGGTTTTAAGTGCGTTGTTCAAGCATACTCAGGTAAGAAGCAGTCGAGTACAGGGCAGGCGATGCGGCTCACTGATGGAACGTGTGCTGTGAGGCCCTGCGTTCAATCCCCTCTGTGGTCAAAAGAGTAGAAAAGTGGACAACACCAAGTTTGAAACCATCTTTCTGCTCTGAGTCAGAAAGGACCTTTTTGGTTTACCACTTAACCTGTAATCTTATGTCATTTTTCATACTCCAAAACCCCTGCTTCTTTGTATGTGAATGTACATTAAATAACAGCTAAACACTAAAGGGAGTTGAATATGTTAAGGAGGTTTGGCATGAAAGTTTCAATATCATTGAAAATCCAGTATAACAAATTTCCATATCCTCTTGCTTGTTAGTTCACCTGTTATCAGAGCACATATTTAGAGATCATTATTGGTTTGAAATCGTGGTAATTCCGAGTCTTTTTGTTTTGGTTTGGTTTTTTTGGTACCGGGAATCGAAATCACGACTGCATGCTTGCAAGGCAGGCGCTTATGCTGCTGAGCTAAATCCCTGGCCCCTCCAAGTTGTTTTAAAAGCCATCTTCTTTATCTTTTCTCAGAAGCTGCTTGTTGCTGGGCAGGAAAATGTGATCCCTGCTTGTGTGTTACTAACTTAGTGCAATTGGTATGCAGAAAGTCTTTTCCCTTTGTTCCTCCCAAATCTTATGCACTTTCATGATGATTAAAAGCAAAACAGCCTAAAAGGCTATATTAGTTCACATAATTTCTCAGAATAATGTATTAAAACTGAAACTGAAACACCACGGAGGTGGTAAAACCTACTTACATTCAATTATGTATGGGCAGCAAAATAGCAGGCATTGAGTGTTTCTACAGATCTGTACTATGTGTTAAGCCTGATATTAAAAATAAGCATGAATTTTGGAATGAGTCCTCCAGACAAGGATGTTTACCTGAACAAATTTTGAAGAACTGATGAGTTCATTAGAAGACCATTAAAATTAGCTTAGGTATAAAATGCAACACAAGTAAGATATCATATGAAACTTCGTTAAAAAGATAAGAATTTTGAAATAATTCCAGCATCTTAGTTGCTTCTCTCTCTTATGCACTAACTCACATTTTTTTTTAAAATTATGAAATCCCTTTCCTTTATTAGGGGTTCTTTTCCTTCAGTTTTTGGGACAGGAGAGAAACATGCTGCTTCCATAGGACAGCTTGCATATTATGAGGTTCTATTACAGCTTTCTCTGATTTACCTTTTCTCTTTCAAGCCTAGATTTTTAAATGCCTCTAAAAGTCTATATTTTACTCAAATTAATTTTCAGTGCTTTTCCAGGTCATTCTTCTTTATGGCACTTTTTCAGAACATTACTTGGTATCTCAATAACTCTGCTACACTTCCTGCCTCTAAAATGTGGATTTTCCTGAAACGCTGACATAATTTTTGGCATTGCTGTTTGTCCTTTCCCATTCACCCTCCCACCCTTATTCAGGCTCCACTGTTAACAACACCAAACTAATGTGGTTCCAACTTGAAGGTATAGGAACTGATAAGCTAGAATGTTTCCTCAAATTAGGACTGTAAGGAACCGGTATGAGTTACCAAGAAGATCCTCTTAATACCTCTCTTCCTCTCCATTTGCTGTCAAGGGTTTGGTTTCTCCTGGAGGCACTCAGCTAGTGTGGAATTTAGCTTTGCCCCGCTCATGCAAATCCCCTGTAGGGTTTGTAAAACTGCAACCCATAAGCCCCTCGTGAAAACACACACTGATTATTTGTGCTTATGCAAGTTCCAAATATTACAATAGTTTCTGGATTTTTGCCACATTCCTCTCTAGATGGCCATTGGGGACTTTGTTTATGTGTGTTTTGAATGAAATTTTAAAAATCCAAGACCACAGGATGTAAGACTCGATTGTGGATTAAGCTTAATTTTGCATTTTTTTCAAAGAGGCCCTATTTAGATGACAACAATAGGAAACAATGAATAGAAAACAAACAAAACAAAATATGTTTTTTTCCCTCAAGGAATAAGTGTTTGAAAGAGTAAGAGACAGCTATTTTCAAGGACTAGGAAATGATTTCTTTCTTTCTTTTTTTTTTTTTTTTTTTATTGGTACCAGAGATCGAACTCAGGACCGTGCCCTTGGAAGGCAGGCACTTATGCCACTGAGCTAAATCCCCAGCCCCAGCCCCAGGAAATGATTTCAAAATGGCTACAGTATTGATTTAGTGATTCAGGTGAATTAAAATATTAAGCTGTTTTATGGAAATCAGAAAAACTTTTTCTTTAGTGATTGTGATAATTGCAATTTTAAAATCACAGATGAAACCATGAATCTTAAAAATAGCATCACTCTCCCCCCAAAAGTAAGATTCATGGAGATGAACAGCATAATAGCATTTTAAAAAAATATTTAAAACAACATTAAAAATATAAACACTCCCATGAGGCTCTTCCTTCTAATAAATTCTAGGCTTTCTCTCCATGTTCTTTGTTTATTTAGAAGTTGATGCTAATTAAATAACCCTCAGAAATTTTAAGGAAAAAATGAAACTAAAATATGAATTAAGGTTTCTTGCATCTCATTATAACATCAAGAAGATTATGTACCTTTATAATAAACTGGTGTGTCTGGCTTCAGTTATACTCTGGTTCCTTAGCCTTTCACCATTTGAATGTATTTTTTAAATTCCTTCTTTTTTATTGTATCAGGAATCAAACGTGCAATCTTGTGCTTGCGAGGCAGGTTCTGTGCTGCTGAGATATATCCCCGGTCCTTAATTCTTTACTACATATATATATGTATGTATATATATATATACATACATATATATATGTAATAAACATAGTAACATAGCCCAGTACATGGGAATGAAGGCCAGAATCTTCTGCAGAGATTCTCAGTCACTAGAAACCAGTAAATTTCTCTTCAAACTGTGTCCATTCACATTCTCTGTATAAGTCACACACACACACACACACACACACACACACGCATGTGTGCACATACACACCAGTGATTTCTATGACATAACTTTTCTGGAATTCCATAAACACAGGATATCCAATATGGGTTAACCACTTGTCTAGGAAAGAAAATAAGCAGACAGTTGCCCACAGAACACATCTTACATTTGGGCTTCCATGTATGCCAAGCAAGGGATCACTTTGAGTCTCTGCCTGAATAATAAAAGGACCTTGAAAACACGGTTGCTATTTTCAATGGATGTTTCTTGTTAGCAAAATTCAGAATGAATTAAGGCCTCCGAATTAAGCTCTTTAGTGGCTGACTTGATTTTCAGAAAAGGTGTGTAGTAGGTAGCCAACTGCAAATGTGAAGTTTATATTAAGTAAAAGGAAAAATATTCTGCTTAGAAAAAAAGTAGGACATAAACATTAATAGAACTGGCAAAATAAAATTTTGTTGTTTGTCAAGGTAAAGAAGATATTTATTTGAAAGAGAAAAAAAGATAAACAAACAATGAAAACAAGTTTTAGAGAAGGTTAGTAGGACAGTTACAACATTTAATACATTGCATATTGCTGAAGAAGAAGATATTTAATTGTTCACATAGATCAGTCTTCTTAAAACCTTTGTGAAATAGAATACAAAGTAACAGGGTAAAGAAATGCCCTAAAATTTTTCATCTTTTGCTAAATCATTTTGACTGATACTGATCTGATTAATACGGTCCTACCATAAGCACATCATCCACAGTTCTGTTCTCAGAGGCTACACCTGACAGGGGAGCTTTGTGCTCAAGTCTACTCCCAGCTACCTAATGCTGGAAGAGGAAAAAAAAAAAAGAGCATTGTTAGAGGTAGGGTGGGTAGGGATGTGAGTAACAGCCTGTGTTCCTGTAATTATAGTGGGAGATCACCGTGCTAAATATTAGCAGCTTTTCTCTTCTTCAGAAGAAATGACATCAGGAAGCTCTGCCACCACCAGTGATTACAGAAATTGCCACTGCAGTCAAACCGTCCCTCCAGTTCCACCTTTGACAGGGTCAAAGAAAAGGCTTTCAGAGGAGGTGGAGGGGAGGGAGCCTTCTCTTCATTCACCTTTCCTGACTCACTGGCTCATCCATTCAGGGGCTCTCCAAGAAGTTCAAAATGGGAGGCATCTGTTTCTCAATCACATTGTCAAACGGGCATTGCAGGAGTGAAGTGAGTTACTGTGGTCAGGTAGTTACACCATTCCTCTAATTTTACCACATCAACCCAACCTGGGAGGCTCTCAGATTGTGCAGGAGGAGAGTGGCTAGGAGCAGCTTCCTTTCTTTACAGAGACTCTTGAATCTTATGATTCCTAGCCCAGCCTGCTTCAAGATGCTGAAGATCCACAATCATCACCTCTCCTCCGAGTCCCAAATCAGCCTTGAGCTTGACTCGGTGATGCAGCAAGGTCAACAGAGGAGGAGATGATCTCCAGCATCGCGTGGTTTCCCAGGAGCAGTTTTGAAAGTTGGATGTAATCAGGTGCAGGGTGCCTTTGGAAACCCTGCACATTCTTTCCCTCCTCTTCCTCCCGTTCCCATCTCATCAGTGTTCTGGTCTTTCACTTTATTGCATCACTGCCCAATGTTCTGTTTTCTCAAAATGGCAACTACTAACTAGATAAAGCAATTCATACTATGAAAGGGGGAGAGAAGCCCCACCCATGTGCACATGCACATATACACACATGCACAGGTACCTTCTCCCCAGTTAACAGCCACACTGTTATCTACTCAATAATGTCATCCATGTAGAGGAAATGGAGCCCTCGTGCAAGAGAAAAAAAAAGATCTTGTAGTTTCTCTGCTTATTTTCAATTATTCACAGTGTTTCATCTCAAACTCCAAAGCTAGACAGTCCTAGGGATCATTCCTAGGAAGGGCAAAGTTTGGGGCTAATGGTCTGGGTGTGGTTAGTCACCCAGGGGTTCACATGTGGGAAGCATCTTCTCCAATGCAGTGATGTTATGAGGCATTAGAACCCGTAACAGGCCTAGGTGGAAGTGGTTAGGTGGTCACTGGGGACCCTGTCCTTGAAAGATGATAATGTAGTTCTTGTGGGCTCAGAGTTCTTTCCAGAGTGAGTTACTACAAAAAAGAACAAGACTGATGCCTGGTGTGGTGGTGCACATCTGTAATCCCAGCACTTGGAAGCTTGAGGCAGGAAGGTGACCACGAGTTTGAGGCCAGCCTGAGCTACATAGTGAATTTAAGAACAGCCTGAACTATACAGTGAGGCATTGTTAAAAACACCAAAAAGAAGGAGGAGGAAAAAAAGTCTGGCCCATCCCCACCTCTGGTTTCTAGCCTTGATAAATAATCTCTCCCTCCCTCTTTCACATGCCCTTGAAATTACCCAATCTCAGGTATTTTGATGTAGCAATAGAAAACAAACTAGTACATCTAGTGAACTGAGCAACATTGATCTATGAGCTTAGTGGTTCACCTTTGATTTCTCTCTTCCCATTACCACTCCTGTCCAAATCAGTAGCAAAGTCTTTTGGTCATATTCTCAAAGTATATCCAATGTCTAATATCTAATTTTTACCATCTTCCCCAATAGTGTGCCCTAATCCAAGGCACAACATTTGTACCTAAGTACCTGTGTCCCCATCCAACTTTCTCCCTACATTTTTTACTACCCCCGTGTCCTGTAGTCCATCCTCTGTAGGACATCTCGCGTGATCTTTCAAAAATATAAATCAAGGCTCAGGGCATTCCTCATAGACAGACAGCCACACCATCTGCAGCGCCAGTTGCATCACTGAGACAAAATAGTAAAGGTCAAAGTAAATGAACTTAGCTGTACTGGGAACCTAGTCACCAGGGCTGCTTTTCACTCTGACAGAATAGATATTGCTGCCATCAGTACCCCCTTCACTGTCCTCAACTAAATAGGCCATGTGTTCCATATGATTCCTCCCATGGCAAATTCAGTGGCGCAGTCAAGGCTGAGAATGGGGCTTATTGCCAATGGGAAGCTCACTTTCACCTTCCAGGAGTAAGATGCTCAAACAGCGTGTTGCTGGTGCTGAGTACGTTGTGGAGGCCACCGGTATCTTCACGACCATGGAGAAAGCCAATGCTCACTTGAAAGCTAGAGTCCAAAGGTCATCATCTCTGCTCCATGTTTGAGAAAGGCATGATTCTGAGATGTACCACGACACCCTCGACTTACCTCCTATACCACTGGTGTTGAGCCCCAGAGCCAAGGTCACCCACGGCAAACTTGGCATCATGGACAGACTTGTGACCACAGTCCACACCATCACTGCTACTCAGAAGGCCATGGAGGAGCCCTCTGGGAAAATGACATCGGAGCCACGAGGATGCCCAGAGCATCATCCCTGCATCTACTGACACTGCAAGGTTATCCCGGAGCCGGCAGGGAAGCTCACTGGTGTGACCTCCTGAGTGCCCGCTCCTCGTACATGAGCTGTGAATTGGAACTGCTGCCTGGAGAGAGCTGGCAACATGATGCCATCACTAGGGTGATGAAGCAGGCATTGGAGGGCCCCCAAAGGGCATCATGGTTCTACCATGGAGTAGGGTGTCTCCTGTAACTTAAAATGACACCCACTTTTCCACCTTCAATGCTGGGGCTGACATTGTCCTCATGACTACCTTGTCATGCTTATTTCCTGACATGGCAATGGCTTTGTCAACAGCAATGAGGTAGTGATCTACAAAGAGAAAGAGCCCCCGCAACAACATCCCTAGCAAGAGCACAAGAGGAAAAGATATCCTCAGCTGCAGGGACGCCTGCCCCAGCTTGGTCCCCAACACTCAGAGAAGCCCTTCCCTACCAGTCTCCATTCCAGTGAGGCACTTAGGGGGCCCTGCTTTGTCATGTACTATCACTAAAGTTCTCTGACTAAAAAAAAAAAAAGATATTAATCCATGTTACTCTTAAATTTCAAGCTTCCCATATTTCCCATATCTGTTATTTCTGTTATTCTTCAACAACTTTTCCATCGTAATTAGCTTTGAGAAGCTTTTAACCAAAAAGATCACATGTGGTCTTATAGGAAACAAAAAGTCTAGAAGCTGAGGCACCAGTTCCAGATGCAAGAGACAGGGTGGCTGGTGGCAGCCACCAAAGGGAGAAGATCTAGAAGTCCTGGGGGCCCGTGGCCAAGGGAGAAAGCAGAGCACTCAGAGCCAGCGGGGTCTCAGGAGAGACCCAGCAGGATCACCAGAAGGCCCACACCGGGCCGCGAGGCCTTGGGAACCGTGGCTTCTGCCTCTTGTCTCACTGGCAGCCCCCTCCCTGTACCTGTGCTCCAGCGACACCAAATAGAAATGAACCAGCCAAGATGCCATCTGCCATAGGATCCTGAAATCCCATTTCTGGGCATTGTCTGAAGGAAGCCAGATCAGTGTGCACTGCAGCATTATCCACAATGGTCAAGACATGAACGCAGCCTATGTTGTTGATGAACAAACAGGTAAAGGAATAAGACACACACGCACGCACACACGCACGCACACATGCAAGCACACATGCACAAATATTATTCAGCTCTAAAAGGAATACAAAGGAAATCCTGCATTCGCAACAGCATGGATTAAACTTGAGGGCATTGTACCAAGTGAAATAAATCACCACAGGCAAAGCACTCAAGAAGGTGAGGTAGGTGGGAGGGTTACTTGAACCCAGGAGTTCAAGGTCAGTATCATGAAAGCCTTACCTAAAGAAAGAAAGAAAGAAAGAAAGAAAGAAAGAAAGAATGAAAGAATGAAAGAACGAAAGAACGAAAGAAAGAAAGAAAAAGAAAAAACAGATCAGAGACAAATACTGTATGATCGCACATGTTGAATCTAGAAAAGTCGGACTAAGAGAAGCAGAGAGTGGAATGTGGAAGAGCAGATGGGCCTGGTGGCGCACTCTTGCAATCCCAGCACTTGGGAGGCTGAGGCAGGCAGATCGTTACAAGTTTGAGACCAGTCTGGGCTACAAAGTGAGCCCAAGGCCAGCCTAAACCGCATGGCAAGACCCTGTCTCAAAAAAAAAAAAAAAAAAAAAAGAATGCAGAAGAGCCTTTGTGCGGCACTGGGAGGAGAGAGATGGAGGAGGGGAACAGAGAGGTTTGTGCCAAGTTGAGCAGCTTTTGGTTATACGATGCGTGCCTGCCGGAGACCTAATGACTACAGTGACTAAAGTTTAAAATGCTATATTTTACACTTCAAGCTTGCCAAGAAAGTGGGCTTCATCTCATTAATGAATTAATTTTATACAATTTTATTGATCAATTATCCCTTGGTAAAGCTGGAAAAATAAAATTTAAAATACAAAACCTCTTGTAAAATGTTTGTATCCTTCCTTCCTGAATGTAGGAACACCCACTCACCTAGCCAGCTTTTTATTTTTATTTTTATCTTATCTTATTTTATTTTATTTTATTGTATTTTATTTGGTACCGGGGATTGAACTCATGACCATGTGCTTGCAAGGCAGGTGCTTATGCTGTTGAGCTAAATCCCGAGCCCCAGAAGAGAATCTAAACCTTCTACTCATTCTATCAAAAACTCCACCACCCTGATGACTTCCATTCCTGGGCTCTGGTTGTTCCACAAAGATTAACATTTATTTCATTTTCTCTACCTTTTCCTGCACATGGATCTCGTTTCTTTGCAACACTTATCAGGCATATATTATAGAAATATAAGCAATAAACAGAAAGTGAAGGCTTGTAAGTGAATACCTATTGCTTTGGGCAAATAAACAGTATCTGAGGAAACTGCTTTTAAGTGCAGAAGTATTTCCTAAGAAAAATCAACTAGTTTCAGTCAGAAATAGGGCTATCAAGTTTTATGTATTTAATTTATAATTCTATTCTGAAAGATGGAGGTCCATTAATAGAAAGATTTGTAACTACTATAATTTAGTATACTAAATAAAATATACTAAGCCACCTACTGTGGGGTACATTTTTAGAGTATATTTTTCAACTAACTGGAAAGAACCTACAAGAGCTTGGGTGCTTGAAAGAATGTATATTTGTACTAGAGCTAAGTTTGAATTTCTTTCTTTCTTTCTTTCTTTCTTTCTTTCTTTCTTTCTTTCTTTCTTTCTTTGTGTGGCAGAAGTAGACAGCTGCTCGCACCTGCCTTAGCTTTTTTTTTTTGGCTAAAGTTATCTATTCCAGGATTCTGTGTCATGTGGTATAAGGCTTTGGTTTCAGTTACTCACTAACGCAGGAGCTGGGATATATTTGAAATTCTTTTCAGGCTGAAAAAGAACTGACCCAGGCTTTCGATAACATTGCTTGTCACACTAGCCCAAGCGGGCAGGCTCTGTGCTGAGGCACGAGTGCATCTCAGCATCTTTTCTTGACTGTTTTTTGAGGCACTGTGCGTTTCAGACTGGCCTTGAACTCACTATGTAGACCAGGCTGGCCTCAAACTCGTGACGACACTCCTGCCTCAACCTCCAAAGTGCTGGGATTACAGCAGTGTGCCACTATGTCTAGTGTTTTCCTTAAGACATGTTGTTCAGGCTGGGCTTAAGTTTGCAGTCTTTGGTTTAGGCGTCCCAGGGTGCTGGGATGACAGGCATGTGCTACCATGCCCAGCTGTTTAAAATTCTTGAGTCAAGGTCTTGCTAATTTTCCCAGGAAGGCCTCAAATTCATGATCCTCCTCTCTTAGCCCCTCAAATGGATGGCATTATAGTCTTGTACCACCACACTAGACTGCCATCTCATTTTTTAGAGTCACAGAATCATTCGTATCAATTCAAAAAGGAACCATATTTAGTTAGAGTTCTTGTGGTCCAATTTTATAGTATTTTTCTACAACATTATACTAGCCTTCCTTACTCCATTGTAGCAGATATTCAAAGCCTCAAATTCAATTGACAATATACAACATTTGTGGTAGAATTGCCTATGAGATGTTAAGACAAATAAGTAAAACTTAGCAGTTTTTTTAAAGAACTGTTACTTAAGACCGGTTAGCAGACAGATTAGACACACATTCGTGTATATTCACAAAGGGCTGTTCCTTAATTTAGAAAGAAGTTAGAAGAGGAGGAGCTCAGATCTCATTTCCTTGTTCTCTGGCTCAGATATGTTCACCAAATCACAGGCAAAGTGTATCCTCCATGTTTATACCCAGGGGTGGACTGAGACTATCCGTTGTCAAAGCAGGATTGAAGATACTGACCACAGTGTCAAGTGGTATTATCACTGCACAAATCCACTGGATAAAGTTCCTCTTGAGCCAAGTTTCAGGCAAGGCTAACACGTATGTGCTCTCTTGTCAGACAGCAAAACCGCTGTCACCTATCATGTTTCCCTTTTTACCTTCACTGCCAGAAAAATATGAAGAACCAGATTTATGGCCAAGTGTAATCTGATCAACTCTAGTGCCTGGAAGTATTTCCTCCTCTCTTCTTAAATATTTGTAAACTGCCTCAAGTGCTTTTAGAAGTACACTGAAAAAAATTTAACTTAATAAAATGAGTAAAAACAATCGGTGAGAAGTGAGAAATAGCCAAGCTTTCTCAAGAAACTTACCTGTACAAAGGTCTTTATGCTAAGTTTTACATTTGAAAGGTAGCAAAGGGGCCTGGGCTTAATTCCTAGTTACACAACTTGCTAAATGCCCTCACCAAAGTTACCTCACTTTCATTCCTGCTTAATACTTTTGGCCCACTGGATGGGTGTGACATCCAAGGGAGGAAACATGGGGAAATATTTTCCAAGCTGTGTTACTCTAGCATTGCTAGTTGCTACTTGTTAGAATGTCCATGATCTGCGTAGCAGGGTTGATACACTCCAGTTCAACCAAACATGTGGCATAGGGGTTTTAAGTAAGTTCACAAACTCATACATAACTTCACAAATTCTTTCGCACATCATCTTTCAAGACATAGAACCCAATTCATCTTCCTAAGAATTGTGGGCTATAGTTAGTAACTTGTTTCTAGCCAACAGAATGGCAGAAGTGACAATGTGTAACCCAGGAGACTAGTCATGAAGTAAATTGTAGCTTTTGTCTTGCTCTTGCTCTTAGATTGCTCACTGAAGAGGAAGCCAACTTCCATGTCCTCAGGGCACTCAAGCAGCTCTCCAGGGAGCTCCACAAGTTGGGCTGCTGAAGCTCTCTACCAATAGCCCTGTGAGTGCGCCATCTTGGATGCAGGCCCCTCTGATCAATTTCAGAAGACACAGCTCTGCTCAACTTCTGGACAACAAGCTTTCTGAGAGATCCCAAGCCAGAAACACCCAGATGTGCCACTCCTGGTTTCTCACCTTAGGGCACTGTGTGAGAGAATTAATGTCAGTTCCTCCTTTAAAGCCCCTAAATTTGGGGGTAATTTGTCACAATGCTATAGTTATCAACAAGACACCCTAGTTAGCGATCCATCTTTGTGCAAAATGCTGTTGATCACAGATAGCAGACCTTGCTATTCCCAGATGCTATTAAAGGAAATTCAAGCTCCCAAATATCTTAAAATCATTAAGTAGGAAATCACCTCAACTTCATGTGCAATTTCCTCCTTTGTAGATGGGAAAACCAAGAAAAAAAGAAGTTCAATGAGATGCCCAACAGAATGTAAATAAAAGCACAACTAGGGTTAGACCATTGCCTGCTCTTTTTCTACTTGATGCCATTAATTATTTCTTTTCTTTTATTTAAAATTATCCAAAATACTCCTTTATTTTTTGAGTACAGGTGTCAGAACAGTGGAGCAGATTCAATACTTTTCAATACTTTTTTTCTACGACTCCATGCTCTTTCCTCTATTTTTTGTTTTTTTCCTGCAAACCTGCCAAACAATAGCTTGTGGTTTATATCATTTCACAAAAGAGAGCTCCTGAGATTTATTTACTGAACAAAATAAATACGTATTGATGTGACCACCTGCTGTTGTAAAATGTTATATATAATCAAAGATGATTAAGTCTAAGTCCAGCCCTTAACTAGAGGCATAATCCTGGGTCCAGCAGACCCACCCCCTTACTTTTCCACTGTAAATTTGTACTTTACCATTATAGTAGCTGATTGTGTGTCATAGTGCCTTTTCCTGAGGGACTCGGGAAGTAATCTATGTGTTTATACACTTGATACGATGAATATCAAGAAGTGTGCACATGTGCAAAAGTGTCAAAATGGGATTTGAATCCACCTGTCTAACTGGTTTTGTGTATGTTCATTCAAGCATCACATGGGATCCAATAAACCAACTGCCCTGTGTTTGTTTGTTTTTTCCTAGTCGAATTACCCCCAATTCAGTACAATGGCACATGAAAAAGCAGATTTGCAAGTTTTGGAGGCGATCAAAAGTGAATCATCAGATTTACCCATGTATGGATGATGAAGATGATCAATTATAGTAAAATACATGCTTTCACAACAAAAGAGTGGCATATGTGTAAGATGATGATGATGGCTTTGACACTGGCCATGTGAGCCAAAGTTCCTGTGATGGTGACATTCAACACGAATTAACTGACATAAACACGGAATACAGAACTTTTTGATTCATATGATGAAGAAAACAGCAGTGTGAGCACATTTTTGACTAGTGAAAACATTGCAAAATGGCCACACAACCAAATGGGATGATCTAATGTTAGAACTAGGCTCAAGAATATAGTGAAGGTCTTGGCAGGGGTGACAGGTATTGGACAGAATGGAAACTGTAACATGAAATGCTACAAAATGCTGTGAGGGGTGGGGATATAACTTAGTGGCATAAGTGCCTGCCTGGCAAGCATAAGATCCTGAGTTTGATTCCCAGTACATTAAAAAAAAAAAGATGTTGTGACATACACAAAGGCTAAAATGCAAGTAAACTGTTCTCTACGTACCAATCACTATATTCAAAGATATGTTTACTATGACACCTCACTGGCTGAACTGAAAGCATTCATACTTAGCACAGATTTCTCATGGTGATCACAGGAATGTGAAAGATGCAGAAAGTGATGGGTCAAAATATGGCATAAAACTTTATGCCTTTGTAGATGTGAAGACTTGTTATGCTTTCAATTTAGGCATTTATTCTGGAACTCAGCCATCAGGTCCTTAGGCCTACAGTAATAAACTGAATGATGTTGCAAATAGGCTTGATGCTCCCATCTCCCAAGCTAACTAGAATGTGACATTTGATAATTGGTTTATCAGTTTCCAACTGATGCTACATTTGCTAACAGATCAGAAGTTGACCAGTGCAGGAAATATACACAAGAGCAAAGCAGAAATTCTAAATGAAATGTTGCAATTTCAAAAGAGAGAATTACATAGGACAATCTTTGAATTTCAGAAAGCTATAACGTTAGCCTCAACTATGGCAAAGAAAAACAAACTGATGCTGCTTGTGTCAACATTTCACCATGATGGAAATACTGACAGGGAAACCTCGACCAGAGGGAAGCCTGAGATAGCAACTTTCAACAACAAAACTGAACGTGGAGTAGATGTTGTTGAATTATGCAGCAACCATGATATTACTTGAAACACAAAGCTTTGGCCAATGGTTGTGTTTTACTCAATCCTAAACACGTGTGGCATGAAGAGTTTGATAGCTTACAGAGAAAATAAATGAAAAATATCACAGAGAAATTTTTTAGAGGATTGGAACTAGAGCTCCTAAGAGATCATTTACATCAGAGGCAAACCAAAATGTTTCTGCCCAGGGAACCACACAACAATATTGTGGAGCACACTGGTGAGCTGACAGGTGAACAGGCAGGTGCAGCATCAAAAAGACCAGCTATACAACAGGAAAAAAAGCAAAACAAAAATGTCAAGTGCTCCCTACAAGAAGTAAAGAAAAACAAAACACACATTGTATCAGTATCAGTGATAATTTGTATGGCACATGCAATTTTCACGTGTAAAGACTTCCTTAAGTGTAACAGCTGAAGCAAAGGTATTTCTGTGGCAGACTTTTGCTTGTGTTTACACTGTAGCTCACATAGTTTTTATTTTTGATGCTACTTTTTAGGTTTTGTAAGTAAGTAAACAGCTGATGTGAAAAGGTTGATGTCTATTCTAATGAGCAATATATACTAAGAATTTAATAATTTATTTTATTTATATTTTATGTTCCTATTAACTACACACTGTGTAATATAATAAGAAGCTCCTGATGAAACAGCAAGAGCACCAAGATGTCAAGTGTGACCTGCAGAAAGGCCAGGAAAGCAAAAGACCTGTGCTGTCAGTATAAGCCATGTGAGCATACAGGATGCACTGTTACCATGTGTGCAGCCTGCCTTGGGTGTGATAATTCAAGTAAAGATTTTTCTTTTGTAGAGTGTTACTGCTATTTTCATTGTAGGCCATCAGGGAATTTATTTCTGATGTTCCTTTTTAGACTTTGTGTATCAAAAACCAGTCAATTGGGGGCTGGAGATATAACTCAGCAGTGTGAGTGTCTTCCTGGTAAGTGCAAGGTCCTGAGTTCGATTCTCAGTACTCAAAACAAACAAACAAAAATAAACAAAAAGACCAGTCAGTATTGAAAATTTTGGTGCTTTTTAATAAACACTCAAATATTAGAAATGTAATGCTTTATTTTTGTGATTTTTTCCTGTTCTCATTGTTTGATATAATAAAACTCATAAAAATTATAATTAATAATTCATCAATGGAAATGTTCTAAAAAATAAACAGGGGTCCAAACCATGTTTCTATGCTTCGATGATGAAATTAGTCTTCTGCTCCAAGGGCTCCGGGTCTCCTAATCTGGGGGGAATGGATGTTCTCACTTCTGTCTGAACAATGAGCTGTGGAATCCCCAGGAACAGAGAGATCACGTGAGAGACAGGGGAACATATTTGGTCAGGAGCCTGTTTCCACGCTCCAGAGTGACTTCTAAAACCAGGCTTCTAAATCAATATGCTAGGATTAGAAAACGTGTAGTGTGAAGGTTTTTAGACTAACCTCCTAAATGCACTCTTGGTGGGTAATTTTATTCACCGATACGACAAACTGCTGCTAGGCTCTGGGTATACACATAACGATTTCTGTTTAGACAGGGATGGCTCGTGATTAAAGGGCCACGAGATTAAAGGGCAGCAGTCTGGTGGGACTGGTCTGGACTCTGCAGTTGTTAAGATGAGTTTTTACCAGGGCCTCTTTCGCGTAGAGTGCAGAGTTCATGACAGTGGTGACTCTGAACCACCACTACACGTGACACGATTGATAACCGTGATTGTCTTCGGCTCCCACGTGCACCTTCCTCCTTCCTGCACCTTCTCTCTTTCCAAATAGAAAGAACCAAGCTGTGATAGTCAGTTGTTAACATTTCAAGGCAGAGCTTTCCTAGAGCAGACCCTCCAAAATGAGAGGAGAGTGTTTTTTGCTTTGCTTTTTTTTTTTTTGGCACCGGGGATTGAACTCACGACCTCACACTTGCCAGGCAGGTGCTTAAGCCACTGAGCTAAATCCCCAGCCCAACTTTGCTTTTTTCTTTAAACACCAGCACAGGATGTGGACGTAGGGGCTCCTATACTGCGGGAGAGTGGACTAGGGAGGGGTGAGGATACTAAATGCTTACTGTTTTCAACTGCTAAATTTTTAGGTAATTTTTAACAGTGATAGATAACTGAAATAAGGTGGCAGATGCTACTGGCTCCAGATCACCAGGAAGTGAGTGTCAACAGGTTAGTAGTAGGGGAAGGGTGGGAGATTGGGGTATTCACCTCCCCCTGGGGCCGCTATGCAGATGTGCCTCTCCAGAGTCTACCCTAAGATACATGTTTGAAGGAGCACTTGAGCTAATTGTTCTAGGGTTAGTAGCCATACAATAGGCTGTGACATTTCAGACCAAAGAGAAAAAAGATGTTTTGATGAGCTCTTACTTGGTAATATCATTTCTAATGAAACAACTGTTACTCAGTGTCTAAACCAAAATTTATTATTTATTTCCATTAAGAATGAAGTTGCGGGGGAGAGGTCGGGGATGTGGCTCAGCAGTACAGGGCCTGCCTGGCAAGGGCAAGGCCCTGAGCTCAATTCCCAATACCAAGAAAGAAAGAAAGAAAAAAAGAAGTTGGGGGCTGGGGGTGTAGCTCTGCGGTACAGTGCTTGCCTTGCATGCACAAGGCCCTGAGTTCAATCTCCAGTACCACAAAAAGAAGGAAAAAAAAATGAAGTTGGGTTCTGAAGAATTTCAAGTACAGTAAAGAAGGAAGTAAGTGGAAGTCAGTGTTTAAAAATGCAACACCACCACTGTTAAGAAAATCATTATAGGTTGTTTGAATGAATTAGAGTGCGAGGACAGTCGCCTACACTTTGTAGCCTTTATTTTCTTCCTGCCATCATTTTTCACTTCTGAATTTTGGAGGTGCCATCACACACAGCAATAAGGTAAATATTATCAAGCGCTTTCCAGTTTGAGAAGTGGTTTTGATAATCATTGTTATATTCAATCCCATAAATTGGATATTATGTGAAAATGGAGACTTGTGAGTTAGGGGACCTATCCAATATAATTTACCTCTAACTTCAATCTTTTGACACCTTACCAAACCATTAAAAACACTTATTTAAATGTATTCAATAGGAAGGAGGAGAAAACTAGTAACTCTTGAAACTTTTTGCTTTAGAAAACACTGTAACGTACCTTTAATTAACAATAAGAATCTACATTTAAAAGACAAAAGGGCAATATTTCCTGGTCTCAACTGAATATTTCCATTTCCTTCTAGTCTAAAAGAATAGAAGTCATCAAAGAATATATGGAGTTTGCTTGGAATGTCACAGTTTAAATGCTTTAGATGCTTATCTGGACACAAAAAGCTTCACTCATCTGTCACTCACACACTTTGTTGATCAGATGATTTGTTTCTCCAGTTCCACATCCTCATGTTTAATACTAAGCTGGAAGTTAAAATTCAAGAGTAATCTGTTGGTAGTGGAAGGATTTTGACATGGCATTGGCGGTATAACTCTGAAGAAGCACACACATGGCAGACCTGGACATGTTCCTTTTCAAGGATTTCTTTCTTTTGGTGACACGATCCTACTATCCAGAGCAAAATTCCTTTTTAGATGATTCATTGACCAGAGTTACATTAGCTCTAAAAAAGGAGGATTTAGGATGAAGGAGATTATTTACATCTCGTAAAATTCCTTAGAACGTGATAAAACTCTGATCCTCTCCCTACATAAACATTTACACAAAAAGGTTGCACAAAAATCTGTGGGGGAGGATTGGGCTACAGGATTTGGAAAGAATACTGAGCACTTTATCTGAGAGAGCGCTATCACTAAGTTAGAAAAGCAGGATTAAATTAGAACAAAAGCGCTTCAAAAATAACTATAAAACAAGATAAAGAACTTAAATTGCCATGTCTCTTCTGCCCAAACAGCTTTAAGGAATTGGAACAGTGGGCAGAGACTTATTAGATCTTTTCATCTCTTTTATTTGCTTATTTGGAAGATAAATACACATTTTTCATTTACTATTAAAAGTAACCCCAAGTAATATAAATCTTTTCCAACACTAAATATTTTATAATTATAATGGCAAACAAGGTAGAGAGTTCTAAAGATCAGTATTAGAGTAACTTTAAACTTTGGGGTTTTTTCAAACAGAACTCTCAAGGGATACCTTAAAATACAGATGGAGTCAAAGGAATTTTTAGTATAAATTGTTTTTATACATTAAAATTAAAACTACTCCCTATCATAATGTCGTTTCAAGATGTGTCTATTTAACACAAAAATGTACAAATAGGACCTCATGAAACATAGCTACTACATCATTATTCAGTTTGCATCTGTGTTTAGATTTTGTTATTCAGTAAATATCAAGCAAAAAAAATCCTCATTCTCTGTCTCTCTCTGTCTGCCTTTGTCTCTCTGTCTGTCTGTCTCTGTCTGTCTGTCTGTCTCTGTCTCATGGTAAGGCTCCAACCCAGAGCCTTGGGCTACATTCAGTCATCTACTGAGCCTCACTTTCTGCTCTGAGAAAATTCATAGTTAAATAAAAATGTACTTCTCACAAACAATAACAGTTTTAAAACTGTCACCTTTCAATCTCAGAGTATTCTTTAAGTAAACAGAGATAAAAGGAAATGCTGTCTTTAGAAGTCTGCATAAAAACTAGATAGCAGTGCTCGTTTGGGCAGCATGTATACTATAAAACTAGAGAGCAAACAAGAAGCCCCCAGTTCAATAAAATTCAGTGTATAACACATCTGTGTATACATTGGCACTAACATTTTTCATAAAATATTCATATCATAAAATACACAATTTACCTTTTTAAGACCTTTTTTTTGGTACTGGGGATCAAAACTTGGGCCTTGTGCACACTAAACCTGTGTTCTACAACTGAGCTGTATGCCATGCTGTTTTAATGATTTCTAAGTTAGAATTCAGGGGCCCTCATTGTAGTATAGTTCACTATGTGCAATCATCACTTCTCTCTACTTCCAAAACTTTTTCATTATACCAAATCATTTGCTTTGAAAAACTATTTTTTAAAATAGTTAAACATTCAAATCAAACATTTGAAAAGTTTTGATAGTATCTTTATAAACCAGTATGAAATTGTGGTCTTCTTAGTTATCTGAGGCTCTCCTGGTCTTGTTTTTCCTATTCTACCTTACTGTCCTGAGTGGCTGTGTCTTTCTATGATTTTAGGGTCTCTCTCTCTTTCTGCTGGCGCTGGGGATCAGAACTAGGACCTTGCATATGTTAGGCAACTGCTCTACCCTGAGCTACAAACCCAGCCCTGATTTTAAGCTCTTAAAAGATAATTTTAACTCACTGATAGAAATCTTTTCACCCTTCTTTACCTGAAAATGAGAGGTTCAAATGTGGCATGTAAAAACTCGCCATCTTTGTGGGAGGTTTTACTGGAATTCATCACCGCCTGTCTAGTCTGGTCTTAGAATCGTCCTACATTAAATGCAAATCTAAGAGCTTACAGGAATTGGCATAAAAGTTTCAAATATTCAACAGAATAATGTGCTCTGCAAAAATCTGGTTCTGTCTCTTAAAAGGGACTCTTTCATGGCTAGGCTCTGGTCATACCTGTCTCCTTCACCTACTTTTCTGCTCAGAAAGGTTTACTTTAGTGATCTCTACCAGGTATGAAAATATAATACCACTCTCAACACAGTGGAAGCCACTATTATCTCCTCTTTAGAAAGCAGGAAATTGTGGCAGAGGGAGCTGAGGTCCTGCAAGTGCATAGCTAACCTACTTCCAAAGCAGTGGGATCTTCATCTGTGACATCGCTAGGACCTTAGCACCATGGTGGTCCTATACATCTGTCCCATGGTCCAAATTCCCTAATGTTCATGTCACGTAAATGAAGCTCCCAAGAGTGGTTCTTTAAGAAATGGGCTGATTATATTGTCTCAGGGCTTGAGGTAAAACTTCTCTTTATAAATGTCCAAACAGAAAAAACATGTACACCTCAGAACAGGCTCAGCGGGACCCCTGCGAGTTCTTTCAGTAGAATCCTGAGTACTGTCTAGCAGACTCTCTGAGAATTAACTGATTTTATAGAGGGAAGTACTTTGATTATCTTGGATGGATTATGCTATTCTATAATTTTGCAGAGAAGGATATTTTAGGAGACAGAAAACAATCAGATGTATCTGCAGTATACTGATTCAAATGATTCTTGTTTTGAAGTTATACATTTTATTTGGTAGAAATATAGTAGATTTGTGCCCAGTAAATGATCCAAGACACTGCCTATTTTTCTTTATGTATTATTATCCAATTTTGCATGTATGAATAAATTTGTTTCAGCATTCCAATGGCCCACACACATATCTATTCTTAAAATTATCCTTTGTTTGGTTTTAATATCTTTCTGGTGTCTCCTGAATTAATGAGTTAAATAAAATCTTTAGCATGTGTTCATTTTATATTTGTATGAGAGTCATAGTTTTACCTTTTGAAAATTATATTTAGCACCCCATCTTTAGATGAAAAATTGAAGGTGCATGGGAAGCATATATAATAAAATAACTAAAAAGCCAAGACAGCAAGAGAAGAATAATGAAAGATTCCTATTTAAATGTCATGCCTGTGGCATCCTCATTGGTAATGCTACATACAGGCCTTATTAGCATATCCTAGGTGCTCAATAAATATTCAGAGCTGAAGACTTGGGGAACCAGACACATGCACATATGCAATGAGGATAAGCAGCAACTAGGGAAAACAAACATGAAGACATCCTGCAAAAATAACTTGTAAAGATGACATGGATATTGACTCCAATTTTTAAAAGCACAATGGTAGTTTTTGGGGAAAGGGGTTACACTTAAAAACACCAATTATGCCTACAAAATCCTTTCTCTGTGCTTTTGGGGCTGGAGAGAGTCAGGAGTGCCTTTCTCTTAGGGAAAATCTGAGTCCATATGAACAAGCTAAGTCTCTTCCTCCTACTAAAGTTACCTTCCTTATCTCTGTCACTACCCTCAGATTTAAGACTTGCAACTGAGAGCAGCCCCGCTTCGCTTCCACCAAGTAGGTACCCTTCACACCACGCATCAAGCATCAGATTTTCTGTGGCTCTGCCCTGACTTTCTTGGGAATTACAGCGTAGCCAGGCTGGCATCTAACCTACACAACTTTCAGGATATTCCTCAAAGGCCAGGGATTGAAGAACCAGGTCCCCAGGTAACCTAGAGCTGCCGCATACCTGCCTTTCTCCCAGACAAGACAGGGAAAGGAAGTGTAGCAGAAAGAGGCCCCACTATCTCCAGACAGGCTTGAGGCTGTACTTCCTCTTTGTGTGACTTTGAATAAGTTATGTGAGCATTCTGAGCCTCAGTTTCTTCATTTCTTTAATATCAGCAACAGCATCTGACGCTCTATGTACTGCAAGTATTAAACACCAACTCAGCAATCTCCCTGTAACAATGCTGTAATAAATGCTGTCTCTCTTCCCATTTCTAATCCTTTCCTCCTGCCCTTGGACTCCAGAAGTACCATCCTGGACCAAAGCCTATACCTTCTTGTATTTTTTTTTTCAGATTTTGGAAGTACGTCAAATTCCTTCATTATTTAGCAAACATTTATTGTGCACCTACTATGTACCAGTCACTGCTCTAGGTGCTAGAAATGCTGTGGTCACCAAAGCACAGCCAAAGCTCCCACTCCCTAGTTTCCATTCCAGACTCTTGGAGGTGTGGAGGGGTGGGCCAGGTGGCAGGGGGTCTGTGGAGAAACTCACAGTGCATGTAGATATGGTAGGTGGTGACAAGGTCACAAAGGAGAGAATACAGCAGAGTAGCAGACTAAGATACAGCTAAAGGGTGAGGCTCTGCCTGTGGACAGGAAAGACCTCTCGTGGAAGGCAGCAAGGACCCACAAGTGGCAGAGATGGGCACCTAGAACAAGCTTTTCTTTCTAAACAGAGGGAACACCAGCAGCTCCAGGCCTAAGCTGATTTCCAAGAAGGTGCGGGCAGAGGTGGCTGGGACTTGGCAGAGCCCAGCTTAGAGGAAGAGGGAAGATGGTTGGCGCATCAACTCTGAGGGTGCGGGGACAGGCTGTGGGTGCTGCTGATGAAACAAGTCACCACTTCTCTGTCTCCCTGGAACAGGTGCAGTTGTGCAAACAGCACCTGCCCAGACTCCTCCTGGTTTTCTAAAGGAGGCTGTGCATCCCTGGGCACAAATGGGCCTCAGAGGGATTCTTCCCAGGGCCAGGGTAACTTACGCCCCCTTCTTTTTCTTAGATTCCAGAGCGGCCTTGGAAATCTACACCCTCCTTGAGGCTGGCTTCTGTTCAGCCAGCCAGGGCTGGAAAGACCTCTGCTGTCGCTGGCCGCCAAGGCCAGGAGGCACGCTCTGCTTGGGGTCATCTCACCCTCCAGGGTCACCAGCACCAGCCAGTCTCGGAAAACAGGGAGCTTGGGGGAACAAAGTTCACCTGACTTTTAGGCAGTAGTAACTGCCGTGGGGCTTTATAGAATTAAAACTAAGTGCCATTTTCCTCCTAAAGCTCTGGCATGTGGCAACAGTTCTCTCAAATGTCAACTCAGGCAGTTTTACCCAGAAAAGGGAGGTGGGGGAGAGGTTTTTGCCAAATCAGGAAATGTGAATTAACTGACTGAGGAACTTGAAACAGGAGACCAAGGCAACAGAGGAGAAGGGAAGCAGGAGAGCCAAAGGGAGCCCTCTGTGCAAGTGAACTTGGGACAGGCAGACCCACTTGCATTCCGTACCAATTCTGTTGGTTCGAATTTCCTTTTTACTGTGGGTTGCTTGAGAAACTTAGAGGAAAAGAAAAACCCCAGACTTAATGCAGCATTCATGGAAGGAAAACCTGAGGTATTAACAGGGATTCCAACCCTGTGATGCAAACAGTCACCTTAGGGGTGGAAACACTGCTTTCAGAGTTGCGTGAGTTCCCTATTTCACATCACGAATCTGATCGCTGCTTTCTGCACAATGGATGGTTTCAAACAATGAACACATTATGTAGATCAAATAGGAGTTTCCTCCACCCATCTATCGGATCTACCTCATGGTTTCAAACAGGGTTGGCATGCCCTAAGGACAGAGAAAAAAGGTCCAGTTTTGAAACAGGTGCCAGGAACCAAGAAGAATGAGTCACATTGGGAAAAATGAAGGCGAAATGCACGTTCATCTGACATTAGGTCTGCAGTGAGTGTTTAAAAATAAAATTAACCTTTTCACTTCTGACAGTTATCTCTTAGTTTTATGTAGAAATAGAAGTCAAAGTTCTGAAATACAAGGACTTTCATCCAAAAAGATTTGCCCTGAAAGTGGATTTTTTACCCCTATTGGTTCTTCTCCCTGATTTCCAGTGCTGGTCAGGGCTGCCCTAGTGAGGAGGGATCGAAGGGACAAAGCCAGTGACCCAAGACAAAGGAACACCAGCCATCAGGCAGTGCTCACTGTGCCCATTTTCATGCATATGCGCATGTGTCTGCATGCAGTTGCACTAACATGTGTGACAGTGACACATGAATGAAAGCACACCATAGCGTCTACGCAGAAGTCTCCTGGGTCTTTCCCAATGCCAACCTGCCTTTCACTAAAAATGCTGAGTCTTACAAAGCAGACCGGGGTGTGATAAAGGAGCATAATGTACATTATTATGGTTGGAGTCCAAACACCCCCCAAAAGCTTATGGTGTCGAAGGCTTTATTGGTAGCTGACAGGTTTCTCAAAAGGTGACTGGATATATTATCATTAATGGATTCATCCTTGATGAATTCATAGCTCAGCATGCTTATTGGGAATTAGGACATAATTGGATGGGGGGCACTGAGGAACCATGGCTTAGCAAGTTGCATTTTGCCCCCAGCCCTTTCATTCTCTTTGTTGTTTGGCTGCCATCAGATGAGCAGCCTTTCTGCCTGAGTTTCTGCCAGGACAATTCTGCTCCATCATAGGGCTCTAAGCAACGGACCCAGCTAATCGTGAACTGAGACCTGTGAAACCGTGAGCCAAAGTGAACTTTTCCTCTGTTAAGTTTTTATTCTCAGCTATTTTGTCACAGCAATGGAAAGCTCACTAACAGGTGCTCAGGAAGGCCTGGGTCAAGGGCTTGTAAACTCCAATATCTGAGATACTCATTCTAAAAAATCTCAGAGGTTCCACTTCCAAGGACTCTAAACCAATTGTGGAGGGTAGAACTAAGAATGGGCATTTTATCTTTTATTTTTTATTTTGAGACATGATCTTGTTAAATCAGTAAGTTGCCTAGGATAGGTTCATACTTTCCACTCTCCTGCCTCAGCCTCCAAGAGTGCTGGAATTACAATCATGTGCTACACACCCAGCTGGGGATGGGCACTGCAACCAACATTCCAGCCATTCCACATGCCAGGAACACGGTTACTCCATGAGCCAGTCTTCCTGTTTCCACACAATGTTCAGAACTCTTTTTTAAGTGTACTGCTTCCTGCTGATCCTTACTAAAAATCAGTGTCAGTTTTCCTCTACTTTGTGAAGCCAACTCTGAATCTTCTTTTCCCCTGGTCATTCTACTCTTTTCTCTCCCACTTCACTCCTGTGTTCTGATTTTTCCTTTATCTCTCATCTCTGCCTGCTTTTCCTTAATTTAGTTTAAGAAACCATTTACTGAATTCCCACTACAATTTGAAGGTACAAATGAATTAAGACAAAGCCCTTGTCCTTCAGAGGCTGAAGTCTGGTTGGGGAGGCAGATCAAACAATCCACTGATTGATTCATTGATTAACTGATTGACTGATTGAAACAGGGCTCACCATGTAGTTCAGGCTGGTTTTTTTTTCGGGGGGGGGGGAGTTGATTATCCCTTTTATTGGCCGGGGATGGTTATCAAGCTGGTTTTGAACTTTCCCTGTAACTTTCCCAGGCTGGTCTCAAACTTACAGTGATCCTCCTGCCTAAACCTCCCAAGAGCGGGGATTAGGGGCAGCACTGCCATCCCCTGAACACCATTTTAACAGGGTGAGCTAAGGTAATTTTTATGTGGGTCAGCACAGCCCCTCTCAGCCGAGGGTGGCCCAGAAGCTGGGTTCTCCAGGAAGTGCAATGAACAACCGGTTTCCCAGGGAATGGAAGTCTCCACTCTAGGCATCCCGCTTCCAACTCCCACCAAACTAAAATGCATGTAATTTCCCTATTGCCAGTTTACTAGCACAGCCCACAAATCCAAGAATCAGAGAAAAGGAGAAAAACTGATTCAAAGTTATGCCTGTAATGATATGGTATCAGAGATGTTCAAAGATCGAATGCACATTGATCAAGGTAACATATGAAATCTGCTCGAAATAGACTTTCTTTCTTTCTTCTTTTGTCTTTTGAGGCTGGCCTTGAACTAAGGTTGTGGCCCAGGGTGAGCCTCCTGTTTCAGTCTCCCCAGTGCTGGGATTACACGCCTGTACAACCACACCCAGCTTTAAACAGACATTCTAAATATAGATTTTTGTTTTCACCACTTGCACTGGAAAACATTAGTTGGAAGATAAAACAACAGATTTGGGGAACATTCTGAGCACCCCCAACCTTCCACCAGGCTGCTGTCCTCTCTCACAACCCCACTTGACCTTGACATGACATTTTCTGTTTTTCACTTTCCAACTTGTGAGGAAGGAATAAAAAAGACCTTTGCTTCTAGCAGTTTGACAAAGGCACTGAAATTTCCACACAAATTCTAGTGAAGTCACCTGAGCCTGCTGAATTTGCAGATACCACGTGTGCCTTTATTGAGGAGAAAGAAGAAGCGAGGACACACATTTTATTTCATTGTGCACCTTCTAGCTAATTAGAAAACAGATTCATTAAGGCCCAGGCTCAAAGAAAAAGCCCAAAGTGTGAACGGAAACCAAAGAGCATTACATCATTTCCTCCGAATCTTCCCTAAGGGCATCCTGGTATTGGAGAGAGTGACTCAGGCCATAGAAATGAAGCAAAACAGAGTAATTTCCAATACTGATGATTTTGGATCACAACCTGACACAGAAAGGAGGATATTTGGGGGAAAAAAAATAAGAGAGACAAACAAAGAGCATGGTTTTCTGACCAGGCTGAAACTAAAGCAAGAGGTAGGTAAGTCTAAGGTCAACCATAACATGTGTTCTTTTTAAAATTCCCTCCGTATAAAAGTTAAAAAACAGTCTACCAACGTTACCATTAGGATAGTTACATTCCTAATGGAATATGGGTAAGATCTTATGCTATTCCAAATTCATTTTTTATTATTAAAGGGACATAAAGGAATGGAAGCTTTTTTCTTATTATGACTTCTGAAAATAGCTGTTATTCTTCTATTGAAATTTTAAAAGTTTCCGGCCACAAGAACACCTCCTGAAGCTCATTTCTTTGCCCTCAGCAACCAGCTTGGCACTCTTCTGTTCTTGCTCAGGTGCTGCTGGAGTAGTGATGTTTACAATATGAATGCAAGTTGCTTCTGGAAGAACCCAGGAGTGATCTCTGGGCTGTGTCCATGGCAAATTCCCGCAGTGGGAGTCTGTTATTGTGGCCTCTGAGTTCCATTTACTCTGTGAGCTTGGACACCAGACAAACCTTGTCCCATCTCCAAGCACCCTGCCCCCCGCCAGGTTCCAAGACTCTGGAACACACAGCAGCCAAAGAGATGTGGGAAACATGAGGCCTTTTTGCATTTTACAGCTTGGATTTTTTTAAAAAATGCATTGACTCCCGCTGAGCTCTAGAAGAGCACTGGCCACCTCCTGCCTCATTTTGAACTCCAGGTAAGAGACAATTATCAAATATTTTTGTGGTCAGAATGTGCCAGTTTTAAAGCTATTTGGATTTTTAAAATTTAATTTTATGAGCAAGAAAGACTGCCAAATGGAACTTTAAAAGTTAGATTTTTTTTTCCTTTGGAGACAAGCAGCTTCTCCAAATTTCTTCAGGTCTAAGGCATAAACGGGTTTCCCCAACTCTCCTCACCCCAGATAAATGGGTGGAATATGCAGATGTTGGCATCTGGAGGTCAAAGTCCAGTTTCATTTCCTTGGGAAGGAAGAAAGATGCCACATCCAGGAAGGGAGCAGGGGAGCCTGACCGCATCTGTTGTCCTGTTACATTCCCTCACTCACACTGTTCCTTGCTAAAAAAGACCCTACCACACCTGCACATAGTGAGACCGTGATTTGAGGTGAATGGGCTCCTCTATCTCCTTGCAGCTAACTTTGCATACATCCTTTTTCCTTATTATCACATCAAAATAAACAGCATCTTTGGATTTGGTCAAGGGCAATCAAAGGAACCCTAATTTATGGACCTAAGTGGTCAGGAACATAGGAAACTTTTGAGACAAGCAGAAAACTAAGAAGTTCAGATTACAGAAAAGAATTTGAAAACCTCCTTTGATAATGAGCCCTTCTACACCTGGAAATTTCTGGTGTTTCTGTCGCTGACATTTTCTTGGTAGATGTTGCTGATGATACCTGATTTTGAACTCAGTGGCTTGCAATTCTGCCCCTCTCCTGATGCCCGGGACCTGTTCATCCACCTCCATAAGATTCAGCACAAGCGAGAAGGCTCCTGTCACCTTTGGAAAAACTTTGCAAGGACTGGTGACCTTACTTGGAGCCCTCCTAGGACCCCGCTGTGAGAGTTCCCCTTTCTATACCCAGAGCAAAGGCACACCCTTATCTCTGGAGGCAAAGGTCACAGGGAATACTCTGAGCAAACAGGCCTGCAGTTTTCCCTACTTTATCATTAGGTCATATCTGTTTTAAGTCCTGTTTCTCCACCATTACCCACTAGCCTAAAAGCACTGTCCACAAGTGTGTTTCTTCAGGTCTTTATTTCCTTATGAAGGCTACTATGTCATATAAAACTTACATAAAATAGATATGTATGCTTACTTCCTTTTTTATTTGATTGTTTTTGTTCTGAGATAGTATCTTCCACTGTTGCCCAGGATGGTCCTGACCTCCTGGGCTCAAGAAGTTTCTTGCCTCAGCTTCCCAAGTAATGGGACTCCAAGTGTGTAGCACTATGTCTGTCTTGGTTTTTCTCTCTTTAATGTGTCTTTTGTCATAAGCACTTCAGCCATGAGCCTAAGATGAGTGAGGAAAAGACAGTCTTCCCCTTCTACATACTTGTCAACTTATCCTGTTTCTAGAAGGCAGATGATTGCTAAGCAGTGTGTGAGGTCCTGGGAGGGCACAGGGACTAACATATGGCAGGAAATTCCACCAAGAGAGAAGGACTCAGTGACATAACTGAAGGCCAGTCACAAAGGACAGTCTTAGGGAGAGGACTACAGGGGGACAGGGGAAGGTCACCACCACCATCCTGGAGCAAAGGGGCATCTCCAAGAAGGTGATGACGAATGAGCAGTGAGCCAGTGGAAGGGCAAGGCACTTTGGGGAGGGTCATGCTTTGGTGTGCAGACTGGGAAGGGGAAGGAGAATAAGTGTGTGAGTCTGCGTGGTGGGAGGGACCATGGAAAGAGATCAGTGGTCAGAGCAATGCTGGAGGCATGAACAGGAAGGCAGTCACATGACACAGTAAGGAGTTTGGAGAAGTACTGAAGACATTCCAAGTAAAGAAAATGGCAGGATTTGATGTAGAGTGGAGGACGATCACTATGGTTTTCTCATGGAGGGCACATGAGGAGACTTAGACTGCTATACTGCTTTAGATGAGAAACTCTACAGAGCTGACCTAATAAGTACTCACTGATAAAATCATTCAGATTTATTGAAGTTAATTGGGGCAAGACTGTGAGCAAAAACACAACTGCCCACACAGAGTTTAAAAGGTAGTGAAGGAAACAAATATTAATAACATAGTTATACAAATAAATGCAAAATGACAAGGTTGACAGGTGTTTTACTGTGCTAGAACTACATTCCCAGCTTTCCTTGAAACAGGGATGGTCATGTGACTAAAATTTAGCCAATGATATCTAAGTAAAAGTGATGAGGTGTGGTTGTATAAACTGACCTTGTGAATGTGTGAAGGAAAATCACACTGATCACCTGAGTGCTAGTCCAGGAGTGTCATGTGAGCGGGAAACAGATACCAATAGATGAGCAATTATATTTTGTACTTGGGTCTATTTGTTACATCAGCTTAGCTTATCATTAGCACACACACACAATGTATGTATCATGAAAGAGAGCCACAAGGTAAAATAATAGCATAAAACTGAGGGAGCCAGATATAATCTGAAGAAAACAAAGGTCAGAAATATTTCACTGTGTAATTCTGAAGATGAACAGGGTAGAGGACTTCACTGGGGTGCATAAAAAGTGAGCAGTTTAGGAAATACCAGACACATAGACTCCAGGGCTAGAGAAGTGAATGTGTGTGTGAAAGAGAAATTGAAGATACCTTCCAGGGTTGTGCCAAAGCATGACAATGCTGGCCTAAGAAGACACAAGAGGTTTTGGGGGGAAGGTAATAAGAGCAATGTGAAGCTAATGGTGCCCGAATGCCACACTGGAGATGTCTGGTTGAAAGTATGATTCCTAAGCTCTGTAGAGAGGGATTAAGTGGTAGATGAGGGAAGGAGAGTCAGCTGCCTCAGAATATTAGTTGAAATGAGGGAGAGATTGCAGGGGATTCAAGGAGGTATCGTAATGTCAAAAAAAAAAAAACAAAACAAAACAAAAAAAAAAACAGGTGAGAATTCATGCCCACGGAATAGCAAGGAGGGATCTAAGAAGAGCGGTCTTCAGAAATCTCAGGAGGAACAGACAGAATGGTGAAGAGAACTGGATGAGCGAGAGAAAGGTATCCTGGAAGCCAAAGGAAAGACTTTACAGCTCTCTATTTTTAAAATAAAAGTAGAATTAATTTTTCCCTGCCACTTTTGCACGGAGAAGGATTCTGAAGTGAAAAAACATTTAGAATGATCATAAGATATTGCTAGATCAGACATTTGGAAATTTGGGTTTAAGAGGATTGAAAATAATCTCAGCACTCTAGGAGTCTGAGGCAGGAGAATGACAAGTCTGAGCCCAAATTTAGCAGCACCCTGTCTCAAAATCAGTGTAAAGGTTCTTAAAAGAAAGAAAGAAAGAAAGAAAGAAAGAAAGAAAGAAAGAAAGAAAGAAAGAAAGATTGAAAAGTTCTTACATGATGACAAGGAATCTAGACATGAGTTATCTACACTGCACATGATTTTATTTTTAAATAGTGCTGAGAATGGATTCCAGGGTTTCACCCATGTTAGGCAAGTGCTCTTCCACTGAGCTACACTAGCCAAGACACTGAATTTAACTTCTTACTGAAGACATCGTTATGTCGCACAGCTAGTGAGACAGAGCATGCAGTATCGCTAGGTGCTAGTTGGATCTGTATTGCTGGGGGAATATAGAGGAAGGTGGAAGTAACTTCAGAATTAGAGTAAAATATTCCACTGAAGCAAGAAAAGTACAATTTCGCCTCTAAGTTCCTTTCATTGTGGTTTTCTTTTTTCCCTTTGATTTTGCAAAATTGTTGAAAGTTGACTGTATTCAGAGTCATTTTAATAACCAAAAAAGGATCTGACCACTTCCCTCTCTTCTTCCCCTTTATTCTCTATTTACTTTTCTCAGTTCTCTTACCTTTGAAAAGGGGATGGACCTTCCTCATTTCTCCTTTACTTCCCAAAGCCCAAATTAGCTCTTCTGGTTGGCACAACACATTTTCTTAAGGAGATAATAAAAATCCAGTTTGGGCCTTTTCTTCTGCCTTTCCCCACCCCTGGTCCCCACACATTTAAAAACAGAGTTTCTTCCTTTTTCCTGTTCTCCATTCATCTCGGTTTAGCCCCTGCTGATGAGCCTTTTGCTCCCTTCTCATTTTTTTCTTTTTCTACTCATTTTTCTCATTGGCAGTTTCTGTATACGACTGCCTTAAAATGTTTGCTGTGCTTCTGCATCTTGTTTTATTTCCTCCTGTGTGAAGTTGAGACAGGACAACAGGGTAAGTGACACTTTTGGTAGAGGGACACTTCCAATACAGTGGCATCATCATCACTGCCCACAAAGCCAATCACAAAGGTACTATTTTGGACCAATCAGAAACTGGCTATTTTCAAACCTTTGTTTGAATCTGGTGCTGCTCAGAGGACCAATCAAGGTACTCTTTTTCAATCCGTCATTTGCATGTGGACACAGCCAATCAAAAGATACCATTTCTGATCCTTCATTTACATGTAATAAGAACCCACTGAGGTTTTGATAAGACAGTTTATACTTGGTGTAATACCAAATGCTTGATAGATTGATTTTCCTGATGTTTTCTTTATTTGTATGACAAATGACCTGGGAATTTTGGGTACAAAAAAAAATTTTTTTTTATCCTGGGGCCTCTGTGAGCCTTTTTCCTATCTGTTCTCACTCTGCAGAGCATACTTCTCTTGTGCCTCCAATAAATGCACACTTGCCCTGCCTTTTCTATGTGTTGTTCAATTCATTTTTGGGGACACTGAGAACCGCAAAAGAAGCCCCATGGGCCTCCCCCCATCTGGTGACAGGGTCACCCCAAGTCAGTGAAGTATTGTCCTCACTTCCTGAGTGGTATGCTTTAACTTCCTGGTCAATCAGGTGAGCCTGAAAATACTTCCTCCTCAAGCAGTCCCTCTCCCCTATTTTTTCCACACCATTAATGTGCAAGACACCAGCTTACATAGTTTAGGAAAGATGATTTTGATCATTTCTCTCTGCCCTCAAGTTGCTTATCATAAACAAGTAAAAGTTAATGGTTTCTTAAAAGCGATCATAGCAAGAAATAGCATGACAAATACCATAGGCAATGAGTGGTGGTGAGTTTAGAAAAAGGAGGGGTAGGGTAGATTTGAAAAACCAGGCAATGCTTCATGGCAGAGGAACTTCGAGCAGTGCTTGAGAAAACGCTGAAGCATTCCTGGGGTCCAGTGAAGTGCAGAAGAGAAAGAGACTGATACATCAATGAGAAGCATATCCAAAATACAAAATTGTCTGCTACTATGAAGTGTTGTTATTCTATCCCCTTGTAAATCATCACCAGAAGCAAAGCAACTTCAAAGATCCCTACTTTAACATCATGGTCTCGAGATGTGGTGAGTTCCAGACCAGCCTGGGTTACAAAGTAAACTCAAAGCCAGCCTGAACTGCATAAAGAGACCCTGTCTCAAAAAGACCAGAAATAAAGAACAAAAAATAAAGAAAGAGAAAGGAGAAGAAAATACAGCAATATATAATTAAACAGTAAAACAAAACAAAACCAGAAACCTCCACAGCAAGGCCAGGGTGGTGGCCCATGACAGTAGTCCCAGTCCTTGGGCTGCTGAGGCTGCTGGGTCACAGATTTGAGCCTAGCCTGGGCAAATTAGCGAGACTCTGTCTCAAAATAGAAACATAACAAAGAACTGGAGATGTAGCTCAGTGCAAAGTCCCTGGGTTCAATCTCTGGTGCAGCAAAATAAGCAAGTACATAAGTAAGTAAGTAAACCTCCATTGCTTGGCTGATTTGAAATGTCTGATTTATTAGAGCTGCAGGGTTACAGTGAAATCAAAGGGCAACAACTGATTTATTTATTTTTTTGTGTGTATCCTGAACCAACTAAGATTTTTGACCATATATTCAACAAGAGAATTGATATCAAGAGCATAAGAAGGCTAATCTTTTTCTTAGAAAGACGAGTCTTTAGAATATAAAGATTTGTGATTGTACGAAACAGCAACAAGCCACACAAAGTGACTGCCATGTCCCACCCCATCCCTTCTCCCTTCTTTGATGGTATCTGGCTATGTTGCCCAGGCTGGTCTTGAACTCAGGATCCTCCTGCTTAGCCTGAGTAGCTGAGATTATAGGCACATGACTCTATACCCAGCTCATGGTTCCCCTTTAGACACAGAAGTTTGTGCATTGTTTATTATGATCCTGTCGCCTTGGCCAGAGCCAAAGATTGGGGCAGTGCTCCCTTCTCCCAGGGCAGGAGAGCAAGGCAGCCATCTATAAACTGTGAGAAGGCTGAGTGTGAGAGCTCTGTCTGATTCGCACCCAGTCTGCCTGCAGCTTGAGGAGATCCAGGCAGGCACCAGCAGGTGCTGTGTTCCTAGTAGACTGTGACTGCAAGTTTCACCACAGAAAAGAATGTCAGTGGACAACACCAGACATGATCAAAACATACAGTAAGTGCTTAAATAGAAAACAATTGTTACAGTAAAAGAATCATTGCTGTTCCTTTCCCTCAAAATACTCTCCCCTGATTTGAACACACTTATTTCATCGTTCTTGCCACTTCGTGGGGCAGTTCTGCCAGTCCTCTTTCCTGAGTGTCTTTATGTGGTGTGAATGCTGCTGCACAGACCCAACGGAGGGAAAGGCAGCGTTGTGAAAACATTAGCGCACCCTCATTCACTTACTTTCCCAGATCGGGAGCCATGAGACTTCCAGCTCTTCCCCGTATCAGAATGGCCACGAAAAGTAAATATTTTGGATCAATTCAGGCCACGAGGCAGCCACAATGGAGCAGCTGAAGACACCCGTGAAAGAGCATTTCCAAGACTACTAAGAGTACTTCATAGGGTAGTTTAGAGAACTAACTAACATGTTAAATATAATCAATTGAGAAAAGTGTCTGCCACAAGTTAATGTGTTAACAAAGACAATTATTGTTGCTATCTGCTGTGATATTAAATGAGATAATGAGATTAGCATATATAGTACAATACCTGACATAAAATTTGACGGGAACTAGCCATTACTGGGCTGGGGATGTAGCTTAGTGGGCGAGTGGAGGCTTAGTATGAGCAAGGCCTGGAGTTTCATCCTCAACACTGTGCGGGGGTGGGGGTGGGGGTGTAAGCAGTTATTATAACATCAGTGTAACAATTAACACTATAATTCCTGAAATACTTTCCCAGTGAATGGGCTGATTGTTTGCTCTTTCAGGCTACTCTGCGACCAGCTTGGCACGTGTGGTTGAAAGCTGCTGATGGGTCCAGGGTCTCCCAAAGAGGCCCAAGAGTGAGGAGAAAATGCAGTCGTCAGTCAGTGGCCCAGAGGGTTTGTTCCAAGCCCCGGTACAGATGAGTTATGTGACCTTGGCCGGGTCATTTGATCCCTCTGAGTTTCAATTTCCTCACTGTTAAATGAAGACCTCAATGTTCCTTCAGCTCATAAATGTTGCCATTAGAAGCCTTTGTGTGGTTTTAAATTTTAAAATCTTGGTTTGTAGATAAGCATTTAAAAGCTAATTAAAACCTGCGCTTGCAGTGAACATTGACTTCAGTTTCAGCCATGAAAGAGATTTCCTTTTTTAATCTCCTGAGACCATTTTTCACAGAATCTGAAATAAGGGTCAGTGTAAGTTTAAGTGTGTAACATTGCAATCTAATCATCATTATATTATTTTTAATGTATATTGCTGACATATTATAAATGGAAAGGCTTAAATTTAAGCAAGTACAAGGTAGTCATTTTCATTCTGTATGGCATAGACACAGTAATTTAGAAATTGGGCCTGGAAGTACAGAAGACCCCCCTTTTCTGTATGGAATATTTTCCATGATCTTTGGCAGATGGTTGAAACTGTGGATAGCACAGAACCACACATTTTAACATGCTTCTTCACACTTGCTTTCAGCATTGCCACGTGGAGCAGTTCATTTGTCCTCCTATGTTGTATGTCCTGGTGTTCTCTTGGCATCATTGCTTTTGTACTTTAGGAACATTATTAGGTAAAATAAGGGTTTCTTGAACGATGGCAGTGGGATATAGCAATAGCTCCTCTCCTGGATGAGTGACTGATGGGCGGTGGGATATACTGCACGTGTGTAGGGGATGAAGAGAGGATGAGATGGACGATACATCAGGTGAGACGGAGGATATAGCACGAGGTCTCATTGCACCAATCAGAATGGCTCAAGATTGACAACTCAGGAATGACTTATTTCTGGAATTTTCCATTTAATATTCACAGGCTGTGGTTGACTGTGGGTAACTGAAACCCTGGAAAGCAAAACCCCAGATAAGCAGAACTACTGTATCTAAAATTTCACATCACTCTTTTCCATTATCTTCAAAGAGTTTATCATGTGAAGGCATTTTTATAAAGTTACTATCAATACTGTCAGTTGCACCCGGATTTCTCCAGAAACATAGTGCTAGTTAAAAATTGGCACAGCTTGCTTTCTTTCTTTCTTTCTTTCTTTCTTTCTTTCTTCTTTCTTTTTCTCTTTCTTTCTTCCATTCCTAGAGCCAAAAATCCTCTATTCCATTTTTATTTCCAAAGGCAGTGTAGGGCTGTGGCTTGGCAGTGGAGGGTGTGGTTTTGAGGGGTTGGCGAGGGGAGGGATATTAAACACTACAACATGTGGTTGTGATGACAGTTCAGTGTCTGGGGACCAGCATACATCCTTGAAGCTCCAACTTTACACATAAAACATCCTTAAATAGTTTAGAATGATCCATGAATCCAAGAGAGTGATGGTAAGAGAGACAGGGGAAGGAGGCAGAGAAGGGAGAGAGGGAAAGAGGGAGAGAGAAGAAGGAGGAGGGAGAGGAGAGGAGAGGAGAAGAGAGAGGAGAGGGGAGAGGGAAGAGGGATAATATCTTAGCTGGAATCATGGAAATATAAAACAAGCAAGGGCCCTGAAAGATCATCTATTCCAGGGAGGATGTAGCTATAAACTTGCTTCCATCCTCAGTACCACCACCACCACCAAAAAAAAAAAAAAAAAAAAAAAGAACCAAGGCAAGAAAGATCAGCGAGTTCAGTTCACTAATTAATTATTCATGAAGACAACTGAGGCCCAGAGACACTCAGTCCTTGCTATACAGTGCTGTATCACTCAATAACCAAACCAGAACTAGAACACAGGTGATTTGTGGAATTGGACATTCATCCATTCATTCACAGACACGACGCAATTGAAAGACTTCTATGTCATAGAGTCCTTGACTGATGGACAGAACTCTTCCACAGCCCAGGCTGTAGGGGGAGAATGCCATAGCTCAGTTAGCAAATAGGTAACAAAGGAACCCAGAGTACTGTAAGATAGAGGGTGTGACACAGGGCAGTGGCAGTGTGGGGAGGGAAGGCTGCCCTGAGGAGGTGGCCAGGAGTATGAAAGGGAGCAGCTGGCAAAGACTGTGGGTCAGAGCTTTCTAGGCAGAGGCCACAGCAAGCACAGGGGTAGAGTGATGTGCGTGGAGGGGGGCAGGGAGGTGTGGACTGGACCAGGGAGGGCTGTAAACAGAACACTCAAGGATGGACTTTATATGCAGTGGAAGCCACTAGAAAGTTTTAAGCAGGCAACGAACATGATTTGGTTTATAGTTAAGAAAGACCTGCTGTGTGGATGATCAATTGGAAAGAGCTAAAGTGGAAGCAAGAAGACCAGGCAGGATTCCATTACACATGTGTAGGAGAAAGGCCCTGGTGGACCAGGCATAAGAACGGGGAGAGCTAGATAGATTCTAAACCCACAGAAGGCACAACTGGGCATGCCCTCAAACTTATTCAATCTTCTGCTTCATGGGGAAAAAGATATTTACAAGTAAAATGAGATTCCAAAACCTTTAATCATGATTATCATCATTTTGTATCAATTTTGTGTTAGGCCATATATTTGCTTAAATATGATTACGATTTGTAAATCTGAAGGACTAGAAATCTCCACCGTCACTATGCTCTAATTTCAATATAAAAATAATCCATCACAAGAAAGCAACCCATGTCAGGGTTTTCATAAAAGGCAAAAATAAGCTTATAGTTTCTGGTTTGAAGTCAGTGTAGATTTAGCTCAATTTCATGTGCAGTTTTTATGTTTACATCTGCATAGTTATTCGCATTTCAATGACTTTTTATCATGACCAGAAAGGCAGAGGCAGATCAACAAAATATGCTCTATAAAAGGCAATTTTAAGATTTAGAAATGCTTTCAGTGGGGAGAGTTGAAATAGCTGCTTAATAATTTTAACTTAGCAAAAATATTTTGCATTCAGTTAATTAGGCCCAAATCTAAGAGTTTTGATTTTGTTTCATTCTGTAAGACTTTTAGAAAACACTGTTGTGATTATATGTACCATTCTGGGTTACCCAGTTTAGAATATTTTCCCAAATGTGGAAAAAGATTAAGCATGACATAAAGCTCATGGGATATGCCAAGAACCTCCAGCTCAAATGTCCCTATAACATAAATGGCTGTCACAGAATACCCCTAAGATGTCCCAGATGCTGTAAATATGTCAAATACAATCCGTATGCCAAATATGCAAGTGTGGGCTTATTCTCAATCTCTAGAGAAAACGCAGCTGAGGTTCGCACCTAGCAGAGCCAAGTCAGGAAGCAAACTCAGCCTGGTTTCTAAGCCCAGTCTTTGGGACAGGCCTATGTTTATGAATCAGTCACTCTGATTCGGAGCAGAGAAACATTTACGTAAGACTTCACACTCAACTTCAAAAACCGATGTCCCCACCATGTCCCTCTGCTGTATTGCTGACATTTTCTCCTCACGAGGACCCTGCTCTGGAAATTCTGCATTGACCCAGTGTTGCTCAGACTTCAGCGATGTATGGAGCTCTTCAATAATAGGGAATGAAGATCCATCACAGACGTAAGTCATTCTTCAAAACATATGTACGAGCATAATAAAACTTGTTATAAACTCCTTATGCTTATAATTTTAAAAATGTAATGGTGAAACGAGAATCAAGTTTAAAAATTACACGGACACATAGAGAAGTTCTGTACTTCACATCACTGTTGTCTTCCTAGCTTCGGTCCACGTCCTGGACATTACTGATTTTTCCATTTGGCTTCTCTGATCTAGGCCTGCTAGTACTTTTCTCTATCCTGTCTACTTACTCCTATGGCAAACGTGCTGTCCTATGGTCTGGAATTGGGACAAACTTACTAGCCTTACTGCTATGTGTATTTCTTGATTTGATCTCATTGCAGTCACAGGCATAGTAGTAAGTAAGGGCCACAAGCCAGGCTGGTGATACTTAGCGGGAAGCTGATCATTCAGCTGACCCAGGCAATGCGTGTGACTGCAGTTTAAGTATTTCAAAAATGAAACAAAAAAATCATGTTATAAAGAAAAGTTGTTGACCTACAAATGTTGATTACCCTCTGTTTCTACAATTTCTACTTTTTGAACAAACTTGTACATGCATTATATGGTCTCAGGAAAGTTAAAATTTCCTCCTTAAGATGTCATCCTTATATCCTACTAGGGATTACAGGATGAACTGAAAGGATGGCATAGCTCTGTGGATAGTGATTTGAAAAGATAGTCACTATGCACTAAGTGGCAAAAGCAAGATGTCAGACTTGAAAATGGGTACTCCAATGTACACTTGTTCACCAGTGTTCATAGCAGCACTATTCACAGTAGGCAAAAGGTGTAAATCAGTGTCCACTAACAGACGAGGAGATAAAATGTGGTGTATACATGTAAAGGAATATTACTCATCAATAAAAAGGAATGAAGTTCTTATATACACTGAAACATGAATTTATTTAAGGCTAAGTGAAACAAGCCAGACAAATAAGTATGATTCTATTTATTTGAAGCACCTGGAATTGTCAAAGTTATAGAACTAAAAGGAAAATAGAGATTACTGAGAACTAGGAGAAGAGAAGTATTAAGGGTTATTGTTTAATGAGTAGAGTTTCAGTATTGGGTCAGTTTAAAAGTTCTGGAAATAGCGATGATGGTTGCACGCTAGGGTATAATTAATGCCACTGAATTATAGATTAAAAAGTAATTAAAGTGGGAAATTTGACATTAGATATATCTTACCACAATAAAACCTTTTAGGAATAAAATGTTACATCATGTTATAGATATAGTTTGAGAGTATAGGTGCATGTGTGTGTATGTGTATGCAAATGCACAGAAAAATTCTGTAGAACACACACTAAATTGTTAAGAGGAGGGAGGATCTTATGAGTTGAATTTTGTTACCCAAAGAATTAACCCCCCGGAACTACAGGATGTGACTGTATTTGGATTCAGGGTGAGTGGGTCTGGTTACTTGAGTAGTTGCTACCGGGACAGGGTTGCTCCAATCTAATATGATTCATGTCTCTGTAAAATGATGTCCATGTGAAGACAGAAACACGGAGGGAAGCCCACACAGAGATAGGCGAATGGAGGGATGCCTTTATAAGCCAAGGAGCTGCAATTGTCACCAACAAACCGCCAAGACCGGGGAGGGTTCCCCTATGTCTTCAGGTGGAGTATGGCCCTGCTGACAATTGCTTGTCAGACTTCCATCCTTCAAAACTATTATAAACCATCCAAGTTGATATTCTGTGCTACAGCAGTCCCAGGAAACCAATACCAGAGACTTTATTTTCATGTCATTAGATATTTTGTAGTAGATATGATTTAATTTGGCAAACTTTCCAATTCACTTAACTTCACTAGTCATCAGGGGAATAAAATTTAAAAGCCATGATACAATACCATTACACATCCACAAGAATGGCTAAGGCAGCAGAAGAGAAACGTGGGCTGGCCAAGATGCAGTATAATTGGAATTGTAGGCATTGTTAGTAGGAGTGCAGTTTGACATAACCATTTGGAAAACCAGCACAACTATTAAGGCTGAAAACAAAAGCAGCTGTGACTTGCTGATTTCATTTCTTCATGTATTCCCTATAGAAATCTTTCTGTTTCTCCAAAGACATGTATTATACTCTTCAGAGTAACATTACTTATAATGGTTCTGACTTGAAAATATTCAAAGTGCCTACCAGCAATAGAATGAAAAAATAGGCCGGGGATTTAGCTCAGCAGCATAAGCGCCTGCCTGGCAAACCTGAGGTTGTGAGTTCAATCCCCGGTACAAAAAAAAAAAAAAAAAAAGAATGAAAAAATAAACTGTGGTATATTCCTACAATGGACTACCAGGCAGCACTGAAAAACGGACTATTGCTGTATAAAACAGCATGGAGAACCCCTCATGTGCTCAGTGTTGAGCAGAGGGTGCAAAAAAAGTATGTAATGTATTATTTTATTAGTGCAAAGTTTTAAAATAGCTAAAATTAATCTGCATTTTTTGTAATTACCCTTGTGGGAAGACAGTGTGGAGTGATAAATCTACTGAGCTGCATGATTTGTGTGCTTTCTGTGTATGCATGTTATAGTTCAGCAAAATTCTTACTTAACAAAAGGACTTTAGAGTTGCCCGTTTTGGTATTAAACTTTATCCCTTTTTCTTTGGTTTTGGAGATGCTGTTGTCCTCTTTCCTCATCTAGCTCTTCAACAAATATTTATTAAGCATCAACTGTGTACAGTGTGATTGCCTTATACAAGGTACAGGACTCCACTACTGGAGGACCACGACAGCTTCTGTTTTGCAAGCTTACCACATTGCCTAGAGCCGTTTAGTCAAGACTTTCGGTTAACCCTCACGGTTGTTTCCTATCAGAGCTTCCTTTCCATCTTTGGCTTCTGTATGCAACTGTTTTGACACCGCGGTTATCTTCCAGCTGGTGTTTCTGGCGTCTGCCGCAAAAAAATCCTGCCTGCTGATCTCTGGGCGCCCGTTCTCCCCAGCTGTTCCTAATCTTTGAACTCTTAATCTGCCATTTTGGATATGTCAGATTCTTCTGGCTCCTCTCGCCCATCATTGTCTTTAAGAATTTAAGGAATGAAAAGTTCTTTTAAGTCTCTATTTCTAGCCCATGGAGACTCAGCAGTTCTGCTGCCATGGTATTATTAACTGTTATATGTACTAAGTATGATTATTATTATATCCCAAAGAGATGTAGCCTACTTTCCTGTTTTGTATTAAAATTCGTAGTGTCTACAAAATTTTCAAGTGAATGCTCCTGATTTCAAAATGGGTAAACAGATATCACTACTACAACTCAAAATGATTTGAGACACTCTGTGTAATAAGACAAGAAAAGTAAGTGAAGAATTTTAAACATTAAAGAAGAAAAAGGTGAAGTTATTATTGTCTAAATATAAGTATATGCTTAGAAATTCCTAATGAATGTATTAAAATACTAGAAAAATAAGTGAACTGGCAAAGTGCCCAGACATGTAATTTTTTTTAAAAAAAATCTGTAATTTTCTTTATATTAATGGTTACACCTAGAGATCACAAAACAAACACCTTAAAAATGGCATCATGAAGAAATTTAATGAGAAAAGTTTAGAATCCATCTGAAGAAAGTACTAAAATTTTATTATAGCAAATAAAGCATGTCGTGAATAGATGGAACTACATGCCAAAATCCCAGATTGGAAAAATACCATGAAAATAAAATTTTTCCCAAGTTAATATGAAAACATTACTGAACAAGTCAAAATTCCACTAAGTACATCGTAATGAAAAAGATAGGGGAAAAAAAAATTCCCAAAGATGTCAGGAGAATGTTGAACAAGAATAATAAAGGACAACTTTCTGAACAATAAAAAAGGACAGCCACGTATTTTTAAAAAATACTCTGAAAAATAACTGCAATAAAAATAGCATTGAGTAGGTCCTGGTGGGAATGGATAATAGTTTTGCAGCCCTAGAGGCTGGTCCTGTGTGAGCTGTGGGCTTGTTAGCAGCCCACGCAGGAGCAGCAGAGTGCGCGCAGCTCCTGATTAAGGTAAGGAACGATCGCTGCCCTGAGCAGTCCCTTTCCTTCCCCTCCCCTGGCGGGACACACACACACACACACACACACACACACACACACACACACACACACACGTCTGTGAGGAGACCCTGTGGCTCCCTCAGACTCCTGGAGCTTAAGGGGAAGACTGACGACTGACGGCCACAGCCCTGAAGGGCCGCGTGCTTGCCTGCCAGAGTCTTGCTGTTTCCTGGGTGCACTCGAGTCCACGAGCTGACATATTGTGTGTTTATAGATTAGCCAAGGTCGGTAGCATTTTCCCAAAGTCAAGCTAGCAAAATTCCCAGGGAAGGAAGATTAGTACCGCTGTAGCAGGCGATTGGAATGTGAATTCTATCTCGTTAGAGCACAGGCTCTCCCAGTTTTGATTTCAGGACTCTACTAACATTTGTAATATTAGAGTGAGCAGTGTACCCAAATCAAGCTTCTTGCATCCTACTGATGAGCAAACTGGAAATGAAATTAAGAAAACAATTCTATTTATGACAGTATCAAATAATAAAATAATTAGGAATACATTTTTTAAAATGTGCAACACTTATACTTTGAAAACTACAAATCATACATAAATAAAAGAAATGAATTAAAAAAGAAAGGCACTCCAGGTTCATGGATTGGAAGACAATAAAACCAAAACATCAGAACTCCTCAAATTGACATAGCAAGCTTTTTAAAAATTGCAACTAGTTTCTTTGTAGAAATTGACAGGAAGTTCTTAAAAATCATCCAGATATGGAAGAGACTCAAAATAGTCAAAGCAATCTTTAATAAGAATAATCAGCCTTGATGATTATGGATTAGGTGATAGTTTCTTAGATGGAACTCTAGAATTGCAGGTAGGAAAAGAAAAAACAATAGGCAAAATGGACTCACCAAAATTAAGCTTTAATTTTTATTTTATTTTATTTTTTTGAGACAGGGTCTCACTGCGTAGCTCAGGCTAGCTTTGAACTCACTGTGTAGACCAGACTGGCCTTAACAGCACTTCTGCCTCAGGCTCCCAAGTGCTGGGATTACAGGCCTGCGATGCCATGCTGGTCCCCATGTTTTGTACTTCAAAAATCGCGGAAATGAGCAGACAACCCAAAGGATGGCAGAAAGTATTTGTAAAGCCATTTGAAAGAGATTTAGTATTTAGAGTATAAAAATATTTCTCACAACTTATAGGAGGAAGATAACTCAATTTAAAAATGGGGCAAAGAATTTGAACACACATTTCAAAGGAGGTCTACAAGTGCTCAATAAATAAAATGAAAAAATGCTCAACAGCATTGTCTAGCAGCGAAACACAAATACCGCGTCACACCCAATGAGATGGTCCAGTCAAAACAATGGTTAATAACTAGTTTCCAGAGGGATGTGGAGAAAGTGAAGCCTTCGGACACTATTGGTGGACATGGAAAATGGTTTATCTGTAGCTTATAAAATTAAACATAATTACCGTATGGCCCAGGTATCCCATTCCTATGTATACACTCAGGGGCACAGCAAATAGAGGTTTGCACAAAACTCATGCTGGAAAGTAGACAGCAGTCAGTTTTCTTGTAATAACCAGAAAGTGGGCAAAAAGCACCCATCTGTGAGCTGAGGAATGGATGAACAAACGTGGTACATCAGTCTTCATCACTGTGGAGCGCATACTTGTAAATTCATCTGTTTGCTAAAATTTATCTTAACACCCTGTAAGTCCTGATTTATATTTGCCATGCTTTGCAGCCATTTGTGGACAGGCACAGGAGGGTGAAAAATTTGTGCCTCTTGATGTGGGCAGGTTTATAGGTGAGCTCACACTCTGCCCTCTTGTTTCAATGCTTTCACTACAAACAAATGTTCTTTTCATGATCTGTTTAGTGACATAGTGAGTTTTTGGGGTTTAAAAAATTTTTTTTATTGTTTTCTTTTTTTCCCCTTTTGTTAGTGATTTTGCTGGTTAAAATAGCCCCTGGTATGTAATGATGATGTCTTATCTAATTTTCCTGAGCCTAAGAAAGATACACTGTACTCTCTATGCAGAAAATAGATGGGTCAGGAATGATTTCCCATGCCACTGGCCATGAGTTCATTATTAATAAATGAACAATGATATTAAATGAGATGCCTCCGAGTAGAAATACCCAAGCAAATGTGAATCACCTGGTTGGTGGACATGTGACTAGAAGCCACCAGAAACTAATCCTGTATTTCCCTAGGAGAAACAGATTAGTATTTGCTAATTCAACATCAGTGGTGACTTTGTAGAACATAACTACCACAGATTATGAGAAGCAGCTGCTTACCAAACAATGGAATATTATTTGACCATAAAAGGAGTGGAATACTGATGTGTGTTACAATATGCGTGACCCTTGAGAACATTATGCTAAGAGGAAGGAGCCAGACCAAAAAAGCCACATATCATATGGTTCTGTTTTCAGGAAATGTTCAAAATAGGCATATCCATAGCAATGGAAGGAAGGTGCATTAGGGATTTCCAGAGGGAGCAGGGCCAATGAGAAGTGATTGCTAATGGGTGGTTTCTGGTTTCTTCCTTAGAATAATAAAAACATTTTGGAACTCGAGAAAGATGATTTTTATACAACCTGGAGAATGTGATAAAAAACACTGAATTGTATACTGCAATAGGGAGACTTTTATAGTGTGTGAAAATAAGCACTACTTACTTTTTTTTTTGAGACAGGGTCTTGCTACATAGTTTAGGCCAGTGTTCAACTCAGTATGTAGCTCAAGTCAGCCTTGAGTTTATGGCAATCCTCCTGCTTCAGCCTCCCAAGTGCTGAGTTTACAGGTGTGTACCGCCATACCTGGCTTTAAATGCTATTTAATATTAATAAAATTGAAGATTTAAAATATTATTTATTTCAAAATACTGGAAATTAAATTTGATGCTTTAAATATTGTTTTGAGTAGGTACTGGGAATTGAACTCAGGACCTTGCACCTGCCGGGCAGTGACTTATGCCATTAGGATATATCCCTGGTCCTGCTTTAAATATTGTTTAGAAAAATAATTATAGTTTATTCATTCATTTAAAATAATAAATACTAGCTGACTACAAGCAAATACTTTAATGAAAAATAACTATTTTTAAATAAAATACTTGGGGTGATGATCAGCATTGTTTGACATTTTGGAAATCTTTCTTGCTTGCTTGCTTTCTCTTTTGTACTACTGGAGGTGAAACTCAGGGTCTTCACACTATGCTATAACTAACCCCCTACCCCCTTTTTATGACAGGGTTTTGCTGAGTTGACTGGGGAGATTTCTTTACTGTCTGACCTGCCAAACACATCTGGATCTTTTTGTCTCCTCCTGCATTCAGTCTGTTGCTCTGTGTCATTTGGGTTAGATGTTAAGAAGAAAATACTACCTTTCACAGATGCATTAATAGAAAAGGCTGGAGTACTTTACTAGCGTTTAGGACCCCTGTGGATATGTTCTTGAAGGTTAGTTACAATTTGGAATCTGAAGCTGTAACAATTACTTTTCATATGATACATTAAAATCCACTGGTCTCTCTTGCCCGGGGATGGGTCCTTCACTCATGTGTGCTTTTGTTGCATCATACTTTGTCATTTGGATAATATTGGTGCTATGCTTTACACCTAGGTGGCCCCCAAAGCCTCATGTGCTCCCAGGTAGGGCTTTGGGGATCATGAATAGTTATCAGTGGATTAGTCCACTAATGAATTTATACTCGAGGGGCAGTGGAGCCCCGTTGAGGAGTTGGGCAATGGGGTGTGGCTGGAAGGGGCCATCTCCCTTCCTTCATCCCTTTCTGCCTCCTGCCTACCATGACATGAGCTGTTTCTCCTCTTTCATGTTGCCCTGCATTGGAGCCAGTTGACTGCAGACTAAAACCTCTACAAACTATGAGCCCAAATAAACTTTCCTGCCTTTACGTTGTGGGTGTCAAGTATTGTGTCTCAGTGACAAGTTAGTAGCTAAGATAATTGGTTTCTTAAGTTATGCTGATTGCCTAAATGTTGGTGCATTTCAGTTCAACACAAACCAATGAGCCCAAAACACAAGAGAAGAATAATAAGCCAACCTGTTAATATCCTAGTCATCTCACTAGAAAGTTTTAAATATTGAGATGCCATCGAGCTCACCACCTTGGACACAGCAGTCCACAATTCTACTTTTCTCTTGGCAGCTTAAATATTCAGTGTCACAAAACACACAATCAGTTGTTTCTGTTAAAACAAAAGACTAACTTTAGACATTTTCAAGAAAACTTTTGCCTATGTCCAAACCTATGTCCAAAGACCAGTAGTTTAATGACTGGGTGTGTGCTCTGGTTTGGATATGGCTCCTGTGCCGGAACTTTGGTCTGCAGGGTGGAGGGGTTGGGGGAATTTATAAGTGGTGGAGCTGAGCTGTCTGGGTCCCGAGGCATTGCCTTCAAAAAGAATTAGCTCCAGTCTCATGGGGTGGGTTAGTTCCTGAGAGTGAGGTTTGCTATGTAAGGAGTTAGCCTGTGCTCTCCCTGGTCTTTTGTTTCCTGTCTTGCCACATGACCTCTCTCCTTTCCTACAGGCTTCCAACACCATGATGTCACCACCATGGGGCCCTCACCAAAGCCAAGCAGGTGTTGGTGTTTTATGTCTGAATCTCTAGATCTCTGAGTTACATAAACCTCTTTTCTTTATAAAGTACCCATCCTCAGGGTTTTGTTACAGCAACACAAAATGGACTAAGACAATATGGCCTTTCATTAAAAATTGTTGGGGTCATTTCACAATTAAAACACAAGAATTCTGAGAGTGGTGGTGCCTGCCTGTAACCCCAGCAGTTGGGAGGCTGAGGCAGGAGGATCACCACAAGTTTGAAGCCAGCCTGGGCTACATAGCAAGTTCAAGACCACCTTGGATTAAATAGAGAGATGCTTCCTCAAAAACCAAACTATCTTTTGCACTGGAACATACATTCATGAGAGTAGGGGCAGGGATTTACCAATTTGGTTTACTGCTATTTCTCAGAGACATGAAAAAGGGATGGAAGAGAAGGGAGGACTTGAATAAGTATTTTCGGAGTGAATGTGTGAACAAATAAACCCCGAAAGGACCTACTTTTGTATTCTCTTGGTTGTATTACAAATCTTAAGAGTACCAAGCCCTGCAAAAGCTTTTCTGCTGAAAACAGGAATTAGAGAAATATCTAAGTATCACTTCCATTTCTTTTTGGAAGTAGACAGAGAAATCCTCATTATCATATCATCATGAACAAAGGTCAGAAGTTCTGGCTGAGCAGCCTTGGCATAGTGATGCACACATACAATCTCAAGCCCTCCGGAGGCTGAGAGGAGAATTGCCATGAATTTGAGATCAACCTGGGCTACATAGTGAGTTCAAGGCCATCCTGAACTACATGGGAAGACCTTGTCTCAAAAATCCATGTTAGCAACAATAACAATAACAACAACAATAACAACGAAGTATTGAGTCTGAATTTCCTTTCCTCAGGTATAGATAAAACTAAACTGCTCCTCTGTTTCAGTGATTTTGCTTCAAATTTTTTCCCACCAGTATAACAAAATACTTGACGTAATTAACTCACACACTACAAGGTTTTTTTGGCTCAGAGTGTTAGAGGTGCCAGCCGTGGCCGCTTGGCCTTGCCGCTTTGGGCCTGTAGGGAGACAGCGTGTCACACTGGGCATGCACCGTAGGCAGACTGCTCACCTGACAGCCAGGAAATGAGAGGACAGAAAAGAGTGGGTCTCAACAGGCCCTCCGGAGCCCACCCCAAGGCCTCAGAACTCCACCCAGGGCTCAGCTCCTGGGGCTTCTGTCACCTCCCCAGAGCAGGACTCCAGATTCCTCTTCACACATACACTCTCCAAACTGTAGTGACACTATATAAAATACAGGTAGCCTGAGAGCCCCAAGCCCACCCACACCTCCCCTGTGCAAACTTCAGGAAGAAAATCAGTAAAAACCCTGAAAGATCCAGCATTAAACCTAGTCTGTAAGAAGGGCTCCACAGATAATTCTGGAGTCTAAATGGTCATTTTGCTTTTTGCCTTCTGGAGGCGTTCACAAATTCCCTCCCTAGGACAGAGCCATTACAATATACCCTCCTCATCCACTTTATTGGGTTTTTATTTGTTTTTTGAGACAAGGCCCGGCTATGTAGCCTGGCCTGAGTTTGCATTCGCAATCCTCTTGCCTCAGCCTCCTGAGTACAAAGGTTTCAGACATGTGACACCATGGCTTGCTTCCAACATGCTCTTTCCGCCTTCGGTCTGGCTCTAGCTGGGTCATTCTTTCTTCACTCAACTCTAACACTGCACCTGATTCTTTACCAATGTTCAGTGAAGTTCAGATGTCTGACTGTCTATCCATTTGTCTGTCTGTCTTAGAGTCACTTGTGTGAGGGGAGAGGGAAGTCATTTGGAGCATTAAGCATTTGGAAAGAGCCATGACCAACAGGACATATGGTATTCCAGTGAACAGCAAAAAGTCAAATTTAATATAATGAAGAAAAAGAGCCAGCAGGAATGGTGTTATCAGATGCAAAACAGTAAAATCTGCATTTCAGAGAAATGCTTTTTTGTTTTTACTTTCTGCAGGTCTCATACAATATCTGAGGTACAGTTATACTTTAAAGGTTATTTATAATCTATCTGAAATTAAAATCTAATAGGAAATTCTTTTTTTAAAAAAAAAATTCTTGTTTTTGTCCTGTATTTTTATTTGCAAAATCTGGTGACCCTCGACCAGGAAGGACCAAGTTCTGCTGGTGCTGTTACCATCTAAAGTTAGAAGGAAGAGAGACATAGGAGTCCTGAGTATTTAGTCACTTAAAATTCTGCTGAAAGGATTTTATTTTCTTTACAATAACATGCTTTACAAGAACAACACTGCACAGTGGTAAACTACATTTTGCATCTGGTTAAAAAAAATCTTTTGGCTTTGAGTGCAACCGCAGGGAAATAGAGAATGAAATATTGTAACACAGTCACTAAAACAATTAAGGAGACTTTTTCCCTTCCCCATAAACAATGTTTCCCTGGAACCAGGTTTCCTCTCCTCCCCTCTCCTCTTCGCTTTTTCTCTCTGCCTCTGTCTCCTGGAATTGTGCCCTGCGATGCTTGGTTGGCATTTGCTTTTAGTGTAGATCAGGTCACTTTGGGCAAATTGTCCCAGCCTTCCCTTGATTACACTGTGTCCTAAGTGTTAACCTGTCGGCAGCACAGATTTCTTCAATGAGACTCTTGTGTGCCTGACAATGTAACTATTTATTTGCAAACTTACTACCATTGACATTTGTGCCGCTCAATGCAAAGTGTTACCAAGCCCTTCTTTATGTCCCTGTTTCTCTTCAGTAACCAAGAAAAGCAAAACAAAGTACAAATAACTGCTTATTCAGAAAGAAATTTCAGATTGTTCCTTAAACCTGCTCCAGGCAGCGGATACAGACTTTTGAGTGATCTGGAAAATATGAAAAGCACTTGGCTGCGATACAAAACCCAAACTGATCTGTGGTGATGGCAAAAGCAGAAATAGGAGCTGGACAGTAAATATAAATTTCTGTGTGACTGATCATGGCTCTGCTGGCTTGGGGAGGGTGGAGAAGGTCTCAGAGTCTGTTATCCATGCATTCTTCGCTTGGGGGCTGGGGGTGACAGGGCTTTGCTTCAAGGGCTGGCCTTCATTGTTGGCTGATTGATTGAAAAAGGCAAATGGGGCCGCCCGTCCCGGCCAAGTGTTTTCTTCTGTCTGCTCTCCCTGGGTTCCTGGGGTGTGGACGCTCTGCAGTTCACCTGCTGCTTTGTTTCACAAAGCTGGCGTCTTGGAGACGCTGCCGTTCACTCCCCCAAGCCGTTATCTGTTGTCCTGCGTGTGTGAACCCTGTTCCTCCCATCTGCCCAGCCACCTGCCTCCTTGTCGTCAGATACCTTCCTCTTGCGACCCCTCCACTCCCGGGCAGCTCTCTGCAATTACAGCCACCCACCTGCCCCAACTGCTGCTGCCACCCTCTCCCACAGGGTGCCTCAGAGAGGGCCTCACCTTTCCCTTGATTGTCCCTAGGTTGCCAGCAGAGAGAAGCCCTCCCTTCCCTCCTCAGGCCAGGATTCCTTCTTTGACTTTGTCACTTGCCAGCTTCGTGACCTTCGGCCACAGCAGTCACGATGAGGCCGTGGACCGCAGAGCTCTTGGGGGGCTGCCGAGTGTGTGCTTGACTCTCGACACGCTCCATTTCATTTTATCCCCATATTAAAACCATGAAATATACAATTCTTTTCTTTGTTTTACAGAAAAGAAAGCAGAGACGCAGTGGTTAAGGCACTTCCTCCTGGCCAAAGAGCTCCTTCATGGTAGAGCTAAGATGGGAACCCAAAGGGCCAAGCTGTGAGTCCAGACCCTCAGCAGACGGGGTGTCCCTGGGAGCTCCTTCTCTCAGCGCTCGGTGAAGTGAGTGCAGTCCTCAGGGCACTGACAGGAGACCGAGGGCCAGGAAGCTGAAGCCATTTGCACAAGACCTGGCCTCCGGGAAGCAGCGATGCTGGATTCTGCCTTGAAAGCCCTAATTCTTCATCTGTCAGCGTCTTTCAGACAGGAGGCTTAGTCTGCAGGGGGGTCTAGGGAAAGAGTGTGCTGTGTTTCAGGAATCTGTAATGCTGCATCCAATCCAACTAAACAAATTTACTTTCTTCTAATTTTCTTATTGAATCATAGGGCTTTCTAGAGCATTTAACACTGTGCAAAATACGCCCTGAGAGTCTTCAGCAAAGGATTTACTAGGCAGCTCCCCAAATTTATTTGACTATAAAGCTTTTTTCCTTTGGAGAGCCACCTATTAACACCTTTTTGCAGAGGTATTTCCCAGAATACAAGTGGAGGAGGGGGCTTTCTCTCCACTGGCTAGGTGGTGGCCCACAGATAGGGTTGTAAGTAGAGGGGCATTTGTTGTTGCTGTTGCTATTTAGGAGTCCCAAGGTGGGCACAAAGCTCGCCAGGAGCTTCCCAAGCTGGTGAGCAACTGAGTCTGCCAGTGCCAGCCGGGCTGCTGTTGGTGCCCAGGAGCCAGTGCCCACATGTCCTTAGTGCCATCAGTGAACTGAATTGGTGTGTGTTGTTGTCACTGCTCTGTCTGAGCTCTGGCTCTCTGGCTTCTTCCTGCTGGAGCCATTCATAAGGTAGCCTGTTGTTAAAGACACAGTAGCATCCAGCTCAGGCAGAGCGTACAGTTAGCACCAGCCTCAGTACATACAGCGCTTCAGACCCGTTGGTGATAACTACCCTCTTAGCTGGTCTTTGTTGTACAGCGGGTTTAACGTGGGTCATCTCTGGAAGCCTTCCCAAAGGGGTGGGTACTGCTGCAGAAAGCAGCAAGAGGGCCCTCTGCAGTCCTCTCCAATGCTGAGTCAGGGGTCGCCTGGTGTGACCAGTGGAATATCACAAAGGTGATGGCGTGTGACACACAAGGGTAGCATCAAGTCGTTTCCATCGTGATCTCTTGAGTTGCTGGTTCTGGGTGAAGCCAGCTGCTATTTCATATAGACCTTTACCTGACACTGTGAGGAGGTCTCCATGGTGAGAAACCAACTTGGTGACCATGAAAGTGAGCCACTTTGCAAGTGGTTCCTCTAGCCACAGGCAGACTTTTAGATGAGGGCAGACCTGAGTGACATCTGACGATAACCTCAGGACAGACCCCAGTAGGAACCCCCAACACGAGCTATATCCAATTCCCACCCATGTGAATGTCTACTATTTTAAAGCAACTAAGTTTTGCAGTGATATGTCATAAGCAGGTAATAATGTACTCATGCACCACTGCTATCCCCCGTTTTTCAGATAAGGAAGTGGACACTAAAGAGAGGCTGACTTTCTCAAGGTCACAGTCACTCAAGGGCACAGTCAGAGTTCTCATGGCTAAGCAGGATGCCACAAGGCACTCTTCTCGTCATGCCCCAAGTATTGCCTCTGAAGTCTGCCGCCGTTTCCAGAATTCTATTTCTGAGGTTATGTTTTCAGCATGGTGATGTGAGAATACAGAACATCTTGGAGTCTATCCATACCTTACCTCTCATGAACTTCAGCTCCTTAGAGAATAATATCATCTACGTAGTCGTGGATGAAATGATTTCATATATTGAAAGTGAGGCAGATTCTAGGCACTGCACACTTGGAAGCTCCCTTCTCTCCCCATTCCTCCTCCACCCCAGGCCTTGCTTTGGTGGTGAGGAAAACAGAAGGTTATCCCAGCCAACAATCTGTCATTCCTACCCCGGAGGGAATTAGCTCATCAGAATCCCGTCCTAACTGGCAGTAGGTTCAGGAGGCAGACTCTTTGCTTGGAGAGCAAAGGACAGGAAGACATAATGTTTGAGCCTGGGTTACTTTGGGAGCAGGTAGGCCTGGCTGGGTGCCTCAGAAGGCTTTAGGAATAGCTTGGGGCATTTTAAGAACCCCAAAATGGCAGACATGGGGCCGCACGAGGCCAAGTGCTTCACAGATTTGCCTAAGTTTGGCCATACCAAATGATACCAACAAATATGGCCATTGTGCCAAGCATCAGAAACAATATTTGTTGCTTCAGGTCCAGTCTGGAAAGAACAAAGAATTCAGTGATTCTCTTGGAAGTTTAAACAATTATTAGGAGTCATTTGGAGAAAAATGTCTTTGGCTCTAGGTAATGATACCTTTGGAAATCCACAAAAATCAAAGTCAACTGTCTTGCTTTAGTCTCATAGTTAAATAGAGTTCAATTTAAGATCCAAAAACCTATGTTGTAATCACTGATCAAACCAATTTGCTTTGGCTTGTAAAGTATACTTTCCACTTCTTCCAGAAAACTTCTCTTCATTATTATTGCCAAAGGTTGCCTATTGTGGATTTTTCAGCACTAATATTTAGTCTGACATGAACTGTGAAATACTTCAGTGAGCAAAAAAAAATTTTTTCACACTTACCACATGCCAAATAATCTTCTACCTGCTAGGGATTTGGCAGTGGACGCTACAGAAGCATTTTGCTTCTAAAATGGCTTTGTTCAGAAGTGGGGTGAGGGAGACGATAAATAAAATTGTGTAATAAGCTAAAAGACAACGAGGAATGAGGATAGAGATGGGGTAGAGGGGTGCAGGCTCTGTAGAGTTGTCAGGGAAGAGCTCCCTGAAAAGGCAACATTTGGGGAAGGGTTGAATGAGCCCCAGGGCTGGCTGGGGAGACAGCACCCCACTGACTGATATAGTGGGAGGGAATTATTTTCTGGTTCTTTCATGCCCGCAGTTTCATTATTCTTCTGTCTTGCACCAAACTGTCAAGAGTGTGCATTTCATCTTCTGCTTCCTTTGGGCATAATATAAATGCCTTCTGCAGAATGTTATTTGTACCACAGACTTTTAATAAATGCTTCTTGAATATTCTGGTTAAAGTCATTTTCTCACTATTGCCCTTTTTAGGCAAGAAATGAAGGGAAAAGTACAGTAGTTCAGTTCTCTGTCCAATAGTCTAAATTACTTACAAGGTAAAACCAACATTTAGTTGTACTATCCAACATTCTGGGTTAATATTCTTTGTCTTCCATAAACATTATATCTAAAAATATTTGCAAAAGCCTTGGTTTTTCTGAAATTCAAAACAGGAAGCCCTTATAGTGTCTCAACTATGTTTATTCACCTCCAAACCTCGCACTGCAATCCACCATTACTATTTTTCAGTTATGATCTTTTTGTTCAGTGAGCTCTGACACTTTTGAAAATGGTTTCCTGCCTAAGCTAGAGACATCCTGTTATTCTTAATAATATTCTATGCCACCTAAATATTAAGGTGTCTTGAATTCATAGGAAAAAAAATGATCCATGGCCCATAACTTGCTCTTCTTTGATTTTTGCTAAATAGAATGCTTCACAGATATGCTTTCTAATTTCCTTTTAAACAAGCTTCTTGGTTTTACTATCAATGAGGTCTGGACTTTGTTTGATTTCATGCTTTCCATAAAAGCAGATAACTTGCACTTATTTAATTTACTCTTATTTTTGTTTCAAAGACACAAATAGAGAATGAAAAGGATAACAGTGTCGAAGAGCCTAAAGTTCCCAGTGGAAGTGACACTGGGAGAAACAGAACAGAACACCAAGGTCAGAAGACAGCATCAATGGCTGTATGTTGATCTAACATGACACATACGGAGTGGAAGGCAACACCCTAATGAAGCTGAGGAAACAGGGGTATAATTCTCTATACGATCCCTGGACCCAGCCCTAAAAAAGGAAGAAAAACTAGTTTTAAAGTGATCAAATGGTAGTTGAAAAGATAATCAAGTGTGAAACTGAAGAACCTGCTACTTTGAAATTTGTGGGTCTTATGATACCTGGAAGAGCACCTATTTTAATGGCATGGATATAATCATTCACAATTTGTTCCAGTATTTTACTTTATACCTCCTTCAGTTTCTTATCCACAGTTCTGAGATGTATTCATGAATACTGTATTTCCCATCCTGGGGAAAATGTTCAAGTATTAACTAGCCCAATAGGCATGGTGGCGCACACCTCCAATGATAGCTACCTGGAAGGCTGAGGCAGGAGTATCACATGTTTGAGGCCAGCCTGGGCAATCTAGCCAGATCCTATCTCAAAGGAAAAAAGGAGGCGGGGTAGGAGGAGGAGGAGGAGTGGAACAAGGAGGGCATACAGCTCAGTGCAAGGCCCTGAGTTTAACCCCCTATACTTTTTTCCTTAAGTATCAAATACCCCAAATCTTCATTCTGAGTCATCATTTCAATGTCAGCTGTAAAAATCGGGAGTACCCTCATTCTTTCTACAGTGGGTACAGGGCTGGTTATCTGGAGAAGGAAGCAGCTGCCCTCTGTGTGCAAGACCTTGGTTAGATTATTTACCTTTCTGAGTTTTACTTCCTTTATGGGGACAATAGAAAAACTTAAATGATGCTTAGGAGCACAAATAACAATAGCCAAGTGATTCTAGATTCTGGGCTCTCTGTTCAGCCCTTTACATGAATGAATTTACTTAATCCTAGCAAAGTCCTATGACATCAGTATAGTGCTACGCTAATGCCATACAGAACCAAGCACAGAGAGCCAAGATCCGTACCACTTCTCACAGCCGCACATGGTGGAAGCAGCACCAGAGAGCACATACTCACTCACCACTCTAACAGCTTTCTCTAAGGGCAGTGGTGAGCACGTAGTAAATGCCCACTAAGGGTTATTACTATTGCTGGTATTACAGGGAAGAAACATTATTTCCTACCCATAAGCAGATTCCGTCACAAATTGCTGCCTGGAGATTCTTGAGTATATTCAGATGGGAGGAAAATCAGAATCCATAAAATAGAAATTTTAAAAATAATTGGATTACTGGGCATGATGGCACACACCTATAATCCTAGCGGTCTGGGAGGCTGAGGCAGGAAGTTTGCAAGTTTGATCCCTGCCTGGGGGATTTAGTGAGGGACCTTGTCTTAAAAGGAAGAAGAAGAAGAAGAAGAAGAAGAAGAAGAAGAAGAAGAAGAAGAAGAAGAAGAAGAAGAAGAAGAAGAAGGAGAAGAAGATGCAGCTCAGTGCAAAAGCTGTGGGTTCAATCACCAGTACCAATAGTACTAAAATACTAATAGTAATAATATCAAGCACAGCATTTGCATTAGATCAAATACCCAGGATCTGTAATTGGGCTAAAGTGATACCCTCTGCTCTGTCAAATGCAAATAGCAGATCAAGCTAACTGCTGGGCTAACATCAATTGTTTCGTTCCATGTAAAATAATCAACCAATCAGCTCTGTGAAGCTCTGACCTTTCTCCTGTGGTTCTGCAGTGCTTCTGGGTAGAAGACAAAGTTAAAACATCAAACTTGCTCCTTTAATCAATAAATGGGCTCCGCAAACAGGTCACATCAGAGAAATGGCTGCTGCCTCCTCCTCCTCCATGCTTTTATGCTCGGAATCCATCACTTGTGCTGATGTTTATGGAGCCCACTGAAGAGGTCCCTGTTGGATGTTGTCAGAGAACCCAAGGGAAGGGGCTGTGCCTGCCACTGTCCCTGGCTGAGGTGATACGATGACAGTCGAGTGAAGCATTTGACTCAAGAAAGCAATACACATCAGCGGAGATACTTAATCATGCTTCATTACAGGGTGCCAGAGTCTAAAAGGCAAGCTTTTAATTTTTTAAAATTATGGACATTTTTTATGGGCCATTTTGATGCTTCACATAAAAGTCTAGAAAGCTAATGACTATTTGAAGGACAAAATAGAAGAGAAATGATCTGTACTTATTTGCAAAGGAATAGAAATATATCATTCATTGCATTCAAAATCAGAAGAATTTAATGAAATGGGAATTCATACAATGGGTTGATTCTGTGTGGGCAGTGGCACCTCTTGGTTAGAACAGGGCTCATGTGAATGAGTTGGGTTCAAACCCTGGATCTGCCACATATTTCCTTCTATAAACACATTGCCAACACCTGTTTCCTTATCTTTAAAATGGGAATAAAAACAATACCTAATTCATGGTTTTGTCAGTATTGTAAAGCACTTAGATTAATGCTTAGTGTATGACGGATACCACCTAAGTGTTAGGCATTGTTGCTATTGCTATTATTATTGCTGGTACCTTTGTATACAAATATCTTAAAAACACAAATATACCTGAATTATGATGCCTAATAATACAGGAAAGCTTAGGCAACCTGTCTATTTCCAGCATTTGGCTACTGTCGATAGTGCTGTTACGAATGTGCATGATAATCTTTTCATTCATTTAGTATGAGGAGGTGTAGCACAGTTGTCAAACATGTGGTCTCCACAGTCAAACTATCTGGGCTCTAAACCTGATGTTGGCTTTCCATTTATCCTGTCATTTTGTCTTACTCGTCTTTCTACCCCCACTGTTCTTCTTCTATAATAACACCCATCTGGTGTTGGCACTGTTATTAACCCACCCATTACATGGAAGATAGTGAAGCTCAGAGGACAAACAGCTAATAAGTAGCAGAGTTGGAATTTGAACTCAGATCTACTTGTACCTAAGCCTGTGCCCTTCTTTGTCACTTGACTCTGCCTCTCGATGAAGAAAGGAAAAATGGTGAGTTTCCCATTACTAGAAATGAGTACCTGACACCTGTATCTTAAAAAAGCGTTTACAGTTTCAGAGGTCTCAGTCCATGGTTACACTGGCTTCAAAGCAGAAACATCATAGCAAAAGGCATGGTAGAAGAAAATTGCTCAACTCATGACATCAGGGAAGCAGAGAACAAGGAAAGAATCTAAGAGGAAGAGACCAGGCATCAGATATATTCCTTAAGGTTATGGCTCTGTGACTCACCTCCTCTATCTAGAACCTACCTCCTAATAGCTCATTCAATTATGAGCTCGTCAATGAGTTAACCCACTCATAAGGTCAGTGCCCTTGCAATCCAATAATCTCTCCTGGATTTTCTCTCTTGATTGTCTCCTGGACAATCAAGTTTGACCAATACAGACTTAAAGGGAAATATACTTCCAGATAAGAGGAGTCACAGGAAATGGGTGCAATTTCTTTAACCAAATGAACCCCTGGCCTACGGTATTGGAGTCCCCAGAAGGAGGAAGAAGACATTCAAATGGAGCCCAGAGAGGGAACTGTATCCCATTCCTGGACTGTGCCTGTGTCTGGCTGTGCAGATCAGAGCGCAGTGATCCACTCACGCTCCATCCCTCTCATGTCCTTAGCTCCTTAGCTTGGAGGAGGCTATTTCCTCGCCCCAGCCACTCATATGACTCCCCACTGCATTCAGGAACATCTACCCAAAGAGGAAGAGAAAGAGGGCATGGGTTTTTTATATTTCTTTCGGGCACCCTGCCTGCTTCTCACCCTGCTGCCTAACTTGTTTGACTTTCTCCTGAAGGATCCCACGGGCGTACACTGGTTTGCTTGGCCACAGTCATGGGTACTTTTTAGAAAAACAAAGCCAAGAAGAGCTCTAAGGCTCATGTCACTTGCACTGCTGGCCAAGAGTTGTTTTATTAAGTGTTGATTCTCCCTGAGTTAATGGTGGTGGGGGAAAACAAAAATCAGGCCCAAACAAGGAACCATTCAGGCGTGGTATTCCAAAGACGAAGGTAACAGAGAGTCTTCTGCCAAGCTGTGCAGGTCTGTGGTCTGTATGAATGAGAGGGGAGACCCAGAAAGAGGGGAAAGGCCAATTACTCATGGCTTCCACTCCTAGCTAGCTCCAGATCATTCCCTAGGGGACAGACAGTTCCTTGCAGTGTGTCCAGTTTCATTCGAAAATTTGGGTTTTACCTAGAATGTTACTGATTAGTATCATGTTGTGTTCTGGGGAGTTGTTTTTCTTCTCTTGCTTTCCAAAAAAGAAGGATGACAGAGACTCGAAAACATGATGCAAATCAGAAAATATAGGCTCAAACTGGGAACCTTGCGAAATGTGGAACAAAATACGAATTGGAAGGGGGAAGCGAGAGTGGAGTAAATCATGGACATTGGAACAAAACAACACATTAATGACAAATAATTGTAGCCATAAAATCTAGATATGTGGCTCCCTAAAGTTCTTACACTGGACAAATGCCTTGGGTGTCTACATGAGCGTAACAGTGCGGGTATGCATTCAATCACAGGTTTAAGTATGTATTGTAAAAGAAATAACCCAGACAGAAAGAGTCATTCTGCAAAACGAAACTGAACAAAAAGACAAAATAAGAAGCAATGGATAAAGTAGCCAAACCAAGAGTCTGCTTCTGAAATTGCAACCAGATTGTCTCCGAGAAGTGGAGAAACTGCAATGAATAAACCCTGCGGCAGATTCGCCTTCACGAGGGTACCTGCAGCGCAGTGCCCAGACCCCTCCTTCCAGAGGGAAGAAAACACGATGACTAAAGCCAGGGGCATGCAACTCTGAGACAGTGCATTCCTGTAACTGGCAGAAGCCCTGCACTGTCCACAAGAGACTTGGCCCAGGGGCCCGCTCATCCCTGTGGGGCTGACCCTGGAGGGAGGTCCACTGAAGAGGACAGGAAACAGGAGCAGTCCAGGAAGCACAGGAACGGGGACATCCAGGAGCATGCAGGGGAAGGAGGGAAGGAGGGAAGGAGAAGGACGAGGCCGGCAGGGAGACGCGCGCAAGCGCGCAGACATCTGACATGTGCGGGCGACACGCAGATGTGCCGTGACCGAAGCGGATGAATTTCCACATCCCATGCTGCAATTTGCTAACGTACCCTGGGCCCGCTACACAGACATTCTGAAGCAGCAGCAATCCACGTGGAAAAGAGTGTGTGCAGACTGCAAAGCTCGACTGTACTCAGGTGGCCATGGTACTAGCTAAGCCTCCTTAGATCTCCCTGGGATCTGATTGTGGACCCTTTCCATGGACTAGCAGAATGTTAATAATGATCAATATAGTGTTAACATTTATTGTCCCTCACTGTGTGCTAAGATCTTTGCATTTTCCTATTGATTCTTTTAGCTTGCCTATGAAGTAGCCATTGTTGTAATCCATCTGTTATACACAGATGTGGGGCAACTGGCCAAGTTGCAGTAGCCAGGGCTGGGCAGAGCTGGGGCCAAACAACAGGCTCTGCTCACTGTAGGATATGATTAACCACCCTGCCCAAGGAACTGAGATCCCGGCCTCTCCATTAGTTAAGAAATTGCCTGAATCTTTGCGGTGGCAAAGGATACAGAAAGGACCTACATTGAATTTCAGGGTTCTCAAATGTGTATGATCTAAGCGTCCAGTGATACCAGCAGAAAGGGCTTTATTTTCCTAATGTTGCTGTGCAAACATTTTCTGCAGCGCCTTCTTGAGCCAGGAACAAATGACCAGCACAAGGGAATAACCAGCAGAAGAGCCTCTTCTTGGGCTTTACCTTAAGGCAAGGAAGATTTGCCCACCTCTCTGTGCCTGTGGTTCTGAACAAGAAATGACATTTGGAATGACACACTGGGAGACTTTTGGGTCCTGGGGGGCCCTCCTCATTACCAAGGGCTGATCAGCAAATATGCTTGAATATGTTCTCAGTAGATGAATTCTAATTCTGAAAAAATTGGAGGTTCATGCACAGTATTCATGGTAACCTTCACTTAAACAGAATGTGAAATTAACCAGACTATTCTGTGCTTGACATTCTTGATAAATGAGGACCATGGACAGGTTATTACATTCTTCAAGGCAATCTTACAAATTATATTCCTATAGGATCTGAGAAAGGGCCAGACTGGGTTCTGTGAAATTCTAAGTAGATGATCACCATAGAACCATTCAGAACCTTAGTTTCCCCTTTTCAGAACTGCGTATATTGGGTATTGGATGGTTAGCTCTTCTAAATACTTCCCAACTCTCAGTTTTCACTGGATTGTTCTTGATTATTTTATTTTCTTTTGTGTCTCAGTTAATGTCATGGTAGTTCAAAATATCCTTCCATTGCACTAGTGTTTGCCCTTGAATGTTGTAAATTAATAGACTGGGTTTTTTTTTTTCCTAGAAATTTAGGTTTACAGAAAAAACAAGTAAAAGCTAGTTTCCATATATCCCCCCACCAGCTTCCCTTAGTATTAATTTTTGCATTGACATAGTATATTTATTTAACTGGTGAATTAATACTGGTACATTACTATGAACTAAAATCTATAGCTTACATTAAGGTTCACTCTTTGTGTTGGACATTCGACAGGTTGTGAAAAATTTACAATATCGTGTATCTAACAAGTCAATATCATAAAGAATAGTTTCACTTTCCTGCACATCCTCTGTGCTGCCTATTCATCCCTCTCATCTTCCTTGGAAAACCCTGATTTTACTGTCTTCATAGTTCTGCTTTGTTCCAGAATGTCATGTGGTTGGCATGACACAGGCTGTAGTCTCTTCAGGCTAACTGCCTTCACTTAATTATAAGCAGTTAGATTTTCTCCATACCTTTTTTATTACACTTGATTTTTAAACAGATATGTTAACATAAATTTTCTACTAAAGTGAAGGCTGGGGTGTAGCTCAGTGGTAAAGCCCTTGCTTAGCATGTGCAAGGCTCTGGGTTCAGTCCCTGGGATTACAAAAAATAAAATAATAATAAAAATGATTCAATCAGTATCTATAACCTTTCCTGATATTTCACCAGACAGCAATGCATACTCTTTAATTCTGTTTTCCTTCGTATCAGCTACCTCCAACTTAGCTTTTATTAACATTTTGGCTCCATAAGGATATTTTTGGTTTTTGTACCGAGAACTGAACTCAGGACCTTGTGCTTGCCTGGCAGGTGTTTGTGCTGCTGAGCTATATCTCCAGCCCTAGCATTCTTTTATATTATACCTCTTATATTGGACAAACCTCACAAGTGTATTCTCATCAATTGTTAGACAAACTCTATTTTTCATGTTTTTTTTCCACTTCTTACTATTTCTCCTAGACTACATCCTTGCTTTATTGAATTCTTCCATCTGGCTCTGACTTTTTTAAGGCTTTGGGGAGAAGCTGAATGAGCACTGCTAGATCAGATGGGATGGGAACCCCTTTGGCGCTGGATTTCCAGCAAAAGATACAACAGGTTCCCGACCCCAGCACCCTTTATTTGGATTTGCTGAGAACTCTTTCTGCTGCCCTGGTTGGGATGCCACTTAGCAAGCACATACCACCAGCCACTGCACACTAATGAGCTTCAGGAGGGGCGTCTGCCGCTTGAGTGAGCGTCCTGTCCTTACTGGTGTGAACGCGAGTGAGAAGACAGGGGATGGGAGAGTGGTTATTAGTGTCCAATATGCGTCCCCTGGGTCAAACGCCAATGCAGACCAACTCAAGATACCATAACTAAATATATTAACACTCATAATATTGATCATGAACATTTATTGAGACCATCACATATTTTTCTAAGCTCTCTATATTATATGATTAAATTGTCATAATGACTCTTTAAGCTAAACATGATTATTTGAATTCAGGAAACTAAAGCCCAGAGAATCAAGTATTTGCCCTAGGCCAGAGAATTAGTAAGCTGCAGAGCACTCTAACTCGAGCCCTCACCTTGCAAGGACACTATAATGAGTTTTTTGTGCAAATGCTGAGGCTGAAGCTCATGGGAGAAAAGATACTTTCTTAAACTCGATTGCCACTCATGCTACCTCCTTAAGAAAGATTCTTCTCTTGACATTTTCCTTTTTGGAAATGTCCACTGGCATTGCTTCCTACTGAGCCAGTCAATTCCTCAACTGGAAGCCCATGCTGGTCTTTCCATCACTGTGACAAAATACGTGAGATAGTCAATTTAAAAAGAGGAAAGGTTTATTTTGGCTGAAAGTTTTGGAGGTTTCAGTCCATAGTAGGTTGGCCCATTGCTTCAGACCTATGGCAGCACAGTACACCATGGTGGGAGTGTACAGCAGAGGAATCTGCTTACCCCATGGCAGCCAGAAAACAGAGAGAGACACACTCAAGCCAGCAAGGAGTTGGGGCCCCAAGATCCCATTTAAAGACACACGCCTTTCACCATGTGTGTCCCATGGTTGTCCTTCAAGGTGTGACTCAAGCCAGACATGGTAGCACATACCTCTAACCCCAGTACTTTGACAGTCTGAGGCAGACGGATCACAGCTTTGAGCCCATGCAGGGCAGCTTGATGGCTTAGCCAGACCCTCTCTTGAACAAACCAAAATTAAAAAGGGGTTGGGGATGTAGTTCAGCGCAAAGCTCAGGATTTACATGAAGCTAGTGGGCCCCGTGGCCTCACGTTTCTAGGGCACCACTCAGAAAGCATCCACAGCTCAAAATGAACTCGTGTTACAATGCTTAGCCTTTTGGGGAGACATCGAAGGTGTTTCACACACTGTGGAGCCTCTCATAAATCTCCTCATCTCTGCTGCTCTCACAAGCCACTGCAGCAGTGGCAGCTGGCCTCGTTCACTGGGTCACTGGCTCACTTGTTCATTCATCTGATAAACTGCTTTTACTGGGAATATATTGGATCTCACATACGTTTTAAAATACCATTACCCTTACCAAATGCACTCATTCTCTCTCTGTCATCTTACTACCTGGTGCAGGCTGGCCTTGAACTCACTTATGTGGCCCAGGCTGGTCTCAAACTCACTGCAGTCCTTCTGCTTCAGCCTCCCTAGTGCTGGGATTACAGATGTGTACCACCACAC